>CM077655.1:8716125-9241125 GCA_039707465.1 Rhabdophis nuchalis
TCGGACAGATTGCCTAGGTGGGGGGGAAAGGGCAAGAGGGGGGAGGCTCTTCCTGACCCCACTGTCTTTCTTTGCAGGCTTCTACACAGCCTGGCTGATCCCAGCCGCCGCCATTGGCGGCTTGGTGTTCCTGGCCGGCCTTTTTACCATGGACACAAATGTGCCGGCGTGAGTTTGGAAGGACGCTGGTAGGAGTGGGGTGGGGGAGAGAGACATGGCTGCCTGGGGTGGACATCCGAGAGTCCCAACCTTTCTCCCGTGAGTTATGTCCAGGTTCCAAATAGCATCCAAAGGTCAATCAGAGTCCGAGGCAAAGGATTCCTCAAAGTTCCAATTGATGAAGAGAGCCATGTTGGCACAGCTGGGAAAACCCGCATCTGAAAGCTTCCTGGTTTTCCCCACCCAGTTGAAAGGTCAAGATCTTTGCCCCCCTCCACCCACAAGCTCATCCCATGGTCCAATCTCCCACTGCCATGCTGGCAGCTTCCACCCATCCATTTCCGGTTAGGTGCAGAGGTGCCGAGACAAAGGATGACCTTGGCTTTCTGGAAAGGATGTTGTTATGGCTACATGGCATCTAACTCCATACAATCCCTCCTCCCATTTTTCCCGCAATAGAAAAGGCAGAGTAGAAGAATAGAAAGTGTGGCAGGCCAAAGATCCAAAGGAAAAGATGGACGCAGGCCTGACAAGTTGTTTACTTCCTTTTTTCCGAAATGAGCACTTATTTACCGAATTTACAGAGCACCGTTTTTTTCCGCTGAAAGTAGCTGTTGATGAGGCACCTCCTCTTCTCTTTTCCACCCCTTTTCCAGGAAGGAGATCTGCAACAGTGGGGGGGAATTCCGCATGTGCCCTCTGTGCGATACCTGTGGCAACTGGAACGTCTCCGAGATCTGCCCCATGGCAAAGGCAAGGGGGATTCCCTCACCTTCTGGGTGGGGGGGGGGGCGGTGCACAGCAATAGCACTTATATTCCGCTTCGCAGGGCTTTTACAGCCCTCTCTAAGCAGTTTTGCAGAGTCAGCCTCTTGCGCCCCAACAATCTGGGTCCTCATTTGACCCATCCCGGAAAGATGGAAGGCTGAGTGAACCTTGAGCCGGTCGGGAATCAAACTGTTGGCAGTGGGCAGAATTAGCTTGCAATACTGCATTCTAACCACTGGGAAGAAGGAAGGGATTAAGGGATGGAGGGCGGGAAGGAAGGAAGGAAGGAAGGAAGGAAGGAAGGAAGGAAGGACTAGCACTTAGACTTATATACCACTTCCCAGTGCTTCCCAGCCCTCTCTAAGTGGTTTACAGAGTCAGCCTCTTGCCCCCAACAATCTCGGTCATCATTTTACTGACCTCGGAAGGATGGAAGGCTGAGTCAACCTGCAGCCAGTCAGGATCAAACGGTTGGTATTGGGCAAAGTTAGCCTGCAATACTGCATTCTAACCACTGGGAGGGAGGGAAGGAAGATAGCAATAGCCCTTAGACTTATATACTTTACAGTACTTTACAGCCCTCTTTAAGCAGTTTACAGAGTTGCCCCCAACAACCTGGGTCCTCATTTGACCCACCTCGGAAAGACCGAAGGCTGAATCAACCTTTGAGCCTGGTGTGATTCGAACGGCCAAATTGCAGGCAGCCAGCAGGCAGCAGAAGGAGCCTGCAGTACTGCCCTCTAAGCACTGCACCATCGTGGCGCATAGCTGAGCGGGAACAGGGCTTCCTTATCGCCTCAACCGTTAGGAGGGAGATTTTCTTTAAGGAGAAAATCTTCCAATATTCCGAGTCACTCTTATTTTTTGACTTTGGAATTAGATCCCTTTTTGGTGAATCCTGGGAGTGTGGTGAAAAGCTGTATAGATCCCTCCTAGGTCACGTTGGCTGGTCCCTCAGGAATGAAAACGTTGTGGCCTGTGAGGAGGTTGGGGAGGAACCTGGGCCAGTCCTGGAGTCTAGCGAAGGCTCGGACGAGGGCTCTGCATCAGAGACGGGGCCAAGGCTGTCTGGCAGTGATCAGGTGCCTACGGAGCTAGACAGCAGTGAGGCAGAGGAACAGTTGGAGCCTGTTCCCAGTGTGCACAGAAGAAAAGAACAGCTCAGAAATCAGGGTAGACTTGGGAGTAAAGTCCCAGGCAGAAGGTGATTGGCCCCTCCCATAGGAAAGAAAAGAGGAGCAAAAGGGGAGGGGGCTTTTGCAGGAAACAATTCTTCCGTTCGGTCGTTAGATTCGTTTCAGGAGTGTGAAGATCTGTCCGTGAATCTCAGAGACTCTGTGCCCAGTCTTTCCTTTCCTTGGAAAATATTAACAGGGCAGCTTTCCAAGCGAGATAAGGTCTGTAGCTATTAATATTCCTTGGAAAGACTGTTTGCCAGGCCTTGGCTGAATGTGAAGGAGAGGGATTCCCATTCGTTGAATAAAAGGGGTGTTGTCGGGACCAGGAATCTGCCTCCTGCTTTTGGGGGAAGCCTAGGGTCAGAACATAAGTCTGGGAGCGTTTCTCCAATTCTGTTTCTCCGTCTCTTCAGATTGGTTACCTCTTTGACCACCCGGGGACGGTTTTCTTCAGCATCTTCATGTCCTTCTGGGCTGTGACGTTTCTGGAGTACTGGAAACGGAGGAATGCCACTCTGGCTCACCACTGGGACTGCATGGACTTCCAAGAGGAAGAGGCAAGGGCGATATTTCCACTCTTCTGACCAGTGGTGGGATTCCATTTTTTTTTTTTACGACCGGTTCTATGGGCGTGGTTCTACTGTTTTCTCACTCTCTCTCGCCTGCTCCTAGGAACGTCCTCGCCCAGAGTTTGCTGCCATGGCCCCTTGCCTGGAACAGAACCCCATCACGGGACTGAAGGAGCCCCATTTCCCCGAGCATGACCGGCTATCACGAATCCTGACCGGATCCATGGCTATTGTCATCATGGTGAGGGGGCTATTGCCAGTGGTGTGATTCAAAACTTTTTACTACCGGTTCTGTGGGCGTGGCTTGGTGAGTGTGGCAAGGGAAGGATGTTGCGAAATCCCCCTTCCCTCCCCACTCCTGGGGAAAGGATACTGCAAAATCCCCATTCCCTCCCCACTCCTGGGGAAAGGATACTGCAAAATCCTCATTCCCTCCCCACTCCTGGGGAAAGGATACTGCAAAATCCCCATTCCCTCTCCACTCCAGGGGAAGGATGTTGCGAAATCCCCGTTCCCTCCCCACTCCAGGGGAAGGATGTTGCGAAATCCCCCTTCCCTCCTCACTCCAGGGGAAGGATGTTGCGAAATCCCCCTTCCCTCCCCACTCCTGGGGAAAGGATACTGCAAAATCCCCATTCTCTCTCCACTCCTGGGGAAGGATACTGCAAAATCCCCATTCCCTCCCCACTCCTGGGGAAAGGATACTGCAAAATCCCCATCCCCTCCCCACTCCTGGGCAAAGGATACTGCAAAATCCCCCTTCCCTCCCCACTCCTGGGGAAAGGATATGCAAAATCCCCATTCCCTCTCCACTCCTGGGGAAGGATATTGTGACATCCCCATTCCCTCCCCCCTCCTGGGGGAAGGATACTGCAAATCCCCACTTTTTTCCCACTCCTGGGGGAAGGATACTGCAAATCCCCACTTCTTTCCCACTCCTAGGGAAAGGATACTGCAAAATCCCCATTCCCTCCCCACTCCTAGGGAAGGATACTGCAAAATCCCCCTCCCCTCCCCACTCCAGTTGATCATCTGGGACTCGGAAGGCAGCTAATAGATGGGGGCGGGGCCAGCCGGAGATAGTATTTGCCGGTTCTCTGAACTACTCAAAATTTCCAGTTCGCCAGATCCAGTCAGAACCGGCTGAATACTATCTCTGGCTGCTGCCATCAAGGTGTGGGGTGAAGAGAGAGTGTGATCCCTGCCCCCAATGATCCCTGATGCTCCTCTTGTGTCTTGGTTCCTTCTCTTCCTCCCTAGCTCTGTGTGGTGATGATCTTTTTGGTGTCGGTGATCATGTACCGTGGGATTGTCAGTACCGCAATGTACCACACCGGGAACAGCGTTCTGATGACGCAGGTGAGGGCTACACTCTAGGCTCTGCTTCAACTGTTCTCTCTCCGTCTCTCTGTCTCTCTCTCTCTCCGTCTCTCTCTCTCTCCATCTCTTCGTCTCTCTGTCTCTCTCTCTCCATCTCTCCGTCTCTCTGTCTCTCTCTCTCTCTCCATCTCTCCGTCACTCTCTCTCTCCATCTCTTCATCTCTCTGTCTCTCTCTCTCTCCATCTCTTCGTCTCTCCATCTCTCTCTCTCTCCATCTCTTCGTCTCTCTGTCTCTCTCTCTTCGTCTCTCTGTCTCTCTCTCTCTCCATCTCTTCGTCTCTCTGTCTCTCTCTCTCTCCGTCTCTTCGTCTCTCCGTCTCTCTCTCTCTCCATCTCTTCGTCTCTCTGTCTCTCTCTCTCCATCTCTTCGTCTCTCTGTCTCTCTCTCTATTCATCTCTCTGTCTGTCTCTGTGTCTCTCTCTGTTTCTCTACAATTCCTCGCTGGGGTACCCTGAAAGTTCAGGAAAGTTCAGAGCAAAACGAGCTCTCCTCTGGGAAAGAGAGGTGGTGAGAGAAGAGAAAGGGGGGTGAAATGGGTCCTCTGTCCCTCTCTTCCTGCAGGCAGGTAACATTGCGAATATCAGCAGCTCCATGGTGAACTTGGTGCTCATCCTTCTCATGAGTCAGGTCTACACTTCCTTGGCCGAGAAACTTACCAGATGGGGTGAGTGGAAGTTTGGTGGAAGTTCTTCACCACAGGTAGTCAATTAGCCCAGGATGTTTTGTTCTTATGAAACTCAGAAACCTTATTTCGCGTCACTTGGGAAATTGTGCAAAAAAATTGCTCAACAGTTCACCGAATCGGAACTTTTGCCTCTGATTATCGGGCTTTCCTCCTACAGGAAAAGCAACCAATCAGAACTCCAGCCAGTGGTGGGTTCTGGGAGGTACGCCTCAGTACGGGCGTATCGGTGGCAGTTGGGAGCAGCGGCCACTGTACCGGAAGATTTTTCATTGGGCCCACCTACCCACCCTCGTTCCTTACTTGTTTTTAAGCCAACCAGGCGCGCATTCCTGAGGTGGATGCCCGGCCTCACCCAGCGTACCAGTTGCGACAGGATCCAGAACCCACCTCTGACTCTGGCAGATTCCATTGGCATCTACTGACCCCAACTGCCCTCACCCACTTCTCTTGCTTCCCCTGGCAGAAATGCACCGGACTCAAACGCAGCACGAGGATGCCTTCACCTTCAAAGTTTTCATTTTCCAGTTTGTGAACTTCTATTCGTCGCCTTTCTACGTGGCTTTCTTCAAAGGCAGGTAGGGGACGCGGCGAAAAGGTTTCCACTCAGAGTAAGGAATCGAAGGAGGCGTCCCTGCCAGGGGGTGACGTGCTACCGGTTTGGACCGGTTCACTTGAACCGGTAGTAAAAAAAAAGCTACTGGTTCATTCGAACCAGTAATAAAATAATATATATACAAGGATGTCATCTAAATAGATCAGTACCCCTTGATACAGATGCTCATGCAGCACCTTGTTAATTAGCTGCATGAACACCGCTGGGGCTTCTTGCAATTCGAAGGGCATAACCCGGTTTGGGGGAACTGGGGACATATTTTCAATGATCAGCTGTGATGCATGATTTCTATTGGCTAGAATTGATGGATTTCCTGCTTTCTAGTTAATCTAAATCAGGTGGCACTTTATTTATTTTATTTATTTTAATTAAATTTATACCCCGCCCTTCTCCGGAGAGGACCCAGGCCGGCGCACAGGAATTTAAAAAACATACAAAATGACAAAATACAAAATTTAAAAGACATATTAAATTCCCATCCTATGCTAAAATCCAATTAAAATCCCCAAATTAAAACTGTCTAAAATAGTCCCAGCGGAAGGTTACGCTAGGCTGGCTTGGTGAAAGAGATGCGTCTTTAGACACTGGCGGAAGAGGCGGAGGTCCGAGATGGTGCGAAGTTCAGGGGGTAGGTCGTTCCAAAGGGCGGGGCCCACCACAGAAAAGGCCCTTCCCCTAGGTGTCGCCAGTCGGCATTGCCTGGCCAACGGCACCCTGAGAAGGCCCTCTCTGTGGGAGCGGATCGGACAAAGGGATGTATGGGGTAGGAGACGGTCTTGCATATAATTGGTCCAGAGCACAGCGGATTCTCCCCCACCCTTGCTGTTCTACTTACATCTGCCGGTGCGCTTGGTAGCAGGCTCTACCCATCTGCCCAGATGTCATCACATCCGTTTTTGATACTGCGCATAAGCGGAAGGTCCTGCACATACACAAAGGTGGAGTGTGTGAGTGGAGCGAGATGCACATGCTCACATTTGCAAACTGGTACCACATTTCTCCAAAAATAAGACAGGGTCTTATTTTCTTTTGTCACACCCCCCCCCAAATAAGCGCTTGGCCTTATTTTCAGGGATGTCTTATTATTTTTGAGGTGCAGGAGGTGGCGAGCGTGGTCACCTCATGGCTGCTGCTGTGTTGCAGTATTTGGGGGGAGGTCTTATTTTCAGGGGAGGTCTTATTTTAGTGCATGCGCCCAAAAGCCAAATTGGGCTTATCATCCGGGGAGGTCTTATTTTCAGGAAAACATGGTAACGAAAGTAAGTAAACATAGTAAACCGTGAGTAGATTTCACCCCTGGTCCTGGCCCTTCTCAAAAATCTAGGGAGATGCCAATCCAGATTTGAGGAGCCACCTGGTTGAGCTGGGGCTACCTCTTGAACTCAGGCCCACCCTGTCTTCTCAGCCTACCCTCTCAAGTCTTCCTCCAACCTTATTAGCCAAATCTGAATTTCTCCCTGTCAAAAGTCTCTCATTCTTTTCAATACCTTCCATTTTTCCCAGCAGGTTTGTGGGCTACCCTGGTCAATACGGACAGCTCCTGGGCATGAGGAACGAAGATGTAAGTCCAATGCAGCAGCGAGTCCTTGTGCACACCGGCAGTTTCTGGGCACGGACAGCCTCTTCCCAAAAGGATTGGGCAGCGGCTGCATTCTGCGCCAGGCATATCTGCATTTTCTTTTGGCTGCACCGTCACTGCGGAGTAAATGGGTTCAGTCAGTGAATTGAATATTGCAGAGAGAACTTGGCTATGCCCCTTTAACCAACGCCAAGCAGAATGGAATGGAGTGGAGTGGAGTGGAATGGAGTGGAGTGGAGAAGAGTAGAGTAGGAGTAGAACAGAGCAGAGCAGAATAGAATAAAGTAGAATAGAGTAGAGTAGGAGTAGAACAGAGCAGAGCAGAATAGAATAGAATAAAATAGAGTAGAGTAGAGCAGAACAGAGTAGAGTAGGAGTAGAATAGAACAGAGCAGAGCAGAGCAAAATAGAGCAGAATAGAGCAGTGTAGAGTAGGGTAGAGTAGGGTGGGGTAGAGGAGTAGTAATAGACTAGAGTAGAGCAGAGTAGAGCAGAGTAGAATAGAATAGAGTAGTGGTGTAGTAGTAGTAGTAATAGTAGAGCAGAATAGAGTAGAATATAATAGAACAGAACAGAGTTGAACAAAGTTGAATAGAGTAGATTAGAGTAGAGTAGACTAGAGTAGTAGAACAGATTAGAACAGAATAGAGTAGAACAGAACAGAACAGCAGAATAGAAGAGTTGGAAGGGACCTTGGAGGTCTTCTAGTCCAACCCCCTGCTTAGGCAGGAAACCCGATAGCCTTTCAGACACTTGGTTATCCAATCTCTTCTTCAAAACTTCCAATGTTGGAGCGATTTACAACTACAACAGGACAGTGAGCAACAAGTGTCTTTTTAAGATTTGTGTCTTAAACAAATCTTTTTAAGATCCGCCTCTTATTGTTCATCATGGCCCAAAGTGACAGCTTGTAAGCCAGCCCCTGGAGTTTTCTAGGCCGCCTTGAGGCTCTAGTAACAGTTGTCCTCTAAGTAGAGCGATACATCTCTGCTCCCCACTCTCCCCACCCTGCAGTGCGGGCCCGGCGGATGTCTCATCGAATTGGCCCAGCAGCTGTTCATCATCATGGTTGGGAAGCAGATCGTCAGCAACGTCCAGGAATTCTTCGTTCCGTGAGTTTCCTTTGTGGTGGTTCGGTGAAAGGAGCGCCAGTAATCGAGGGGCATTTTCCGACTCGAGGGTAGGGGGGGACAGCCAGACCGAAGCGACCCGTTTCTGGTTTTTTCCTGCAGCAAGCTGAAGGCTTGGCACCAGAAAAGGAAGCTGGCCAAGGTGCGAGGGGGGCAGATCTGCCAGGAGGCCAAACGGTGGGAGGAAGACTACGAACTGATTGAATGCGAAGGCCTCTTCGAAGAGTACCTGGAGATGGGTGAGCGGCGGAGGGCTGCTGTGGCCTAGAGTTGGATCTCTCTCACCTCACAATCAGGAGATTGTTGAGTTCGATCCTAGGTAGAGGCACGGTGTAGGTTCTCCTGCTTGGACAGGGGGGTTGGACTAGATGGCCTGCAAGGTCCCTTCCAACTCTATTAAACGGGATTCAGCTTCTTTTGGAATTCCAAAGGAGTTTAGAGGGGTCTAGATTCAACCCATCCCTCGGTCCAGTGAGTCTTGGAGATCTTTTCTACAAGTGGCTCTCCAAAGATCAAGAGGTATACTGATTCAGTGGCGAGCAGAAGACTTGTGCACTCTCCCAACTCTGAAGTCGATTTTTTTTGGAGTATAAGACTCTCCAAAGTATAAGACGCATCTAGCTTTCTTCTTTCGTAGTGCTCCAGTTTGGCTTCATCACCATTTTTGTGGCTGCTTTCCCGCTGGCCCCTCTCTTCGCCCTGCTCAATAACTGGGTCGAAATCCGTCTGGATGCCCAGAAATTTGTCTGTGAGTACCGCCGACCGGTGGCTGAGCGTGCCCAGGACATCAGCGTTTGGTTCTTCCTCCTCGAGGTCTTGGCCCAAATCTCCGTCATCGTCAATGTGAGTCTGGAAGAAGCGGCGGAGATCCTCAAGCCGTTCTCCACCGATTGGTGGCTTCCAAGATCCTTTTTCCTGGGGGGGGGGAATGTGGAGGTCCGCACCTTCTCTGGAGCTACGAGTTAAGCAGCAGAAAACCTCCCCCTCCTGATGAGGGTCACTCTTGCCTGTTTTGACCCCAGGCCTTTCTCATCGCCTTCACCTCGGACTTTCTGCCACGGCTCCTCTACCAATATGAGTACGACAGCCACCTCCACGGCTACGTAAACTTCACCCTGGCTTACTCCCCACCCGCTTACGTGCACAGCAACCATACCATGTGCAGGTGAGTGGAGGGTCTCTATCGCCGGCAATCATGGTTAGGACTTCCCCCCACCCCCACCCCGCGATGCTGATCTACCATGGCCCCTTCACAGGTACAAGGCCTTCCGCGATGCTCATGGGAATTACACCCTCTTTTATTGGAAACTTCTGGCCATTCGCCTGGGCTTCATCATCGCCTTCGAGGTGAGTCCCAGGCATTTTTATGAACGGGATTTGCACCGAGAATTACGACTGTGAGTCCCGGAAAATAAGACCTATTCCAAAAAGAAGCCCTAGCATGTTTTCTGCTGATGCACCCAATATAAGCCCTATCCCCAAAATAAGCCCTACCGTATTTTTCGGAGTATAAGACGCACCTTCCTCCCCCCTAAAAGAGTGTGGAAATGTGGGTGCATCTTATACACTGAATACTTTGGCCTCCCGAAGCCCCGCCCCCACATTCCATTTTTGTGAAAAACAGGTTGGTTTTTTTTTTGCAAAAATGGGGGCATTTTTGCCTTCAAACCTCCTCCCCCCGCCCAGAAGCACTCTGCAGGCTTCAGCAGGGCTGGGGGAAAGGAAAAATGCCCCCATTTTGGTGAAAAATGGGCAAAAAAACAGCTTTTCACTATTGTCACTATTATTCCAAATATTATAATAATAATAATAATAATAATAATAATAATAATAATAATAATAATAATAATAATAATAATAATAATAATAATAATAATTATTATTATTATTATTATTATTATTATTATTATTATTATTATTATTATTATTATTATTATTATTATTATTTAATTTATAAACCGCTCTCTCTCCCCGAAGGGACTCGAGGCGGTGCACAGGGAATTTAAAAAATACATGTATAAAACCACAAACATAATACAATATTAAAATGAATTAAACTAAAACCCTGCGCTAAAATCCCAAATATAACATCTGAAGTTTCAGAAATACAGTTCAACAAAATATTTCAGTCCAGCTTAAGGTAAAAACAAAGGTTCCCCTCGCACATATGTGCTAGTCGTTCCCGACTCTAGGGGGCGGTGCTCATCTCCATTTCAAAGCCGACGAGCCAGCGCTGTCCAAAGACGTCTCCATGGTCATGTGGCCGGCATGACTCAACGCTGAAGGCACACAGAACGCTGTTCCCTTCCCACCAAAGGTGGTTCCTATAGGTTGGCAGAAGCTGGGACAAGTAATGGGAGCTCACCCTGTCACGCAGCACTAGGGGTTCGAACCGCCGAACTGCCGACCTTTCAGATCGACAAGCTCAGCATCGATCAACAAACACAGAAGCAATAATGTATTCCATGAGTAACTTCGCATGAAGAAGGTTACCTTCCCACCAAAGGTGGTCCCTATTTTTCTACTTGCATTTTTACATGCTTTCAAACTGCTAGGTTGGTAGAAACTCACTCCGTTATGCGGCGCTAGGGATTCGAACCGCCGAATTGCCGACCTTTCTGATTGACAAGCTCAGCGTCTTAGCCGTTGAGCCACCACTTAGTTTCTCTCCAAAGCCCTCCTTTGGCACCTGAAAATTATCCATTTATTTACCATGATTTATTTAGTTGAACGATCTCTTAGAACCATCTACTTTTTATCCAAATAGAGTTCAAATTTGCCAAGGCGAGGTCGTATTCAAATGTCAGGCCTGCCAATCTAGGTAAATATCAATTATCTGCTCTTCATGAAAAAAAAAACAATCATCATGGCTAAGGTTTCTGTACCCCACAGCTGATTTAGGAACAGAAAAAGCTCCTGAAATCAGACTTTCGGGCAGCCCTTTTCTTGCTGTCAAAATTTCATTTCCAAAAGAGAGTGAAGGTGGTATTGGCTTAGGTGGACATAACGGATCATAATAAGCCACAGTGGTGCAGTTGTTAAGAGTGCAGTACTGCAGGCTCCTTCTGCTGACTGCCGGACGACTGCAATTTGGCAGTTCGAATCTCACCAGGCTCAAGATCGACTCAGCCTTCCACCCTTCCGAGGTGGGTCAAATGAGGAGCCAGATTGTTGGGGGCAGTTTACCGACTCTGTGAACCACGTAGGGAGGGCTGTAAAGCACTGTGAAGCGGTATATAAGTCTAAGTGATGTTGCTATAATTCTGGGATGGGCGGCCCCCCTTGGGCCCTCCTCCTCCCTCCTTCTCTTTCCAGCATGTCGTCTTCTTCTGCTTGCGCCTGATTGATTGGCTGGTGCCCGACATCCCCGAATCCCTGGAAGTCAAGATCAAGAGGGAGCGTTACCTAGCCAAGCAGGCGCTGGCTGACAACCAGGAAGCATTGTTGACGACGGTGAGTGACGACTCTTCTCCCACCCCAGGTCAGTCCACGAGCGCGGCACAAAGCACGTGTGTATCCGTGTGTGTGTGTCTGTGTGTATTGCTCCAGTGCCAAGAGACGGGTTCAGAAGAGGGAGAGGGATGGACCCTTCCCCCGAACCAGCGCCACTCGGGCTTCCACGTTTAATGAGCGTTTAACATGCGTCGCGCTCTGGCAAATTCGGATTTCCAGCTGAGAAACACAGGCAGTCTTTTAGCCCTCCACCGCTCAACACCACCACAAATCACTCAGAATCTGTGCCTCTCTCTTCACCACTAGCTGCAAGTTGAGCTACTGTAGTGTGATGTGGTCGCCCTCTGTGTCGTGGTGCTGTCTGTAGTGTGTCACTTGCGCCATCTGTGCTTCTGTTACGGCAAGGTTGTCAGAGGGAGGCCCTGCAGTGAGGCCTTCTCGGCTACAAGGGTGACTCAGCTCCAGAATTGCAAGCATGGGGGTGGGGTGGGGTGTCTTTCTTTCCACGGGAAGTATTGAATATGGAACCACCCAGGGGTGGGTTCCGGCTGCTGCTACTGCCGGTTCACTCAGGGATGCGCTGAGAGAACCGGTTCAGGGATGTGGCAGGCCAAGTTACTATCTACTCGTCCGAACCGGTCCGAACAGGTAGGAACCCACATCAGAAACCACCATCCAGTAGGGGAAAAACTGAATTTCTCTCCTCTAAGGCTCATTTGGCTGAGGATACAGCCCTGAGGCTGTCTAGATCAGAGGTCACTAACCTTTTGGACCTCAGGGACCACCAAATTGAGTAGTTTGGAGAACCGGTAGTGGAAATTTTGAGTAGTTCGAAGAACCGGTAGCGGAAATTTTGAGTAGTTCGGAGAACCGGTAGTGGAAATTTTGAGTAGTTCGGAGAACCGGTAGTGGAAATTTTGAGTAGTTTGGAGGACCGGTAGCGGAAATTTTGAGTAGTTCGGAGAACCAGTAAGCAGAAATTTTGAGTAGTTCGGAGAACCAGTAGTGGAAATTTTGAGTACTTTGGAGGACCGGTAGCGGAAATTTTGAGTAGTTCGGAGAACCAGTAAGCAGACATTTTGAGTAGTTCGGAGAACCAGTAGTGGAAATTTTGAGTAGTTTGGAGGACCGGTAGCGGAAATTTTGAGTAGTTCGGAGAACCAGTAAGCAGAAATTTTGAGTAGTTCGGAGAACCAGTAGTGGAAATTTTGAGTAGTTCGAAGAACCGGTAGCGGAAATTTTGAGTAGTTCGGAGAACCGGTAGTGGAAATTTTGAGTAGTTCGGAGAACCGGTAGTGGAAATTTTGAGTAGTTTGGAGGACCGGTAGCGGAAATTTTGAGTTGTTCGGAGAACCAGTAAGCAGAAATTTTGAGTAGTTCGGAGAACCAGTAGTGGAAATTTTGAGTAGTTTGGAGGACCGGTAGCGGAAATTTTGAGTAGTTCGGAGAACCAGTAAGCAGACATTTTGAGTAGTTCGGAGAACCGGGAGCAGAAATTTTGAGTAGTTCGGAGAACTGGCAAATGCCACCTCTGGCTGGCCATGCCCCCGTGGGATGGGAATGGGGATTTTGCAGTATCCTTCCTCTGCCACGCCCACCAAGTCACACCACAACCACCACGTCACACCACGCCCACCATGCCACGCCCATAGAACCGGTAGTAAAAAAAAATGGAATTTCGCCACAGCCGGAACGGTGTCGAGATCTTGAAAAACTGGAGCAAGCTTTTGCTCGCTTGCTCTAAGTGTGCGCTTCTGTTTTATTTCTACTTCTCTTTTCTGTGCAGCAAGCAGCCTGTTATCCAGCAGTGTGAATTAGCAATACTGGCAAGGTCGAAGCATGGGAACCGGGACATCTCTGTCATTTTTTGATCAGGAAGCGTCTCCTCTCGACAGCATGAACAATGCCAGTGGGTCCAGGAAGGAGGCACTTTCCTGCAGTCTTTGGAAGACCCAGAAGATTGGACTTTTGTCTGTGTTTCCCTGATTCTCTCTCTCTCTCTCCCCTCTATCTCTCCATTTCTCTCTCTCTCTCTCTCCCTCTCCCTCCTTTTCCACTTTTTCCCTCTCTCCCTGTTTCTCCCTCTCTCCATTTCTCCATCTCTCTCCCTCACTCCGTCTCTCTCTCTCTCCTTATCCCACCCTCTCTATTCCCTCCTGCTCTCCAATTCTCACACACTCTCCCATTCCCTCCCTCCATCTCTCTCCCTCACTCCGTCTCTCTCTCTCCACTCCATTTCTCTCTCTCCCCCATGCCCACTGTCTCTACTCTCCACTCACTCACTCCCTCTGAGTCCCACCCTCCCTCCCTCTCCAATTCTCATCTCTCTCCTATTTCCTCCCTCTCCATTCCCTCGTCTCCCTCTCTCCCTCTCTCTCCCTCTCTCCATCTCTCTCTCTCCACTCCCTCCATTTCTCTCTCTCTCTCTCCCCCATGCCCACCGTTTCCACTCTCCACTCCCTCTCTCCCTCTCTCCCTCACTCTGTCTCTCTCCCATTCCCACTCCCTCTCCCATCCTCTCCACTCTTTCCCTCTCCCTGTCTCTCTTTCCCACCCACTCCCTCTCCACTCCCTTCCTCCCCTCTATCTCCCTCTCTCTTCTTCACTCTGTCTCTCTCTCCCACTCCCCCTCTCCCCCACCCTCTCCACTCTTTCCCTCTTCCTGTCTCTCCCACTCCCACCCCTCCCTCTCCACTCCCCCTGTCTCTTTCTCCATCTCTCCCTCTCGCTCCCTGTCTCTCTCCCTCTCCCACCCTTTCCACCCCTCCCTCTCTCTCCAGTTCTCTCTCTATTTCCCTCTCTCCCTCATTTCCTTCCTCCCCCGCCCCTCTCTCAGCTTTCCAGGCAAGGGGCTTTAGAGACCACTTCCGGGTGCAAAGTCACCCAGTCTCTGCTCCGATACCCCACAGCCTTGGCTCCTGTTGCCAGCGGCTTCCTCTCGGCCCTTGCAGGGTTCAACCTGTGTCTGCATCTTCCCATCCATACCTAGGCGGAAACAGCCAAACATTTGAGTCCTCCCAAATGAAACTTCAACCAAATCACCAGAAATCCTTGTGGAAGGCGATGAGCATGAAGGGAGGGGAGAGGCTGTGGACTGTGGGAGTTGTGGTGCTTCCCTACCTCCCCTTGTCCCACAGCTGTTGCTGATGGCTCGGAGGAGTGAAACCCAACCTTCTTTTAGCACGATCACAGTTTCAGTCCTTAATCCCGTCTCTCTGACTGCCACGACTACGAGGAGTTGCTCCTGTACAGCTTGTATCATCCGGGCATTTAATAAAGACTGGAATGATTCTGGATTTCTTGTCTCCCTGAGCGGCCGAGGGAGGGGCCGACCTGGGTCAGGGGTGGGCTTCAAAAATGTCAGCAACGAGTTCTCTGCCCGGTTGCTGGGTGGGCACAGTCTGGGTGGGCGTGGCCTACTTGGCCTCCTGCACCACGGCAAGGTTCTGGTTTTTGCCTTTCCCAGGCTTCGGAGGCTTTCCTTGAGCCCCTGGGAAAACGGCTCCCTGGAGTTCCGGAGGCCGGGACCGGGCCCATTTCCGGCCTTCTGGAACTTCCAAGAGGCCTGTATTTTCCCCTCCCTAAGCCTCCGCACGGACCCTGCATTGACCTCGCCACATGGAGACTCCTGAGAGGGGCTGGGTGGGATGGGTGGGGCCAGCCAGGGGTGGGATTTGGAGGTCCTCTGAACCTCACCACATGGAGACTCCTGAAAGTGGCTGGGCGGCATGGGCGGGGCCAGCCAGGGATGGGATTTGGAGGTTCTCTGAACTGCCCTTAATGTTTTTCCCCTCCCTGAGCCTCCACATGGACCCTGCATTGACCTTGCCACATGGAGACTCCTGAAAAGGGTGGGGCGGCATGGGCGGGGCCAGCTAGGGATGGGATTCAGAGGTTCTCTAAACTGCCTTAATGTTTTTCCCCCTCCCTGAACCTCCACACGGACCCTGCATTGACCTCACCATATGGAGACTCCTGAGAGGGGCTGGGTGGGATGGGTGGGGACAGCCAGGGGTGGGATTTGGAGGTCCTCTGAACCTCCCATAATGTTAACTACAGGTTCTCCCGAACCTGTAGCAGTCCACCTCTGACCTGGGTGCTTTTGCTGGTGCCATTCTCTAATGAAAGTGCTGGTGTCTTTGACATTCTCGAGTTGCTAATTTCTAAATTCGGTCCAGTTCGGCCCAATAGGTAGTAACTTCGGCAGAGGTGTGACCCTACCGCTTCTATCCTCGGTGGCGCCACCTTGATTTTCTGTTCTGCACAGGCGCAGCACGATCTTCATTGGGAAAAAATGTCATTTCTATTCCTTTTTTTTTAATGTGGTGCGCACGAGCAGGTCGTTTTTAAGCGCAAATGTGATCGGTAGAACAGAGCTGCGGAGATGTCAAATGGCAGACTCCCTCCTTCTGCCCTCCCCTCTCCTCCACCCAGAGGAAAACTCCTCCAATCTCCCTCCCACAAGGCCTCCGGGGAGGGGCGCGTAATTACAGGGGCTGAGGATCCAGTGGGAGGGAGTCTTCACGAAAGCTACTCACCGAACCCGAGAGGAAATTCGAAAAAAGGGATTCGGCGGGTCGTGCCTACCTGCCTCGATTTCAGGAATTCCCTTTCAAGCTCTCTTCCAATGATCTCGCAGGCCAGCCTTCACAGACACAAGGGGCAGCGACCACTGGACTGTGCTGCTCGGGACCCACCAAGGAGCTTCTAAGCCCTTGTTTTCCCCATCCGCTGAAATAAAAGCTAACAAGGGCGCCTGCTGTAGTCGGTGGCAGGAGAAAGCCCTGGGGAGAGTTTGGTGCTTTGGTAACCAAGCTCTTCAAAAGCACAAACCAGCTTCCTTTTCCCTGACAGGAGAACAAGGAGCCATCTGTGTGTGTTTGTGTGCGTTGTGTTTTGCTCCCTTTTCTCTCTGTCTCCTTCCAGACTGACAGCATCTAGCTGGGCGGCACGGAGGAGCCACCGTTGTCCTTCTCTGCCACCACCCAGCTGCCAGGGCTATCGGAGGCCCAAGAACTAGGAGGTCCCCAGCAATGGCATCCCAGAAACCGATCCCTCACGCTCCCCGGGAGAGCCTGCCCGAAGCCAAGACACGGCCATGGCTGCACCCGGGCACCAGGTATCCTCCAATACTCACCTGGGCAGGGATGGGGGCGGGCAGGGGGCAGAACCAAGCCATGCAGAAGGTGCTTTGCTTAGGCTAGGGCAAGGGTCAGCACACTGCGGCTCTGGAGCTGCATGTGGCTCTTTCATCTCTCTGCTGTGGCTCCCTGTCACCAGTCAGTTCCACAATTGATAGGGCTTTCGGTTAGGACAGGTAGAGGAAAAAGGATGCCGCGCTAGGAGGAGACTCTATAGTGAGGGAACCGGACTTCTGGTTCCGAACACAAGGACCGAACCGAACACAAGGCTCCAAACCAAGGCTTCCACATAAAAAGGCTTTTCAACAGTAGTGCTCCCCCTACGTAATTCATCAGTACATCCAGAGATGGTATTCAGCTGGTTCGGTCTGGTTTGGGCGAACCAGTAGTGGCAATCTGTATGTGGGCACATGCGAGGGACAGAAGGCTGTTTGAAGGTGTTGAAAGGCGAAAGCGAAAATGGAGCTTGGGAGAGCCATCAGTGGCAATGGTAGGATTCAACATTTTTTACTACCAGTTCTGTGGACGTGGCATGGCTTGGTGGGTGTGGCATTACATGGTGGGCGTGACATGGCTTGGTGGGTGTGGCATGGCTTGGTGGGCATGGCAGGGGAAGGATACTGCAAAATCTCCATTCCCTCCCCACTCCAGGGGAAAGTTACTGCAAAATCCCCATTTCCTCCCACTCCTGGGGGAAAGATACTGCAAAATCCCCATTCCCTCCCCACTCCAGGGGAAGGTTATTGCAAAATCCCCATTTCCTCCCGATCAACTGGGACTTGGGAAATACAGAATATATGGGGGCATGGCCAGTCAGAGGTGGCATTTACAGATTCTCCGAACTACTCCAAATTTCCGTTACCGCTTCTCCAGAACTGGGCAGAACCTGCTGAATACCACCTCTGGCGCACACGCACTCACGTTTGGTAAAGTTCTGTGAATCCCACTGCTGGGTACACCTCTTTGTAAACCAACAACAGCACTAGGAGAGGCTTGGCATCTTTTACCCAAAGAGAATTCGAGGGCATTTTGCAAATCTACCAAAAGGTAGAACAAAAGAAAGACCGAAGGCAAAAGAGGTGACCTCCAAGGTCCCTTCCAACTCTGCTATTGTAAATATTTATCCAATATAAAAAAGCTATGTTTTATGCCCCAACACTACAAGTCTTCAAGAAGATGTTGGATAGCCATTTGTCTGAAATGGTATAGGGCTTCCTGCCTAGGCAGGGAGTTGGACTAGAAGACCTCCAAGATCCCTTCCAACTCTGCTATTGTAAAGAAGAACAGCTAACTTCTCCCCAATCTCTCTCTCTCTCTCTCTCTCTCTCTCTCTCTCTCTCTCTCTCTCTCTCTCTCTCTCTCTCTCTCTCTCTCTCTCTCTCTCTCTCTCTCTCTCTCTCTCTCTCTTCTAGAACACTCTGGAAAAGCTCCGGAAAAGGGACGAAGGAAGCTGACCATCAGCAGAGAGAATCAAAACACAGTATGGAAATGTGCCTTCGTCTCGGGGGTTGTCACTGGGGCGGAAGCAGTGGTGGGTTCCTACCGGTTCGGACCGGTTCAGCCAAACCAATAGTGGTTTGACAGCCTGCGTCACAGGAACCGGCAGTGAACCCAGGCCTGCCATGCCTCTGAACCGGGTTTTAGAGCGCCGCCGTAAGCGGCACCATCTTGTTTTTCATTCTGTGTATGCGCAAAACAATTTTAATCGCACTGCGCATGCGTATGCAGTGCATATCAAGCATGCGTGGGCAAAGCGTGCGTGCATACAAGCGACCTGGCAGTACTGCCTACCGGAAGCCCCCCCTGGGTGGAAGGAAGGATCCTTAGTCGCCAGCGATGCCCGAGATGCCTTTTCCTCATCTCCTTAAAGAGGACTAAGCTCCCTGCGCAGAGGCATTTACTGAGAAGGATGGCTGGCATTGGCCCTACTGGTGTTGGGGCGCTGGATTGAGCATCTCCCTCTGTCCCATTTTTCCGCTCAGAGCCCCTCTGTCAAAACCCTGGGATGAACCGGCTGAAGGCGCCAGAGCAGCCTGGGATGAACCTCTCCACCGCCGCCCTGCTCTCCTCCGCCCTGCTAGGGGCTGCCTCACTCGCCCCCCAGCGCGATTACAGCTTCTCCTTCTGGCAAGAGATCCCGGAGGTGAAAAGCAGAGGGCTGCTGGAGGGCCTCCCGTCGCAGCAGCGCCACCTTCAGGAGGTACCCGAGAAAGGCATACCGCGGGGAAGAGAGGGCGCAGGCAGGGTCTCTGAGGATTGTAGGCAGGAGGCAAAATCTAGACCCTTTAAGGCAAACCTATGGCACGCATGCCACAGGTAGCGCACAGAGCCCTCATGCGTGCAGTGTGGGCCCCATGCAGGAGATGTGTGAGCATACACAGGGGGGGTCATGCATCCATGCACAGGGGGTGGGGCACATGGGGGGGGGCTCATGCATTCCATTATGGGTGCACTCCAGGGGTGAGTTCCTGCCAGTTCTAACTTCTTCTATAGAAGAGGTTCCACAAATCTCCAGGGCCGTTTAGAACCGGTTCCAGCTCCCTCCGTCCGCCCGTCCACCCGTCATCAAGAGGAAGAGCGAGAGGAGGAATTCTGGGAGTTGAAGTCCACAAGTCTTAAAGCTGTCAGGTTTGAACACCCCGGGGTTGTTGTTTTTTCCTAAAGGGTGAAGGGTGTTACAAGGGTCTTGTAACTTGACAGCTTTAAGACTTGCGTGCTTCAAATGCCAGAGTTCCTGAGCCAACATTTTGGTTGCTAAGCCAGAGCATTGTTAAGTGAGTTGTACTGCATTTTACAAGTTGGCTACACCCACCCAGTGACATGACTGCCTAGCCACTCCCACCAAGTCACATGGCTGGTAAGCCACTCCCACCCGGTCACATGGATGGCAAGCCACTCCCAAAAAGCAGGCCACACCTAAAGAAGAGTTGCTAAAAAAACTTGAAACCCACCCCTGGTGCATACACACCAGAGGTTTGGAGTGGTTCAGCTGAATAGGTAGTACCCATTGTGCCATGCCCATCGAACCAGTGGTAAAAACGTTTTTGAAACCTACTCCTGACGCACCCACACATGCGTTTTTGGCACGCAGCGATGAAAAGGTGAGCCAGCACTGCTCTAGAGGAAATCTCACACACACACCCAGCCTTGATTTGACAGGCACCGTAGGAACGATCCCTGGTATGGGCAAAATTTGTTTCCGCTCCCAGTAACCCGTCTGCTTTTGTCTCCGTGGCAGGCCATGTTCGAGGTGATCACTTCCGAGGCCTCCTACCTGCGCAGCCTGCGGGTGGCCGTCTTCCACTTCCAGCTGTCTCCCGCCTTGCGTGGGGCTGTCACGGGGGCCCAAGTGCAGCAGCTCTTCTCCAATCTCTCGCAAGTCAAGGACACCAGTGAGAGGTAGGTCGGGCGGTCCTCTCGTCCCCTCCCTCTTCTGCTCCTCTTCATTAACCCGTCAAGGCCTTTGGAAGCCTCCCAGGACAATCACCTGTGGGGCATCCAACATGTTCCTCCTCTTCCTCCTCCTTTTTGCCCCCTGCAGGTTTCTGCTGCAGCTGGAGGATCACCTGGACCAGGACGTCTTCTTGCCAGGTCTCGGGGAAGTGGTCCTGAAAAACTGCCCTGCTTTTCACCGAGCTTACGTTCCCTACGTCACCAACCAGATGTATCAGGAGCAGCTCATGCAACGCCTGATGTGAGTAGTGGAGGCGATGCAGGGTGGCAGCCCCACTGACGGAAGAGTCCAGGGTCGCCAGCTGCAGCATGGGACCGCTCTATCTAGGCCAGGGGCCAGCAATCTGTGGCTTTGGAGCTGCATGTGGCTCTCTCATCCCTCTGCTGTGGCTCCCTGTTGATGGTCGGTGCCACAATTTTGAGAGGAGTTTCCGGTTGGGAGAGGGCGTGCCAGGAGGAAACTCTATGGCAAGGGCTGGGTTTTCCAGTTGGCTCCACAATTGATAGGGCTTTCGGTTAGGACAGGTAGAGGAAAAAGGACACCTCACTAGGAGGAGACTCTATGGTGGGGGAACCGGACTTCCAGTTGGCAGAGGAAAAAGGATACCGTGCTAGGAGGAGACTCTATGGTGGGGGAACCAGACTTCCAGTTGGCAGAGGAAAAAGGATACCGTGTTAGGAGGAGACTCTATGGTGGGGGAACCAGACTTCCAGTTGGCAGAGGAAAAAGGATACCGTGCTAGGAGGAGACTCTATAGTGGGGAAACCGGACTTCTGGTCAGCTCCAGAATTTGAACAGGGGGGCTTCCAGTTAGGACCTTCGTGGTACTTTGAGTGTTTAAGGTTGCCGACCCCTGCTCTAGGCAAAGCATGCCCTTGACTCATTCCACAGATTCACACAGGATATTGGTCCAGATGGGTTCAAGAAAGCCCATCTTACCTTCACACTCTAGGTCCGCCTTAGGCCTAGCTTTCCTCAGCTCTGATCAATTGGAGCATGCATTAGTGCCCTGAAAACTTTTCTTTGTTCCCTCCACCAAGCCAGGAAGGGGAACAGCCGCTTCCTGCAGGTCCTGCGCACACTGGAGGAGCAGCCCGTCTGCCAGAGGCAGCCCTTGAAAGCATTCCTGGTGTTGCCCTTCCAGAGAATCACTCGGCTCAAAATCCTACTACAGGTGGGGAGGGAGGCTTACTCCACTTGCTACTATGTTTCCCCAAAAATATGACCTACCCCGAAAGTAAGTCCGAGCTTCTTAGATGTGTGCCCAAAATAAGACCCCGCCCACTTTAGGCAACACAGGTAAAAATTAAGCTAGAGTGGAGATGGTGGGGTGGAGCTGCCCTACTACTTACCTTCGGACAGTTGCAGGCAGGCCTCGCGCACCCCGACACCTGCTGTCGGGGTTCCGACAGATGCCCTAAATTAAATCAAATTAAATTAAATCCCTTAAATCACATTCGCAAGTGAAGCCAGCTCTGACCCCACGTAATTTACAGCCCCAACCATGACCCTGTTTCTCCCCTGTTGGAGGGGAAAGAGAACCAGGTGATTCATTTGACCTGCCTGTGACTTTCTCTCCCTCCCTGTCAGAACATCCTGAAATGGGCCGGACAGGATTCTGAGCTGGCAAAATCGGTGGGCTTGGCCCACGAGGCCGTGGGGGAGGTAAGTGCTGCCGGGGGAGACCCTTCGCATTTGCATTTCCTGGCTCCTTCCTTCCATTTGTCCTCCCTGATGGTTGGGCTCTTCTGCTCTGGTCCAGGGTGGCTCTCTCCGCGCGAGACAAACCTCTTGTCCTGCCTTTTCTCAGATTGTGTCCCAATGCAACAACAACGTCCAAGCCATGAAACAGAAAGAGGAGCTGGTGATGCTGGAAAAACGGATGGACTTCTCCAAGGCCAAAGTGAGTCGACCTTTCGCGCACGTGAAAAGTTATCATGGATTACAATCGTCATTATAATATATAATCTATAGAAATAAAAATGTAACAAGAGTTTGTGCAAAACCGCTAATCTCCAAAAGGACTGCACCGATCACTTCCAAATTTTCACACAACGTTCCTTTCAAATACGGCACCAATGATATATATATAGATTGTGTAGATGTCACGCCTGTGCCAGGTACACGCAACAGAAATGTAAAAAATTGTAAAAAAAGGTAGGTAGATGGATACAGAGAGAGCAGTGAGCCACAGGTATTATGTCATCCTTTATGACATAAAATACTCTGAGGGAGAAATACAGTAGGTAGGTAGGTAGGTAGAGGGATAGAGAGAGGAGAAATACAGTAGGTAGGTAGAGGGATAGAGAGAGGGAGAAATACAGTAGGTAGGTAGGTAGAGGGATAGAGAGAGGGAGAAATACAGTAGGTAGGTAGGTAGGTAGGTAGGTAGGTAGGTAGAGGGATAGAGAGAGGGAGAAATACAGTATAGATAGGTAGGTAGAGGGATAGAGAGAGGGAGAAATACAGTAGGTAGGTAGGTAGGTAGGTAGAGGGATAGAGAGAGGGAGAAATACAGTATAGATAGATAGGTAGGTAGGTAGGTAGGTAGGTAGGTAGAGGGATAGAGAGGGAGAGGGAGAAATACAGTAGGTAGGTAGGTAGAGGGATAGAGAGAGGGAGAAATACAGTAGGTAGGTAGGTAGAGAGATAGAGAGAGGTAGAAATACAGTAGATAGGTAGGTAGATAGGTAGGTAGGTAGGTAGGTAGAGGAATAGAGAGAGGGAGAAATACAGTAGGTAGGTAGGTAGGTAGGTAGGTAGGTAGGTTAGGTAGGTAGAGGGATAGAGAGAGGGAGAGATACAGTAGGTAGGTAGGTAGGTAGGTAGGTAGGTAGGTAGGTAGGTAGGTAGAGGGATAGAGAGAGAGAGAAATACAGTAGATAGGTAGGTAGGTAGGTAGGTAGGTAGGTAGGTAGGTAGAGGGATAGAGAGAGGGAGAAATACAGTGGGTAGGTAGGTTGGGGGTTATACTCTGGTTGTGTGTACGTGCTTGTGTGTGCAGATGTAGATCTACACACAGATTAGTTGGCCATTTAACCAGACTGGGCCACAGCAACGCGTGGCCAGGAACGGCTAGTTGTGGATATAAATACCGTGAACCGCCGTTAGGGCTGCAACTTCCCGTTTTCCTTAAGGGTTTGGAAGAAATTGCAGCTGCTCCTGAAAGAATATGGATCAACCATGAAATCGCTTGGATAAAAATACTGTTGGGGGGGGGGGGGGACAAATTAATAGGCAGTACAAACAGGGGTGAAATTCGACCGGTTCGGACTGGGTTTGGTGCACCGGTAGGAATGATTTGATTCGGTTCATTGAACCAGTTTAGATCACCCCTGGTTGGCCTCGCCCAAGCCCGCCTGGTCACCTGCTCACCTAGTCGCCACTCACCCCTTCCGGACACTCGCCCGCCCCTTAAGGCCACTCACCCTGCCCACCCACCACCGCCCTATATACCGTATTTTTTGGAGTATAAGATGCTTCTAAGTATAAGACGCACCTAGCTTTGGGGAGGAAAACAAGGGAGTGAAATCTGCTTCTGCCTCCCAGCAATTTGCCTCCTTGCAGCAAACAGCCAACAGCACAGACGATATATGCTGTTTGTAGTGTTATATTTCAGACTATGCTTGCACAGATGCTGTTAAAATTGATGTGGCTTTCTGGAAGTATACATTATTCTCTGCTATTTAAAAGAAGATAAGCACGGGGCCTCTTCAGAGCAAGCATTCATTGCAAAAAGCTTCTTCATTTTATTAAGTTGCCTAGAATAATCATAAATCAGTCTTTTAAAAAAGTAAGTCTAATCATTGGGACTTGCTATAGGCATTTATAGGTGTCCACTTACCTTCTTGCAGCAAACAGCCTGATGAGCACAAGATTAAAAAAAAATCTGCCTCTGCCTCCCAGCAATTTGCCTCATGGAGTGTGGGAGGCAAGATCTTGAACTTTCAACTAGGCGGGGAAAACCGGGAAGGTTTCAGATTCGGGTTTTCTCAGATGGGCCAACCTGGCTCTCTTCATAAATGGGAACTTTGAGCAATACAATCAATACAATAGCAGAGTTGGAAGGGACCTTGTAGGTCTTCTAGTCCAACCCCCTGCGTGGGCAGGAACCTTATACCATTTCAGACAAATGGCTATCCAACATCTTCTTAAAGACTTCCAGGGTTGGGGCATTCACAACTTCTGGAGGCAACTTCTGTTCCACTGGTTAATTGTTCTAACTGTCAGGAAATTTCTCCTTAGTTCTAAGTTGCTTCTCTCCTTGATTAGTTTCCACCCATTGCTTCTTGTCCTGCCCCCAGGTGCCTTGGAGAATAGTTTCACTCCCTCTTCTCTGTGGCACCCTCTGAGATATCGGAAGACTGCTATCATATCTCCCCTGGTCCTTCTCTTCATCAAACTAGACAGACCCAGTTCCTGCAACCGTTCTTCATATGTTTTAGTCTCCAGTCCCCTAATCCTCTTGGTTGCTCTTCTCTGCACTCTTTCCAGAGTCTCCACGTCTTTTCTACATCGTGGCGACCAAAACTGTATGCAGTATTCCAAGTGTGGCCTTACCAAGACACTATACAGTGGCAGTACATGGACTGTCCACTATACATGGACTCTGATTTACTTTTGGATGCTGCTTGGAACCCGACAAACTCATTGCTAGGGATCCTTAGGAAGGGTATAGAAAATAAGTCAGCAAGTGTCATTTTGCCTCTTTATAAATCTATGGTGAGGCCCCCTCTGGAGTATTGTGTACAGTTCTGGTCACCATACCTTCAGAAGGAGATTATGGAAATGGAAAAGGTGCAGAGGAGGGCAAACCAGAATGATTAAGGGGCTGGAACACCTTCCTTAACATCTGAGGCTGCAACGGCTGGGCCTCTTCACTCTAGAACGACGGCGCCTGAGAGGTGACCTGATTGAAGTCTATCAAATCATGCACAGGGTGGACAAAGTAGAAAAGGAAAAACGGTTTTCCCTATCGCACGACACTAGAACGAGGGGGCACTCCATGAAACTTTTGGAAGCTAGACCTCCAACAAATAAGAGGAAGGACTTTTTCACCCAGAGGATCACTGGTCTATGGAACTCCCTGCCAGAAGAAGTGGTGACAGCTGTCAGCCTCGACACCTTTAAGAAAGGATTAGATGAGTTCATGGAGAACAAAGGTATCAATGGCTATCATTATGGAGCCCTAAGGACACCCTCCGGGATGGAGAGATAGGCAGGATATCTCTCAATGCCATTTGCAGGGAATCACAAGCAGGGGAAGACGTCTGCTTGGGAAGACCCTGAAGCAAATGGGGAGCCACTGTGGGAGACAGAAGGCTGGACTGGATGGGCTGTGGCCTCTTCCGGCAAGGCTGTTCTTATGTTCTTAAAGGGGAAGAAGGAAAAGGAAAGAGAGAAAAGAGAAATTGGGGAAAGGGAAAGAGAGAAAGGGAAAGATGGTAAGAGAGGAGAGAAAGAGAAAGGGGAAGAAAGAAAAGACAAGGGAAAGAGAAAGAGGGGAAAGAGAAAGACAGAAATGGAGAACAAGGGGATCAATGGCTATCATGATGGACGCCTAAGGACACCCTCCGGGATGGAGAGATAGGCAGCATATCTCTCGATGCCATTTGCAGGGAATCACAAGCAGGTGAAGACGTCTGCTTGGGAAGACCCTGAAGCAAATGGGGAGCCACTGTGGGAGACAGAAGGCTGGACTGGATGGGCTGTGGCCTCTTCCGGCAAGGCTGTCCTTATGTTCTTATGACACTCTGCCCCAAACCTTACTAAAGAGCTAGAAGCCCAGTGTCCCAAGACTGAGCTGCTCTCGTATTTTCCCGAAGGAAGCTGAGCCTCCATCCTTCCTTTTCTGCAGCCCCTTCCTCACTTCAGCCAGGGTCGCTGGCTGGTTCACGAAGGAGAGCTGCGACAGGTCCTGTTCCAAGAGGCTGGATTCGGCTATCGGCCCCAGGTCAGCATGAAGTCCATCCATCTGCACCTGTTCAACGATTTGCTGCTGCTTTCTCACCTCAAGGAGTAAGTGCCCCTCCGCCGCCTCGAAAGAGCCTCCCCCAGCCTAGTTAGGAATCCGGAATCCAGGGAAATATATCTGCTAGTTCAGGGGTCTCAAACCCAATTTCATTGAGGGCTGCATCAGGGTTGTGTTGGACCGGGGTGGGCGTGGCCAGCTTGACGTCACTCGTGTCGGGGGAATCGGTGGTGTGGTGTGGCACCCCAGCGGTCAGCAGAGCTGGCAGCAGATTCGGAGGGTGAGGAGGGTTGGGGAGGAAGATGGGCCAGTCCTGGAGTCTGGGGAAGGCTTGGAGGAGGGCTCTGGGTCGGAGGCAGAGAGGGGGCCAGGGCCGTCTGACAGTGATCAGAATCCGACATCAGTGAGGCCGAAGAACAGCGGGAGCCTGTTCCCAGTGTGCACATGCGCAGAGTTGCCAGAGGAAGGGAGCAGCTAAAGAACAGGGGTCGACTTGGGAGTAAGGCCACAGGTGGACAGTGAACGGCCCCTCCCAGAGGAAATAAAAGAGGAGCGAAATGGGAGTGGAGTTTGCAGGAGACCATTCGTTCGCTTCATTGGTTCGGGACTCTCCGAGACTCCTGGCCAAGTTCTGTAGAGATCGGCCTGGCAGCTCTCCAAGCCAGATAAGGTCTGTGACCGTAAATCCTCCCTCAAAAGACTTTGCTGGGTGTGAAGGAGCAGAATTCACAGCCAATGAATAAAAGGGATTTTTGTCAGGATAAGGAGTTGGCTTCCGGCTCTTGGGAAGCCTCGGTCAGAACATGGTGGCCCGAGTGCTCTGCCAGCAAAAATGGACTGCCAAGCTCCATTTTCAGCTGCAACGGCCTCCTGCTGCCCTCTGCCAGCGAAAACAGAACTCGGAGGGGGGAAGGCTACATAAGGCCCACGGGCCTTGAGTTTGACACCTGTGTGCTAGTTGGAGGCGATCTAGCACAGCCACAAAATGTCTCCCTCTTTCTGTTCCTTCCAGAGACGGGCGCTTCTTGGTGATGGACTACGCCTGGACCGGTCACGTCAAAGCCGAGCTTTTCAGAACAAAATCCTTGGGACTCCCAGAATGGAGCTTCTACCTCTCCATGGTCCAGAACCACAGAGATGAAAGCAGACAGCTGGTCCTCAAGGCAGACAGCGAGTGAGTTGTTTTCCTCCCCAGTCGGTGAGAGAGGTCCGTGCTGTAAGGTACCTTTGGTCTCAGAGGACTCCAGGTTATAGTAGCCGCTGGGCAGGTCATGACTTCCTCCGATTCATGGAGGTGATCTTTCTCGGGGCCTAGCTACATACGAGACCGCCTCCTGCCCCATACATCCCTTCGACCGATCCGTTCCCACAGAGAGGGACTTCTCCGGGTACCGTCGGCTGGGCAATGCCGATTGGCGACACCCAGGGGAAGGGCCTTCTCTGTGGTGGGCCCAGCCCTCTGGAACAACCTACCCCCCGATTTACGCACTACCTCGGACCTCTGCCTCTTCCGCCAGCGTCTTAAGACCTATTTATTCCAACAAGCCGGCCTAGCATAGCCCCCCGTTTCTGACTTTTATTCTGATAAATTTTAATTCGTAAGGTTTTATAAGGGTTTTTAGCACGGGATATAATTTAATTAGTTTTTAATAATGTATTTTTGTATGGTTTTTAAGATTGCCTGTGCGCCGCCCTGGGTCCTTGTCAGGAGAAAGGCGGGGTATAAATTTGAAAAATAAATAATAAATAATAGAGCAGGGGTGTCAAACTCAAGCTACCCGCCCTGGGTCCTTTTGGAGAAGGGCGGGATATAAATTGAATAAAATAAATAAAATAAATAAATAAGGCAGAGAGTTTTACAGAGAGCTTAGATCTGGCCCGCAAGGGTGCTCTAGAAACAGCGAAGGACCGGCCTGCAGTACAGTGGTGGGTTCCGGATCCCATTGCAACTGGTACAGTACAACGGGGCCGGCCATCCACAACATGAACACGCACAGCACATGAGTACATGTGCACATCGCATGTGTACTTACCACCCGTGACACTCCAGCTCCTCAGGGGAACGTCACGCAGGCGCTGTAGGTTCCGTGCACATGTGCGGAAGTCCCGAACAGCTCAAATACAGGTAAGGACAAAAACGGCCTTCCCCGGACTCCGGAGGTCCTCCCTGAAGCCTCCTGGTACTAAAAACAGAGTGTGGGGGGCACACTGCATCCCCTCCATGCTCCCTTCACCCTGTGCATGCACATTCGCCTCCCGCATACGCAGCAGAGACTCAAAAATCAGCTGGCTGGCAGGAGGCACACACACATGCAGGGTGGAGCTGCGCTGGGCAACAGCTTGTGTGCTCGCAGAGAGGGCTCCACGTGCCACCTGTAGGTTCATCACCATGGAAAAAGTGCAGAGAAGAGCAACCAAGAGGATTAGGGGACTGGAGGCTAAAACATATGAAGAACGGTTGCAGGAACTGGGTATGTCTAGTTTGATGAAGAGAAGGACCAGGGGAGCCATGATAGCAGTGTTCCGATATCTCAGAGGGTGCCACAGAGAAGAGGGAGTCAATCTATTCTCCAAGGCACCTGGGGGCAGGACAAGAAGCAATGGGTGGAAACTAATCAAGGAGAGAAGCAACTTAGAACTGAGGAGAAATTTCCTGACAGTGAGAACAATTAACCTCTGGAACAGAAGTTGCCTCCAGAAGTTGTGAATGCCCCAACCCTGGAAGTCTTTAAGAAGATGTTAGATAGCCATTTGTCTGAAATGGCATAAGGTTCCTGCCCACGCAGGAGGTTGGACTAGAAGACCTACAAGGTCCCTTCCAACTCTGCTATTGTATTATTGTATTGTATTATCATGGATCTGGCTAATTGCAGGGTGTTTTTTTCTCTCCCTAGGGCCCAGAGACTGGACTGGATTTCGTGGCTAACAAGCCACTGAAACCCCGAGGCAGGAATTCCCAGGAGACTCCCTACCGTCGCTAGGCCTGGTGGCGTCTAACAACCGAAGGAGACGTCTCGCCTTGGAACTACGCACAGGCGTAGTTCCCAAGCCGGGAAACGGGGTAACCCTGAGTCCAAAGAGGCTTCAGGTAAAGTGGAGGCCTCGATTTCCTCTTCAAAAGAGGTTGGCGCCCATCAGGGGTGTCCACGACCCTCAAACCCACAGAGAGAAACTACATGGAAACTGTCCGAGCGTTTGCCCAGCGGCGACTACTCTTTTGAGACAACCCCGGAGCAAAATGCAGGGCACAGAGATTGGTCTTACAAACAGTGGTTTATCTACAAAGACTTCGATATACAAGGCATACAGGACGTGTGTGTGTGTGTATGTGTATGTGTGTACGTAGGTACCAGTGGTGGTTTTCAAAAAATTTTAGAACCGCTTCTGTAGGTGTGGCCTGCTTTGTAGGAGTGGCTTGCCGGCCATGTCACCGAGTGGGGTGGGGTGGCTTGGCTTGGCAGTCATGTGACTGGGTGGGCCTGGCCAACTTGTAAAATGTGGTGAAACACACTTAACAACGCTCTGGCTTAGCAACCAAAATGTTGGCTCAGGAACTCTGGCATTTGAAGCACGCGAGTCTTAAAGCTGTCAAGTTTTGCCCATACCAGGGATCGTTCCCACGGTGCCTGTCAAATCAAGGCTGGGTGGGGGTGAGATTTCCTCTAGAGCAGTGCTGGCTCACCTTTTCGTCGCTGCGTGCCAAAAATGCATGTGTGGGTGCGTCAGGAGTGGGTTTCAAAACCCGGTTCGATGGGCGTGGCACGATGGGTACTACCTATTCAGCTGAACCACTCCGAACCTCTGGTGTGCATGCACCAGGGGTGGGTTTCAAGTTTTTTTAGCACCTCTTCTTTAGGTGTGGCCGGCTTTTTGGGAGTGGCTTGCTGTCCATGTGACCGGGTGGGAGTGGCTTGCCAGCCATGTGACCGGGTGGGAGTGCCTGGGCAGTCATGTCACTGGGTGGGCCTGGCCAACTTGTAAAATGTGGTGAAACACACTTAACAACGCTCTGGCTTAGCAACCAAAATGTTGGCTCAGGAACTCTGGCATTTGAAGCACGCAAGTCTTAAAGCTGTCAAGTTCCAAGACCCTTGTAACACCCCTAACCCTTTAGGAAAAAAATACAACCCCAGGGGTGTTCAAACTTGACAGCTTTAAGATTTGTGGACTTCAACTCCCAGAATCCCTCCTCTCGCTCTTCCTCTTGATGATGGGCAGACGGGCAGGGGGAGGGAGCTGGAACCGGTTCTAAACGGCCCTGTAGATTTGTGGAACCTCTTCTATAGAAGAAGTTAGAACTGGCAGGAACTCACCCCTAGGACGTACGTACGTACATACATACAAGTAGTGGGTTCCGGATCCTGTTGTAGATGGTACGCTGCTCAGGGGGCCAAGCATCCTTGTCAGGCATGTGTGTTGCACACGCATGTGCACGCCACCGGCCTGTGACACCCAGTTGCTCAGCGGAGGTCGCGCAGGCATCACACGCATGCACAATTGGCCCGTTTACATCAAAAACCAGTAAGGAACGCAGGCGGGCAGGTGGGCCAAATGAGCCACCATTCCAGTACAGTAGCCGCTGCTCCCAGTACCACTGGTACGTCCATACTGGGCCGTACATCCCAGAACCCATCACTGATACATACATACATACATACATACATACATACATACATACATACATATATACACCTTCTAGGCACAGCTAGGCAAGCAAGCAACCTCCAAGTCTATACGAAGAATTACTATGAAGATAATACACAAGGAGAGAGATACACAAGGAGAGAGATACGCCCTCTTATGGCCTCCTTTATATAGACAGCTTCTTACAGTTTCTTAAAAGGGCAATAACCCGGCTTCTTAAAGCAGCAATACTTCTGCTGACTCATCCTCATTTCATCGGCTTAAGTTACAGCCTTACATTGGCTGTAAATCATCATTACCCTGAGAGAAACAAGGGGATCTTGTACCACGGTGATGCAATTATTCTGAGGGTGGACAACGCAGGAGCAGGCCGAACTGGCCCAGGCTTTTTGGCCTCTGAGCCGGCAATGCTTCTTCGTTAAATACCGAACATTTTTGCTAAATAAAATTGTTAAAATAAAATTATTAAAAACTGCTACAGTAAGGTTGTATTTATTTTTATAGTTGGCAACGTGACTTTAGCAGGCTTGGTCTCATAGACGCAGCGAAGGAGATTTTTAAAAAGTGTTCCACTAACAAACGAGCCACAAATGCAGAATAACGGCGTTGGAAGGGACCTTAGAGGTCTTCTAGTCCAACCCCCTGCTCAAAAGCAGGAGACCCTGTACCATTCTGGATAGGGGGCTGTTCAATCTCTTCTTGAAGGCCTCCCGTGGTAGAGCAGCCCCAACCTCTGGAGGGAGGCCATTCCACTGGTAAATTGTCCTCACAGTCAGCTAATTTCTCCTTGGTTCTAGGTTGCTTTTCTCTTTGATCAGTCAGATGAACAGAGTTGGAAGGGACCTTGTAGGTCATCTAGTCCAACCCCCTGCTCAAGCAAGAGACCCTACACCATGGCTGACAGATGGCAGCCCAGTCTCTTCTTGAAAGTCTCAAGGGATGAAGCTCCCACAACTTCTGAAGGCAACTTCTGTTGCGTCAATTGATTGTTCTCACTGTCAGAAAGTTCCTCCTTGTTTCTAGGTTGAATCTCTCCTTGGTCAGTTTCCATCCATTCTTCCTTCTCTGGCCTTCAGCTGCTTTGGAGAATAGCTTGACCCCCCTCCTCCTCTCTGTGGGAGCCCCTCAAATATTGGAAGGCTGCTCTCCTGTCTCCCCTGGTCCTTCTCTTCACTAGACTAGCCAGGCCCAGTTCCTGCAACCGTTCATCCTATGTTTTAGCCTCCAGTCCTTCAATCATCTTAGATAGATTCAGATTAACAGAAATGGAAGGGACCTTGTAGGTCAACTTGTCCAACCTCCCCACCCAAGCAGGAAACCCTGGATCATTTCTGACAGAGGGCAGTCCAGTCTCTTCTTGAAAGCCTCCAGGGATGAAGCTTCCACAACTTCGGAAGGCAACTTCTGCTCCATGGGTTGATTGTTCTCCCTGTCAGAAAATTCCTCCTTATTTCTAGGTTGAATCTCTCCTTGGTCACTTTCCATCCATTATTCCTTGTCTGGCCTTTGGGGGCTTTGGAGAATAGTTTGACCACTTCCTCTCTGTAGCAGCTCCTCAAATATTGGAAGACTGCTATCTTGTCTCCCCTGGTCCTTCTCTTCAGTAGACTAGCCAGGCCCAGTTCCTGCAACCGTTCATTCGTATGTTTTAGCCTCCTGTCCCCTCAATCATCCTGGTTGCTCTTCTCTGCACCTTTTCTAGAGTCTCAACCTCTTTTTTTATAGTGTGGTGACCAAAACTGGATGCAGTTCTCTAGGTGTGGCCTTACTAGGGCTTTATAGAGTGGCATTAGCACCTCCCTTGATCTTATGTCTCTGGCAATTTTCAAAATTTCCCCCTTTTTTTTCAATTTTCTTTCCCGCCCCCCCACAAAATTATAAAATATAATTTTGCATTCAGCAGGCACCAACAACCCCCAAAAAACCAGCCCATGGGGAAAAAAAGAGAAGGATACTTAAAAAAATGGAACTTGTTGCAACTTAATGTGTCACCATAACTCCACAACTTCACGACTTTCTTAAGTGCAAGCTGCCGTCCGAGGCAGCTTAATAGACAGCTCCAGAACTCATAATTTTGAATGACAGCTGCAAAAGGCCAATGTCTAATTGCGGAATTAATCTGAGCCGTAAATCTTTTCGGGGCGGAATGTCCCGTGCTTTCCCTGACCACGAGGGGGCAGCAACGTCCTACCAGCCAAACACGGAGAAAGTTTTCAGCTGGCTTTGCCCCGAGTTCATTTGAACAATAACAGAGTGGGAAGGGACCTTGGAGGTCATCTAGTCCAACCCCCGGGTCATGCAGGGGGCGAGGATCTATTACATTTAGATTTCTTTAAAGCGAGCCACGGGCCCTCCGCTTCCCCAAAACTTTCACAGAAGCCCTGCGTTTCTCCAGAAAGATAAAAGAGGGAGGGAGAGGGAGGGAGAAATGTGTGTGTGAAAGAGAGAGATGAGAGAGAGAGAAGAGGAAGGGAGGGGAGAGAGGGAGGGAGAGAGACCTGTGTATGTGTGCGAGAGAGAGAGAGAGAGAGAGAGAGAGAGAGAGAGAGAGAGAGAGAGAGAGAGAGAGAGAGAGGCAATGCCAGCGGGTGACGCCCAGGGGAAGGGCCTTCTCTGTGGTGGGCCCAACTCTCTGGAACAACTTACCCTCCAAACTGAGAACGACCATGGACCTCCGCTCCTTCCGCCAGAACCTGAAAACCTATTTTTTCCAACAGGCCAGCCTGGCCTAACTTACATCACCCAGCCTATAGTCTGCACTTAAATTGTTTTAAATTGGTTTTTAGGGTTATTGTTTTAATATATTTAAATTTTTTAGCACAGGGTTAATTTAATCTGGTTTTATATTTTGTATTTTGTTATATTTATATATGTTTTTAAATTGCCTGTGCACCGCCCCGAGTCCCTTCGGGGAAAGGGTGCGGTATATAAATTTAATAAACTATAAACTATAACGAGAGAGAGAGAGAGAGAGAGAGAGAGAGAGAGAGAGAGAGAGAGAGAGAGAGATGAAAGAGAGAGGGAGAGAGATGTGTGTGTGAAAGAGAGATGACAAAGAGAGAAGAGAGGGAGAGAGGGAGAGAGAGAGACCTGTGTTTGCATGTGTGTGTGTGAGAGAGAGAGAAAGTGATAAAAAAGGGAGGGAGGGAAAGATGTGTGTGTGAAAGAGAGAGATGAGAAAGAGAGAAGAGAGGGAGGGAGAAATGCGTGCGTGAAAGAGAGAGATGAGAAAGAGAAGAGAGGGAGGGAGAAATGCGTGCGTGAAAGAGAGAGATGAGAAAGAGAGAAGAGAGGGAGGGAGAAATGCGTGCGTGAAAGAGAGAGATGAGAAGGAGAAAAGAGAGGGAAGGAGGGAGAAATGCGTGTGTGAAAGAGAGAGATGAGAAAGAGAGAAGGGAGGGAGGGAGAAATGCGTGCGTGAAAGAGAGAGATGAGAAAGAGAGAAGAGAGGGAGGGAGAAATGCGTGCGTGAAAGAGAGGTGAGAAAGAGAGAAGAGAGGGAGGGAGAAATGTGTGCGTGAAAGAGAGAGATGAGAGAGAGAGAAGAGAGGGAGGGAGAAATGCGTGCGTGAAAGAGAGAGATGAGAAAGAGAGAAGAGAGGGAGGGAGAAATGCGTGCGTGAAAGAGAGAGATGAGAGAGAGAGAAGAGAGGGAGGGAGAAATGCGTGCGTGAAAGAGAGAGATGAGAAGGAGAAAAGAGAGGGAAGGAGGGAGAAATGCGTGTGTGAAAGAGAGAGATGAGAAAGAGAGAAGGGAGGGAGGGAGAAATGCGTGCGTGAAAGAGAGAGATGAGAAAGAGAGAAGAGAGGGAGGGAGAAATGCGTGCGTGAAAGAGAGGTGAGAAAGAGAGAAGAGAGGGAGGGAGAAATGCGTGCGTGAAAGAGAGAGATGAGAGAGAGAGAAGAGAGGGAGGGAGAAATGCGTGCGTGAAAGAGAGAGATGAGAAAGAGAGAAGAGAGGGAGGGAGAAATGCGTGCGTGAAAGAGAGAGATGAGAAGGAGAAAAGAGAGGGAGGGAGGGAGAAATGCGTGCGTGAAAGAGAGATGAGAAAGAGAGAAGGGAGGGAGGGAGAAATGCGTACGTGAAAGAGAGAGATGAGAAAGAGAGAAGAGAGGGAGGGAGAAATGCGTGCGTGAAAGAGAGGTGAGAAAGAGAAAAGAGAGGGAGGGAGAAATGCGTGCGTGAAAGAGAGAGATGAGAGAGAGAGAAGAGGGAGAGAGGGAAGGAGAGAAAGAGAGGTGTGTGTGTGTGTGAAAGAGAGAGAGAGTGATATGAAAGAGGGAGGGAGGGAGGGAGATATATGTGTGTGAGAGCGATATGAGGCAGAAGAGAGAGGGAGGGAGGGAGACGGAGGGAGAGAGACGTGTGTGTGTCTGAGAGAGAGAGAGAGAGAGAGAGAGAGAGAGAGATAAAAGAAGGAGGGAGGGAGAGATGCGTGTGTGAAAGAGAGAGACGAGAAGGAGAGAAGAGAGAAAGGGAGGGAGGGGGAGAGAGGGAGGGAGAAAAAGAGAGAGATGTGTGTGAGAGAGAAAGAGAGAGGAAAGAGGGAGGGAGATATGTGTGTGAGAGACAAGAGAGAGAGAGGAATGGGGGAGGGAGGGAGAGAAAGAGAGAGATGTGTGTGTGAGAGAGAAAGATGAAAGAGGGAGGGAGGGGGAGAGAGAGAGAAATAAGAGGGAGGGAGGGAGAGAGAGAAATAAAAGAAGGAGAGAGGGAGGGAGAGAGAGAAAGAGATGAAAGAGGGAGGGGATATGTGTGTGAGAGAGAGATGAAAGGGAGGGGGAGAGAGAGAAAGAGGCGTGTGTGTGTGTATGTGTGTTTAAGAAGGAGAGAGGGAGAGGAAGAGGAAGAGAGAGAGAGAGAGAGAGAGAGAGAGAGAATTACAAGGGCATGACTACCACTCTACTGGGGGAAGGGAACATCCAAGGATTTAGGGAACATAACATTCCCTCCTCCCCCCTGTCAAATAGCTACCACTACCTGTGCCTGGGAGTGGGAGGGAAGGGTTGCAACCCGCCCACCCCTGCAATTTGTGGGACTGAGCCCACGGGCTCCGATTCCTCTCTGCGTCTGGTGGAGCGAGAGGTAAATGAGTGACCAAGGATTTGCTTCGGTGAACAACGCTAAGTGCCACCTGTCCAGCAGTGCCCAATGGTGCCCCAGGAATTGGCCTCCCCTCCTTCTACCCCAAGAGGCTCTCCTCTCCTCCGGGCATTTATGGTCCAAACGGGGCTGCCAAGAAGTGCTTTGTCCGGCCAGGGTTGCTCGTCTGCTCCCCATTCCCTCCCTTTCTCCCCACCCCCCACCCCAAGGGCACCTCGAATGAATTCTTTGCCCACCATCAGACTAATGATTAAACTTACCGTTAGCCCCAACCGGTGTTTGCTGGTTCCTTTTTTGTAAACCCTCTCCTGGGCCTAAGGGACACCCTCGACTGTATGACGGAGCAGAGAGGGAAGAAGCAAATTGGAACCAATGCTGGAACAATCAACCAACAGAAAGAACAATCAACCAATGGAGAGAACAATCAAATAATGGAGAGAACCATCAACCAATGGACAGAACAATCGACCAATGGAGAGAACAATCAACCAATGGACAGAACCATCAACCAATGGACAGAACAATCGACCAATGGAGAGAACCATCGACCAATGGAGAGAACCATCGACCAATAGAGAGAACAATCAACCAATGGAGAGAACAATCAACCAATGGAAAGAACAATCGACCAACAGAAAGAACAATCAACCAATGGAGAGAACAATCCACCAATGGAGAGAACCATCGACCAATGGAGAGAACCATCGACCAATGGAGAGACTAATCCACCAATGGAGAGAACAATCAACCAATGGAAAGAACAATCGACCAACAGAAAGAACAATCAACCAATGGAGAGAACAATCCACCAATGAAGAGAACCATCAACCAATGGAACAGAAGTTGCCTTCAGAAGTTGTGGGAGCTTCATCACGGAGGCTTTCAAGAAGAGTCTGGACTGCCCTCTGTCAGAAATGGTGTAGGGTCTCCTGCTTGAGCAGGGGGGCTGGACTAGATGACCTACAAGGTCCCTTCCAACCCTGTTCATTAAACTGCTACGTCCTTGCATCCAGCTGCCTTCTTCTAGAGAAAGGGTGCCCAACTTGATTTCATTGAGGTCGAAATCAGGGTTGGGTTTGACCTTGGGGGCCCGGGAAAGCATAGGTAGGGTGGGCATGGCCAGCTGAACATCACTCGTGTCAGGGGCACCTCTACCCAAGCTCCATTTTTACGAGCACAGGCACAAAGATGTCTCCATGGTCATGTGGCCAGCATGACTCAACGCCCGAAGGCACACGGAACGCTGTTCCCTTCCCACCAAAGGGAGGTCCCTATTTTTTCTACTTTTTCTATTTTTTCACATGCTTTCGAACCGCTAGGTTGGCAGAAGCTGGGACAAGTCACGGGAGCTCACTCCGTTATGCGGCGCTAGGGACTCGAACTGCCGAACGGCCGACCTTTCTGATCGACACACTCAGCGTCTTAGCCACTGAGCCACCAAACGACTCCAAATTTCCGCAACCGGTTCTCCAGAACCTGTCAGAACGGGCTGAATTCCACCCCTGCCCTCCCCCCTCCCCTCGTCCCCTCGGGCAGCTCCAGCTCCGTGGAGCAGTTCACTCATAGGTTTTCCCACCCTCCCTGGAAATGGGGCAAACAGAGGGGGATCTTTTTGGATGCCCAGCCGGGGTTCCACTGGGGACTGAGCTGCCTCTGCCTCTGGAGGGTGTGTGAGTGAGTGTGTGTGAGTGTGTGTGTGTGTGTGTGAGAGAGAGAGTGCCAGACAATTAATCCCAGGCCTTCCTGGGAGGCACTTTTCTTACTCAGCAAACGCTGCCACCCCATCTGTCCTTTGATGTTGCTTGAGGAATGGCGCTGAGGCTTTTGTGGCAACTCGCTGTGCGGTTGTGCTTGTGTGTGTGTGTGTGTGTGTTTTGCAGCATCCGGCATTCCCCAGCCTCAGTCCGAAGCTCATTGGCTTCCTTAGCTCCCTGTCTATCTTCAGCCCCAAGTGTAGAAATCTATATAAATAAAAATGTAACTATGAATTTGTTCAAAACCGCTAATCTCCGAAAGGACTGGACCGATCGCTTCCAAATTTTCACACAATGTTCCTTTCAAGTACGGCACCAATGATATATGTATATAGATTGTGTAGATGTCACACCTGTGCCAGGAACACGCAACGGAAATGTAAAAAATTGTAGAAAAAGGTAGGTAGATGGATACAGAGAGAGCAGTGGGCCACAGGTATTATGTCATCCTTTATGACATAAAATACTCTGTCCATAAGATTCAAGGAGAAATACAGTAAGTAGGTAGGTAGGTAGGGAGAGGAATAGAGAGACAGAGAAAGAGGGAGAAATAGGTAGGTAGGTAGGTAAAAAGAGGGATAGAGAGGGAGAGAGGGAGAAATACAGAAGGTAGGCAGGGAGAGAGAGGGAGAAATACAGTAGGTAGGTAGGTAGGTAGGTAGGTAGGTAGGTAGGTAGGTAAATAAAGAGAGGGATAGAGAGAAAGAGAAAGAGGGAGAAATAGGTAGGTAGGTAGGTAGGTAGCTAGGTAGGTAAAGAGAGGGATAGAGAGGGAGAGAGGGAGAAATACAGTAGGTAGGTAGGGAGAGAGAGAGGGAGAAATAGTAGGTAGGTAGGTAGAGAGAGGGATAGAGAGAGAGAGAAAGAGGGAGAAATAGGTAGGTAGGTAGGTAAAGAGAGGGAGAGAGAGGGAGAGAGGGAGAAATACGGTAGGTAGGTAGAGGGAGAGAGAGAGAAATACAGTAGGTAGGTAGGTAGAGGGAGAGAGAGAGGGAGAAATACAGTAGGTAGGTATGTTGGGGTTTATATGGTGGTTGTGTGTACGGGTTTGTGTGTGTAGGTGTAGATCTACACACAGATTGGCTGGCCATTTAACCAGGCTGGGCCACAGCAACGTGTGGCCGGGAACAGCTAGTTAAAAAAATATGAAAACCTTTTGACCTTTTGTAACTGGGGCGTTTGCTTGGCTCGGAAGGAATGGAAGGAATGTGGCAGCTCAGCCACCGAGGGGCGACGGGAGGGAGGGGGGGCTTCCCTTCGCTGGATCCAGAGAATTGGACTCTGATCTTGAAGGCATGACTGGCTCCGGGGCTAAGAGGCTCAGCTTGTCGATCAGAACGGTCGGCGGTTCGAATCCCCAGCGCCACGTAACAGAGGAAGCTCCCCGCGATTTGTCCCGGCTTCAGCCAACCTAGCTGTTCGAAAGCACATTTTAAAAAATGCAAGTAGAAAAATAGGCACCACCTTTGGTGGGAAGGGAACAGCCTTCCGTGCACCTTCGGGCGTTGAGTCATGCCGGCCACATGACCTCCCGGAGACGTCTTCGGACGGCGCTGGCTCTTCGGCTTTGAAACGGAGATGAGCACCGCCACCCCTAGAGTCGGGAATGAGTAGCACGTTCGTGCGAGGGGAACCTTGACCTAAACAATAAGCCTAAGAGCCATTTTGGTTTCCTAGCCCACGGGCATGCCCCCCCGCGCGCCAGCCGTCAGGTGAGCAAAGAGACAAAGGAAGCGTCGGAAAGGTCCAGTGTTTTCCCAGATGTCTCCTGTAAGCGAGCCAAGCTACACTGACTACACCAGTAGACACTCCAGGCGACAGCAAGCGCTTACGACGTGATTCGGACGGCCAACAGCAGAGGCAACAGCGGGATGGGTTCAAGAAGGGGGAGTGGGGACAACTCTAAGAATGCCAGCTACCGACCATGAAACGGCTGAGGATGAGCCATCCTGGGCTCTTCCAAGAATCCGGTTTCCCGGCTTTTTAACGGTTAATCGTTCCCGTGCTCACGGCGGTTTAAAAGGCTGGGAGGAAGCGAAGAGGAACCAATGTTTGGAAACTTCTCTTCCTTACCATTAACCTCAGCTAAGGGTAAAGATTCCCATTTTCCTGCCAGCTGCATCCAGCTTCCTCTCCGGCCAAGGGCTATCGGCACAGGAGCAGCCAAAGTCAACTCTTCGGCAAAGGCGGACAGGAAGACCAGCCTCCTTTATCTGGGGCACATTTCCCAGGAGGAGACACATGTATTCGTCGTGGTATTTCTAGCGGGGGTGGGTGGGAGCCAGCTTCTCACACAACCCCCACCCCACCCGCCCCGCCTGGCTTGCCTCCTTCCCTGGAACTCGCCTCCTCTTCCAAGCGAGGCTTGGCGTAATAATGGGGGACGGGGCAGGGCCTTCCTTGGGGCTGCGCACCATCCCCATGGAAGGAATTCCCCTGCTCCTCTTAGCCAGGAAAATCCCCACCCCTTTCTCCCATCGCTCCCAGGGAGCCCTTTTCTTCCTGGAGAATCCCAGTCAACCAAAGGTGAAATCTGCAAAATACCGAACTGACTATTAGCTGATCAAAGTTTTAATTTGGGGGTTTTAATTATGTTTTAGCGCAGGGTTGGGTTTAATGTGGTAGGTAGGTAGGTAGGTAGGTTTTATTTTTCTATACCGCGTCCTCTCCCCAGGGGGACTCGGAGCGGTGCACAGGGAAAATTAAAACAGCATAAAATATATACATAAATAAATACAATAAAAACAAATTAAATCAACTGTTCCTGTACTAAAATCCCCATTTTAAAATTAACATTCCCTAACCCCTGAGGTAGAGACTAACCTAGGCCGGCCTAGCAGAAAAAGTGAGTTTTTAATTTCTGACGGAAGGAGCGGAGGTCCGTAGTTGTTCTAATGTCGGGGGGAAGGTTGTTCCAGAGGGCTGGGCCCGCCACAGAGAAGGCCCTTCCCCTGGGCGTCGCCCGCTGACAAAGTCTAGTGGACGGCACCCGGAGAAGTCCCTCTCTGTGGGAGCGAATGGGCCGGGAAGATGTATGGGGCAGAATCCGATCCCACAGATAGCTAGGTCCCGAGCCATGGAGCGCTTTAAAGATGAGAACTAACACCTTGAAGCGCACCCGAAAGACGACAGGTAGCCAGTGCAGCTCGCGCAAGAGCGGTGTTACATGGGTATACCTTGCAGTACCCATTATTGCTCGCGCAGCTGCATTCTGGACCAGCTGAAGTCTTCGGGTGCACCTCAAGGGGAGCCCCATGTAGAGAGAGTTACAATAGTCCAGTCGGGATGTCACGAGAGCATGAGTGACTGTGCGAAGGGCGTCCCGATCCAATAGGGGGCGCAACTGGCGAACCAGGCGAACCTGGTAAAACGCCCTCCTGGCCACGGCTGTCACTTGATCTTCCATGGACAGCCGGGCATCCAGGAGGACACCCAAGTTGCGCACCCCATCCACAGGGGCAAGATGTTCGCCCCCTATGGCCAGCGATGGAGTCAGCTGGTTGAATCGGGCAGCCGGAAACCACAGCCACTCGGAGGGGTCTCGAGGTCGACCTCTGCTCTCCTGCCAACACAAATTGCGATCGGCCAGAGAGGTAGGAGGAGAACCACCGTAAAACGGTGCCTCCCACCCCCAACGCCTCCAGCCAAGGCTCCCGTGGTCGCAATATTCCATGCGGCCACGAGGTCCTCCATCGGGGCGCGGGTCAGAGGTACAGGAAGTGGCCCAAGCGCCGTCTGGAACCCATCAGGGTCCATCAGACGCCTGGGGCGGAACCAAATAGGTGACTCAGGTTCCGCCTCCCCGCGGTGAGGGGCAGCGGTTGGAAAGTCAAGCCGGAGAAGTGAGTGGTCTGTCCATGACAAGGGCGTGATGACTATATCCCCTATACCCAGATCACTCTTCCATTGGCCTGAGACAAAGATGAGATCTGGTGTATGTCCACCCTCGTGAGTGGGGCCTTGAATTAGTTGGGTCAGGTCCATGGCCGTCATGGAAGCCATGAACTCCCGAGCTACCCCGGATGATTCGCCCGCCGATGGCAGATTAAAGTCCCCCATGACTAAAAGTCTGGGGGTCTCAACTGCCATCGTAGCGATCACCTCGAGGAGCTCGGGCAGGGTTGCTGTTACATAGGGAGGGAGAGAGGGAGAGAGAGAGAGGGAGGGAGGGAAAGAGAGAGGGAGGGAGAGAGAGAGGGAGGGGGGGAGGGGGAGGGAGGGAGAGAGAGAGAGGGAGGGAGGGATAGCCTAAATCTGTGTTGTAAAAGATTCTATCCCTTTGTTTATGCAGCCTAGAACTGGTTTGGCTTTTACTGCAGCTGCTGCCCGCTGCCAATGAAGCCCAGACAGGATAATTTATTTGTTTGTTTGTTTGTTCGTTTCTTCATTTGTTTATCCCGCCCTACTCCCAAAGGACCCAGGGAGGTGTACAGCCAAAGTAAAAGTGATATTAAAAAAAAAGGATATAGAAAAGTTAAAAACAGTTTAAAAAACATATTAAATAATTTGGCCTCTCATAAGATTAAACAACCAACAAACCCCGATTAAAATTAATAAAAATTCATATTTAAAAATTCATTTTTACGCCAACCCGGCTTGTTGGAAAAGAAAAGCTTTGAGAGCACGGCGGAAGGTGCGTAGGTCAGGGATAATTCGTAACTCTGGGGGCCATTCGTTCCAGAGAGCAGGTGCTCCCATGGAGAAGGCTCTCCCCCTGGGTGTCGCGTGTCGACATTGTCTAGCCGACGGCACCATGAGGAGACCCTCTCTATGGGAGTGTACTGGCCGGTGGGAGGCTCTCGGTGGCAGAAGGCGATCTTGTAGGTACCCAGGTCCTAAGCCATGGAGCGCTTTAAAGATAGTAACCAACACCTTGAATCGCACCCGGAAAACCACCGGAAGCCAGTGTAGCTCGCGCAGGAGGGGTGTTACATGGGAGCTTCGTGTCGCCCCCATAATTACCTGCGCGGCCGCATTCCGGACCAGTTGGAGCCTCCGGGTGCTCCTCAAGGGGAGCCCCATGTAGAGAGCATTACTGTAGTCCAGACGGGAAGAAACGAGGGCGTGAGTGACTGTGCGCAGGGCATCCCGATCCAGGAAGGGACGCAACTGGTAGATCGGACGAACCTGATAAAAAGCCCCCCTGGCGACAGCCGTCATATGATCTTCCAAGGACAGCCGTGCATCCAGGAGGACACCCAAGTTGCGAACCCTTCCCGTGGGGGCTAAGGTCTCCCCCCTCCCCCCATAGCCTACCTCATACATCCCTTCGTCCGATTCGCTCCCATAGAGAGGGACTTCTCCGGGTGCCGTCCACCGGGCAATGCCGGCTGGCGACGCCCAGGGGAAGGGCCTTCTCTGTGGCGGACCCAACCCTCTGGAACGACCTACCCCCCAAACTTAGGACTATCACGGACCTCCGCTCCTTCCGCCAACATTTGAAGACACATCTCTTCCATCTTGCCGGCCTGGCCTAATCCTCACAACCATGTTTGTAGACTGAATTTTAAATTGTTTTAATTAGATTTTAAATGGGTTAATAGTATTAGGGAATTTTTAGCACAGGGCATCTCGTATTTAATTGGATTTTAGCCTTAAATTATATTTATTATTGCTATGTTTTGTATTTTCTGTCTTAATTTCCTGTGCACCGCCCTGAGTCCCTCCGGGGAGATAGGCGCGGTTATATAAATTTAATAAAATAAATAAAAATAAAATAAAAATAGCCAGCGATGGAACCAGCTGACTAACGGGACGCCGGGAACCACAGCCATTCGGTCTTGGAGGGGTTGAGCCTGATAATAAAATAAACACTCCTCTTCAAAACAAATATACTCCATAATATGGGAAACCCTCCCATGCTACCTCCTCTTACAAGACTAGACAACGAAGCATCAACAGATGAGTCCTTCACATTTCTAGGCTCTTGTCATATCTCAAGACCTAAAAATTGGCCCCTAACATCAAAAAACGTCATCAGAAAAGCACAACCAAGAATGTTCTTTCTGTGGCCAACTCAGGGACCTCCAACTGTCCAAAGAGCTGCTGATTCTGTTCAACAGAGGAATCATGGAGTCTGTCATCTGCACCTCCATCACTGTCTGCTTTGGCTCTGCAACCCAACAAGACAGACGGGGACTTCAGAGGAGAATCAGAACTGCAGAAGAAACAATGGCTGCCAACCTGCCTTCCATGGAGGATCTGTGCAATGCACGAGTCACGAGGAGACAGGAAGGAGCCTGGCTTCGCCGAGAACTGAAAGTGAAACTACTGGTGTTTTGCTTGCATTGACCGCTCCCTTGGGAAACCGGCTTTTGGTAATGTATTGTAGATTGTTATTATTTTGAATCCTGCTGAATCGGTTATTGTGCTTTCTGAATGCGATGGCGGCTGCAAACTCGGACCAGCCAAGTCAGCTTCAGCACTTATTCCTGCCTGATTCAGCACAGCTGATTGGTGGGTGGATGGTGTTAGGCATATAATCCTAGGGTTGGGTCGGATATATATACAGTGGTACCTCGGTTCACGAACTTAATTGGTGAAATGACTCTGGTCGCGAACCGAATTGGTCATGCTCCGAGGCACAATTTCCCATAGGGTTCAATGTAAATCCGGTTAATCCGTTCTGACCTTGTTTTTTGGTCGTGATTCTTGAACTGACTCTGTTCGCGAAGTCAGTTTCCCATAGGGTTCAATGTAAAGCAGCTGAGGGGCGATGGAGCAAGCCAGCATGACTTTCGCCCGTCTCTTTCTGGGCTCTGCGAGTGAAGGGGACGGGTGTGTGTGTGGAAGCGAAGGCAGGGGGGGGGAGCTGCCTTCCCGGCCGGCCTCCACAACTGAGGGGCGATGGAACAAACCGCGCGCGGCTGCCAGCATGACTTTCGCCCGTCTCTTTCTGGGCTCGGCGCTTCTGCTTCTCGGGACGCTTCCCTGAGCCAGCAGCCCCGCGGCCAGCCACTCCGCTTCTCCGTCTTATTCGTCGGTCGCCTCTCAGGGTCCGGACCCGCCGCCGCTGCGCTCCCCATCGTTCCACCCTCACCAGCCCGCTGGCGGCGGCGGCGGCAGCGGCGGCGGGTCCGGACCCGGAGAGGCGACCGACGAATAAGACGGAGAAGCGGAGTGGCTGGCCGCGGGGCTGCTAGCTTCGGGAAGCGTCCCGAGAAGCAGAAGCGCCGAGCCCAGAAAGAGACAGGCGAAAGTCATGCTGGCAGCCGTGCGCGGTTTGTTCCATCGCCCCTCAGCTGCGGAGGCCGGCCGGGAAGGCAGCTCCTCCCCCCCTGCCTTCGCTTCCACACACACACCCGTCCCCTTCACTCGCAGAGCCCAGAAAGAGACGGGCGAAAGTCATGCTGGCAGCCGCGCGCGGTTTGTTCCATCGCCCCTCAGCTGCGGAGCCCGGCCGGGAAGGCAGCTCCTCCCCCCCTGCCTTCGCTTCCACACACACACTCGTCCCCTTCACTCGCAGAGCCCAGAAAGAGACGGGCGAAAGTCATGCTGGCAGCCGCGCGCGGTTTGTTCCATCGCCCCTCAGCTGCGGAGCCCGGCCGGGAAGGCAGCTCCTCCCCCCCTGCCTTCGCTTCCACACACACACTCGTCCCCTTCACTCGCAGAGCCCAGAAAGAGACGGGCGAAAGTCATGCTGGCAGCCGCGCGCGGTTTGTTCCATCGCCCCTCAGCTGCGGAGGCCGGCCGGGAAGGCAGCTCCTCCCCCCCCTGCCTTCGCTTCCACACACACACCCGTCCCCTTCACTCGCAGAGCCCAGAAAGAGACGGGCAAAAGTCATGCTGGCAGCCGCGCGCGGTTTGCTCCATCTCCACTTTTCCGTTCATGAACCGAAACGGTGTTCGTGAACCGGGGCACATTTTTTGGGAAATTTTTGTTCGTAAACCGAATTGGTCATGAAGAGAGGCGTTCGTGAACCGAGGTACCACTGTATATATATTAGGATTTTAAGGGCTGATTAATAAATAAGAGACCAGGATGGATCCATTTCGGGCTTTTTAGCCCTCTTCAGCTGGCCATACTCCTTCTACTGGGGTTTGAACTGGCACTCTCCAGCATATCAGGCAAGCCTTTCTATGCCTTGAGCTATCCGGCTTCCCCTGATTACATCAGCCTTTACAGGACTCTTAAATGAGACAATGTTTTACAACTCCTGTTGAGGCCCCTTTAAGGGAGGAGACAAACTGTCATCCTTCTCTGCCTATTCGGCTCATCCCAGAGACCATCTTTGGCAGAGAGCCATATATATAAGCCATGATTGAAATCAGTATCTGTAACTTTAACTGATCCAGTGGAATGTGATTGGCTGCTGCTCCCTCGGTCAGCCAGAAGCACTGTTAGATGCTGATCATTTGAATGGAGACTCTGTGTGTCGTGGTTAGATCAGCAGAGCAAGGAGAATCGTGGATTGAGCAACTGTAAACCAACTGTTTGAGTTCTAGACTGTATTTTGATTCAATCACTTGTTTGTGAAGTAGTAGTTTATTTTATTTTCCACCGCAAGTAAGTCTGCTTGTTTTTACCATCGGTATGTGTGACTATCTAGCAACATATCCCTCGCTACAACTCCGTTGCACATCTCTCGGTCTGCTAACAGAGATATCCTCAACAGATGGGACTGCTGGAATACCCCCAATCAGCTGTTCCAGGATTGCCACAGACCATCGCTGCCTCGCATTTTGGGCCTCTGGTGGGGGCGGGCGGGGCTTCATTCTGTGTATAAGACACACCCAAATTTTCACCCTCTTTTTTTGGCCAGGGGAAAGATTTATTTTTTTATTTATTTTATTAAATTTATACCCCGCCCTTCTCCTTATTAGGACCCAGGGCGGCGCACAGGGATGTTAAAATACATACAAAATATATAAAATATATAAAATTTAAAATACTTATTCTAATAAATAAACCCTGCGCTAAAAACCGAATTAAAATCCCAAGTTTAAAAACTATCTAATAGTCAGTATGGAGGTTACGCTAGGCCGGCTAGATGAAATAGGTGTGTCTTCAGACACTTGCGGAAGAGGCGGAGGTCGGAAATGGTGCGGAGTTCAGGGGGTAAGTCGTTCCAGAGGGCTGGGCCCGCCACAGAGAAGGCTCTCCCCCTGGGTGTCGCCAGTCGGCATTGTCCAGCCGACGGCACCCTGAGGAGGCCCTCTCTGTGGGAGCGTATCGGTCTGAGGGATGTATGGGGCAGGAGGCGGTCTCGCATATAAGATGCGTCTTATACTCCAAAAAATACGGTACGTGGCGCAAAAAGATGATACAAAAACACATAGACTTAAAACTGGGGGAAGTGGTGGATTTCTACTAGTTGGAACCGGTTCGGCCGAACCAGTAGTAACTGGGCGATCAGGGTAGCTGGAACCGGCAGCGATGCAGGCCAGCCACACCCCTGAACCGGTTCTCAGTCGTACGACGCTGCCATCTTGTTTTTTACTTTACTTTATTACTTTACTTTATTAAATTTAAATACCTCTCCCTTTCCCAAAAGGGACTCGGGGCGGTGCACAGGAAATTTAAAAAACATATATAAACATAACAATATACAAAATTTAAAAACCACATTAAATATTTATCCCTGTGCTAAACATTTAAAAGAGGTTAAAACTATATCCCTAAAAACCAATTAAAACAATTTAGCTGCAGACTATAGGCTAGGCGGAGTGAGCTAGGCCAGGCCGGCCTGTTGGAAAAAATAAGTTTTAAGTTTCTGGTGGAAGGAACGGAGGTCCATGGTCATTCTAAGTTCGGGGGGTAGGTCGTTCCAGAGGGTTGGGCCCACCACAGAGAAGGCCCTTCCCCTGGGCGTCGCCCGCTGGCATTTTGCTTCTCCACATGCTCAGAGAAATTTTAGCTATGCTGTGCAGGCGTGCCGCGCCCCCTGAGTGAACCGGCAGTAGTCTCTGCTGGAACCCACCACAGTGTTGTGGGTTTTACCAGAAACTCAAAATGGATATTTGATTATTCATGTTATAACAGCAGCTGGGATCGTAGTTGCACAAAATTGGAAAAGCGAAGAGATTCCCACAGATGAAAAGGTGATGAGGGAAATATTAGAATGCGCAAAAATGAACGGATTGACACTGTCAATCCAAGAGGAAGAACAAACTGATTTATTTTTATTTATTTTATTTTATTAAATTTATACCCCACCCTTCTCCTACAAAAGGACCCAGGGCAGCGCACAGGCATAATTAAAACACAACGTACATAAATAAACCAATTATTAAAATCCAATTAAATTAAATTACCCCGTGCTAAAACATTTTAAAATTCTCTATAATTAAAATGTATTGATGATTATAAGGCCTGGGAAGCATTGTATTGCTGGTGAGAAAATAAATATAAAAACTAGAAGTTAAATTAGCTGTGGATTAATTAGGCTTCACAGTTTAATGAAAAGAAGGACCAGGGGGAGACACGATAGCAGTATTCCAGTATCTCAGGGGATGCCCTAAAGAAGAGGGAGTCAAGCTATTCTCCAAAGGCACCTGAGGATAGAAGAAGAAGCAATGGGTGGAAACTAATAAAAAAGAGAAGCAACTTAGAACTGAGGAGGAATTTCCTGACAGTGAGAACAATTAATCCGTGGAACAGAAGTTGCCTCCAGAAGTTGTGAACGCTCCAACACTGGAAGTCTTTAAGAAGATGTTGGATAGCCATTTGTCTGAAACGATATAAGGTTCCTGCCTAGGCAAGGGGTTGGACTAGACGACCTCCAAGGTCCCTTCCCACTCTGCTATTGTATGCCCAAAAGAGCTAAATAAATGAAAAAGAGGATTGTTATAATAGGAACAGATAAATAACAGAATAGGATTGTAAAATTTAATTGTTATTGCACGTAATATTTGCACCTAGACGACACCCGGCTGAATGGACCGTTTGCACTTTGTATTCAAATAAAAATAACAACTTTACCCAGAGAAAAAAAAGAGGCTTTCAATGTTTGATTCGTGTTAATTGATTCCTGTTTTGAAGCATTTCTCTGAAACGGGATCAAAAGAAGCCCCATGCTGCTACAACCACCGAATGCAAACATCCCCCCCCCTCATAAAGACCCCACCCCTAACAACACTTCAAGGCAGAGGCTGGGTCTCAGCCAGGGAGGGGACGTTAAGTCTCCTCTGCTGTTAATTACACCTGCTTGTGGCTCCAACCCGGAAAGAAGCCGATTGCCAGCAGCTGCTATAATCCCCCTCTATCCGGGGCTTGGCAATGTGGGGTGCAGTGGTTCCTGGCACCTGCTTGAAGGAGGAATTCCCCAGTCTCTCTCTCTCTCTCTCTCTCTCTCTCTCTCTCTCTCTCTCTTTCTTTCTCTCTCTCGCTCTTCATCTCTCCCTCCCTCGCTCTGTCTCTTTCTTTCTCTCTCTCCATCTCTCTCTCTCTCTCTTTCTCTCTCTCTTTCTCTTTTTCTCTCTCCATCTCTTTCTCTCTCTCTCTCTCTCGCTCTCGCTCTCCATCTCTCTATCTCTCTCACTCTCTATCTCTCTCACTCTCAATCTCTCTCTCCATCTCTCTCTCTCTCTTGCTCTCCATCTCTCTCTCTCTCTTGCTCTCCATCTCTCTCTCTCTCTCGCTCTCCATCTCTCTCTCTCTTTCTTTCTTTCTTTCTCTCTCTCGCTCTTCATCTCTCCCTCCCTCCCTCCCTCCCTCTCTTTCTCTTTCTTTCTCTCTCTCCATCTCTCTCTCTCTCTCTCTCTTTCTCTCTCTCTTTCTCTCTTTCTCTCTCCATCTCTTTCTCTCTCTCTCTCTCTCTCTCCATCTCTCTCTCTCTCCCTCTCTCTCTCTCTCTCCATCTCTCTCCATCTCTTTCTCTCTCTCTCCCTCTCTCGCTCTCCATCTCTCTCTCTCTCACACTCTCAATCTCTCTCTCCATCTCTCTCTCTCTCCATCTCTCTCTCTTGCTCTCCATCTCTCTCGCTCTCTCGCTCTCCATCTCTCTCCATCTCTTTCTCTCTGTCTCGCTCTCCATCTCTGTCTCACTCTCCATCTCTCTCTCTCTCTCCATCTCTTTCTCTCTCTCTCTCCATCTCTCTCTCTCTCCATCTCTCTCTCTCCATCTCTTTCTCCATTTCTCTCCATCTCTTTTGCTCTCTCTCTCTCTCCCCATCTCTTTCCATCCTTCCTTTTCCATTTTCCCCTCCCTCCCTTAATCCACCCTCTGATCTCACTCCTTCCTTCCTTCCCTTCCCTTCCTTTTCTATTTCCTCCCTTTTCCATTTCTTCCCTCCCTCCCTTAATCCACCCTCTGATCTCCTTCCTTCCTTCCCTCCCTCCCTCCTTCTCTCCCTCTCTTCCCTTCCCTTTCCTTCCTTTTCCATTTTCTCCCTCCCCTTCCCTCTCTTAATCCAGCCCCTGATCTCCTTCCTTCCTTCCTTCCTTTCCTTCCTTTTCCATTTCCTCCCTCCCTCCCTTAATCCACCCTCTGATCTCCTTCCTTCCTTCCTGCTCTCCCTCCCTCCCTCTCTCCCTTCCCTTCCCTTCCTTTTCCATTTCCCCCCTCCCCTTCCCTCTCTTAATCCAGCCCCTGATCTCCTTCCTTCCTTCCTTTCCTTCCTTTTCCATTTCCTCCCTCCCTCCCTTAATCCACCCTCTGATCTCTCTCCTTCTTTCCTTCTTTCCCTCCCTTCCTTCCCTTCCTTTTCTATTTCCATTTCCTCCCTCTCTCCCTCCCTTAATCCCCCCTCTGATCTCGCTCCTTCCTTCCTTTCCTTCCCTCCCTCCCTTCCCTTCCTTTCCCATTTCCTCCCTCTCTCCCTCCCTCCCTTAATCCCCCCTCTGATCAAACGGCCGTCCAGCCGGTGTTTTCCAGGCCCGTGACCCTTGAACTTCCTGCCCGTGCTGTTCCGGCCTGTCTCCCGGGCCTGATGAAAAGGAAATGCCAACCTCATCAGCTTCGGCTGATAATGCAGCCTGGCTGCCCACGCCAGCCAGCGGCTCAGCGCTGCGCTGGGAACCAGCTTCCCCATTCAAGCCCAAATTCCCCACGACGGCGAATGCTTTGTCAGTGCGACAAAAAAACAGGAGGTCGAGTTAACAAAAGGTCCTCCAGCCCTCTGTGTCCGTTTTTTCAGAGGGGACAGCTCATTACTCCCCCCCACCACACTTTCACTGCCAATACTTTGCACTAAGACAGCTAGTTACCTCCAAAAGAGAGCAGAGGAGAAGTTTCCTTCGTGATCAGCAAAAAAAAACCCAGCCGGCGGAGGAAATAAACACAACCCAGGAATCGCTCCCAAGTTCAGAGTCTCAAAACATTCGAAGGTACACAAAGGAGATGGGTCTCTGTTAGCAACTCTGGGTTCAGAACAGGGGTGGGTTTCTGCAGGCTCGCACCTACTCGCGAGAACCGGTTGGTGAAATTTAGAGAACCGGTGAGAGGGGGTTCCACTGGCGTACCTGGAAGTAAATCTGGCCCACCGCTGCCAGTGACCCAACGGGAAGGAAAGGAAAGGAAGGAAGGAAAGAAGAAAGAAAGAAAGAAAGAAAGAAAGAAAGAAAGAAAGAAAGAAAGAAAGAAAGAAAGAAAGAAAGAATTTATCATCACAATTGAGTCCAAAATTTTGGTTGCTAAGCAAGAGCATTGTTAAATGAGTTTCACCACATTTTAAAAGGTGGCCACTCCCACCTGTCACATGACTACCATGCCACGCCCACAAAATAGGCCACACCTACAGAGTAGGTTCTAAAAAATTTGAAACCCACCCCTGGTTCAGAACCACTGTTACAACTCTGGTCCCGTAACCAGTGTTAGGAAATAAATGTGGAATAGTGTAACACACCGGACAGTAAAGAGATACGTTGCTTTAACGGTTAACCACACACAAACTCTAAAACAGTGATAGTAAGAAAATAAATAGTCTTTACTTTGTAGCAACTAAAACACTTCTTCCGACCAGAGATTCTAACTTCTCAAAACAATAACAGTCCTTCACCAAAACACAGAGTTATCTTACGGGGATGCAAAACAAATACTTCTTCTTTCTTCAGCTCCTCAGCGGCAAACAGTAAGCACCGGAAACAAAAGGAATCGAAAAGGGGATGAACTGTGTTCCTGAGCTTCCTTTTATGGTAGAGCTGAGAAGCACCACCAATTAGAATTCAACACAGTTCTTAAAGCTACATAGGCTCGTATATATTGTCAACCCAATATAAGGCTGGATATCCTAACAGTCTCTTTGCACTTCTACCATCGGGCGAGAAGACATCAAAGTGGAGCCAGCTGAACAAATAGATCAAATTCCCCACGACTCTAGAAAGAGTGCAGAGAAGAGCAAAAAAGAGGATTAAGGGACTGGGGGTTAAAACATATGAGGAACGGTTGCAGGAACTGGGTATGTCTAGTTTAATAAAAAGAAGAACCAGGGGAGACATGATAGCAGTCTTCCGATATCTCAGGGGTTGCCCCAAAGAAGAGGGAGTCAAACTATCCTCCAAAGCACCAGAGGGCAGGACAAGAAGCAATGGGTGGAAACTAATCAAGGAGAGAAGCAACTTAGAACTTAAGGAGGAATTTCCTGACAGAACAATTAATCAGTGGAACAGAAGTTGCCTCCAGAAGTTATGAATGCTCCAACACTGGAAGTCTTTAAGAAGATGTTGGACAGCCATTTGTCTGAAGTGGTGTAGGGTTTCCTGCCTAGGCAGGGGGTTGGACTAGAGGACCTCCAAGGATAGATGGATGGATGGATGGATGGATGGATGGATGGATGGATGGATGGATGCACGGATAGGTAGGTAGGTAGCTAGGTAGCTAGGTAGAAAGATAGATAGATAGATAGATAGATAGATAGATAGATAGATAGATAGATAGATAGATAGATAGATAGATAGATAGATAGATAGAAAGAAAAAGAAAGATAGAAAGATAGAAAGAAAGATAGATAGATAGATAGATAGATAGATAGATAGATAGATAGATAGATAGAAGGAAAGAAAGAAAGATAGATAGATAGATAGAAAGATAGATACATAGATAGATAGATAGATAGAAAGATAGATAGATAGATAGAAAGAGATAGATAGATAGAAAGAAAGAAAGATAGAAAGATAGATAGAAGGATAGATAGATAGATAGAAAGAAAGAAAAAGAAAGAAAGAAAGATAGAAAGATAGATAGATAGATAGATAGATAGATAGAGATAGATAGATAGATAGATAGATAGATAGTCTATCTAATATTAAAAAAAACATGCCTTCTTGTGGAAGTCAAAGGGGGAAAGCATTGCCAACATAAACAGTAGCTACAAATCTACTTTGGAAGAAAACCAAGGCTGCCTACAGAGAAATATTACAATCAGAAAGCTGTTTTCAAGCTCCTGAAAGCACGTAACCTTCCCCATTCTGGCAAAGGTCCCATCAGGCTCCCATGGAGGCCGGGCCGCCTCCGTCTCAGGGGACTGGGTTATTAGAGCCACCCCCCACCCCCCCACCTCCACCCGGCGCTTAAATTTGGCCAGACTTAATCCTCCCTTTCCTGAAGAACGAACGGGGAGGAAGGAAATGTTCTCACGCACAAACACTCTCAAGTTAGGCCCAGAGTGAGCTTCTACATATACATATCCTTCCCTTCCGTGGGTGCAAGATCAGATTCTTGTCCTTTCCTTATTCGTGAATCCCGTCTGTTTATTTTTAATCCCTGTTTTCCTGGGTTAAGAAAGGCGAATCCTAAATTTCGGCTACTGTATTTTTAGGAAGGGAGCGGAGTCAGGATCTCTCCCCTGCTGGAATGGAGGAGGAGGTTTACAATAGACTAGAATAACAGAGCTGGAAGGGACCTTGGAGGTCTTCTAGTCCAACCCCCGGCTCAGGCAGAAAACCCTATACCATTTCAGACAAAGGGTTATCCAACATCTTCTTTAAAATGTCCAGTGTTGGAGCATTCACAACTTCTGGAGGCAAGTTGTCCCACTGATTAATTGTTCGGCCAGGAAATGTCTCCTCAGTTCTAGGTTGCTTCTCTCCTTGATTAGTTTCCACCCATTGCTTCTTGTAAATATCTTCAGGTGCTTTGGAGAATAGCTTGACTCCCCCTTCTTTGGGGCATCCCCTGAGATATTGGAGCACTGCTACCATGTCACCCCTCGTCCTTCTTTTCGCTAGATTAAAATAGAATAGAATAGCAGAGTTGGAAGGGACCTTGGAGGTCTTCTAGTCCAACCCCCTGCTCAGGCAGGAAACCCAACACTGCTTCAGACAAAGGGTGGTCCAACATCTTTTTAAAGACTTCCAAGGTTGGAGCATTGACCACTTCTGGAGGCAAGCTGTTCCACTGGTTAATTGTTCTAACTGTCAGGCAATTTCTCCTCAGTTCTAAGTTGCTTCTCTCCTTGATTAGTTTCCACCCATTGCTTCTTCTCCTGCCCTCAGGTGCTTTGGAGAATAGCTTGACTCCCTCTTCTTTGGGGCATCCCCTGAGAGACTGGAAGACTGCTATCATGTCTCCGCTGGTCCTTCTTTTCGCTAGATTAAAATAGAATAGAATAGCAGAGTTGGAAGGGGCCTTGGAGGTCTTCTAGTCCAACCCCCTGCTCAGGCAGGAAACCCAACACTGCTTCAGACAAAGGGTGGTCCAACATCTTCTTAAAGACTTCCAGGGTTGGAGCACTGTTGCCACACCAGCTTCTCCCCTCGCGATGCAGCCTTTTTTTTTGTGAGTGTGTGTTTTTGTAATCCTTGCCAACCTCCTGCCAGGCTGGGCTTCCTGTCCTTGGCACCTGCAGGGCCTCCTGATTCCCCTGCTGACTCATCCCATCGTTCAGCCCCGACTGAGGCTTTAGTGTCACTGCTTAGCAACCAGCTGCCTTTAGCAAACATCAGCAGAAGCGGGGTGGGGGTGGTGGAAACGCCACCCTCGCCCGCCCGCCCGTCCACCTCACTCAGGCCTTGGAACCTGACACGCCTTGGGAAGGAATGCTGTTTTGCATTCTTGGCTGAGTGTACCGGAGAGTTAGGAAGGGCTGGGACAAACCTCAACAGCAGGGGATAAAAATGACATCTCCTTCCCACTGTGGAGTCTGCCTTTTTCTCTCTATTTTTCCCCCAACAATGGTTTTCCTATAATTTAACAGAGTAATCATTATCTAAAGCAGGGGTCTCCAACCTTTGCAACTTTAAGTCTGAAGGACTTCAGCTCCCAGACTTCTCCAGCCAGCTTTGCTGGGAGCTAAAGTCCTTCAGACTTAAACTTGCAAAAGTTGGAGACCCCTGATCTAAAGCAAGCCACCTTCTTGTTTATACTTTATAACACATTATAAAGTGTTCATACCACTTTATAAGGCCCTGGTAAGGCCACACCTGGAATACTGCATTCAGTTTTGATCACCACGATGTAGAAAAGACGTGGAGATTCTAGAAAGAGTGCAGAGAAAAGCAACCAAGAGGATTAGGGGACTGGAGACTAAAACATACGTATGAAGAACAGTTGCAGGAACTGGGTAGGTCTAGTTGAATGAAAAGAAGGACCAGGGGAGACATGATAGCAGTCTTCCGATATCTCAGGGGTTGCCCCAAAGAAGAGGGAGTCAAGCTATTCTCCAAAGCACCTGAGGGCAGAACAAGAAGCAATGGGTGGAAACTAATCAAGGAGAGAAGCCACTTGGAACTGAGGAGGAATTTCCTGACAGTGAGAACAATGAATCAGTGGAACAGAAGTTGCCTCCAGAGGTTGTGAATGACCCAACACTGGAAGTCTTTAAGAAGATGTTGGATAGCCATTTGTCTGAAATAGGTAAGCAGGGGTCTGCAAAGTCGGCTCTTTTAAGACTGGTGGACTTCAACTCCCAGAGTTCCCCAGCCAGCATAGCTGGCTGGGGAATTCTGAGAGTTGAAGTCCACCAGTCTTAAAAGAGCCGACTTTGCAGACCCCTAGTATAGGGCTACCTGCCTAGGCAAGGGGTTGGACTAGAAGACCTCCAAGGTCCCTTCCAACTCTGCTATTGTATTGCATTCTTTTTTTCCGAAGAATGTTGGATGAATGGTGGGGTGGCAGGAGGGGGGAGAGACGAACCAAGCAGGTTAAATGGTAGACAAGGCCATGGATAAGACAATGGATTGCCAAATTGGCTGGAAAGTTGATGGAAATCAGGACAGAGCTGGTGCATTTCTTGTTTCTTTTTTTTTTAATAAATTGTTTTTTATTTTTCAACATAAAAACCCAATAAACCATTCAATCATTTTCAACTTTGCGTAACATGTCGTTCCGTCATAAGTTGTTGTGCATCAATCTTTACAATTACCAATGCAATTATTAATTATCCATCCAATGTAGCCAAATATATCATTATTATTAAGCTTAGATGTGTGTGTGTGTGTGTGTGTGTGTGTGTGGATTGTGTCACAACACCCTGTTAAGCCCCAATTTGATTTGGAATCAAATCCCAGTAAGGGTATGGCTAGCTGATGAGAGCTAAAAACCTCAAAATAGATCTATCCTCGTCTCCCTGATTTATTTATTGATCAGCTCAAAAAACCTAACGTATGTATGTATGTATGTATGTATGTATGTATGTATGTATGTATGTATGTATGTATATGTATATGCTGGCATTGCTTGCTTCGGGTATTTTCCCGTGTATAAGGCATGGAAATGTTATTGCAACGTTTCGACAAGTGGGGAGGGAATGAGGATTTTGCAGTATCCTTCCCTCTGGAGTGGGGAGGGATTGGGGATTTTGCAGTATCCTTCCCCTAGATTGGGGAGGGAATGAGGATTTTGCAGTATCCTTTCCCTGGAGTGGGGAGGGAATGGAGATTTTGCAGTATCCTTCCCTCTGGAGTGGGGAGGGAATGGAGATTTTGCAGTATCCTTCCCTCTGGAGTGGGGAGGGAATGGGGATTTTGCAGTATCCTTTCCCTGGAGTGGGGATGGAATGAGGATTTTGCAGTATCCTTCCCCTGGAGTGGGGAAGGAATGAGGATTTTGCAGTATCCTTCCCTCTGGAGTGGGGAGGGAATGGAAATTTTGCAGTATCCTTCCCTGGAGTGGGGAGGGAATGGAGATTTTGCAGTATCCTTCCCTCTGGAGTGGGGAGGGAATGGAGATTTTGCAGTATCCTTCTCTCTGGAGTGGGGAGGGAATGGGGATTTTGCAGTATCCTTTCCCTGGAGTGGGGAGGGAATGAGGATTTTGCAGTATCCTTTCCCTGGAGTGGGGAGGGAATGAGGATTTTGCAGTATCCTTCCCTCTGGAGTGGCGAGGGAATGGAGATTTTGCAGTATCCTTCTCTCTGGAGTGGGGAGGGAATGGGGATTTTGCAGTATCCTTTCCCTGGAGTGGGGAGGGAATGAGGATTTTGCAGTATCCTTTCCCTGGAGTGGGGAGGGAATGGAGATTTTGCAGTATCCTTCCCTCTGGAGTGGGGAGGGAATGGAAATTTTGCAGTATCGTTCCCTGGAGTGGGGAGGGAATGGAGATTTTGCAGTATCCTTCCCTCTGGAGTGGGGAGGGAATGGAGATTTTGCAGTATCCTTCTCTCTGGAGTGGGGAGGGAATGGAAATTTTGCAGTATCCTTTCCCTGGAGTGGGGAGGGAATGAGGATTTTGCAGTATCCTTTCCCTGGAGTGGGGGGGGAATGAGGATTTTGCAGTATCCTTCCCCTGGAGTGGGGAGGGAATGAGGATTTCGCAGTATCCTTTCCACTGATCATAACCCTCTGGCATTGTGCCGAACAAAAATATTTCTGCTTTCAGAGCTATATTCTGTTTAATAATCTTTTCCAGCCAGCTATGTATTTGCTCCCAATATTTTCTTGCAGCATCTGTTTTTTTTAAAAAACCAGGATAGCCTCCAGCTGTTTCTCACACTCAACTCACCCTTCAGGAATCCTTTGAGTGGTTGGCAATGATGAGACAATCCAGAAGCTTCCTGTTCACCTCACCCCGCTAAATTTGCATTCTTTCCCTTTCGGGCTTTTTTGGGTGACTTACGGTGACTTTGCAAAAGAGTTTTGGCTTAGATATGAATCAACACCAAGTCGAAAAAAACCCCATATAATAACAGCAAAGATCTCTCCACTTGTAGTCTGACACCATCATACAGACCATTGAGATTGTGACTAGTGGCTTGATAATCTGCAAAGTACCATATTTTTCAGAGTATAAGACGCACTGGAGTATAAGACGCACCAAGATTTTGAAGAGGCAAATTTTTTAAAGAAGGTTTTTGTACTCTGCAGACCTCCCAAAAACAGCCCGTTTGTTCTTAGCCTGTGAATTCCAACATGCAGTTAGTTAATCAGTATGTTCACATTTATGGTTTGTTTAGTTTTTTAACCATTTCTACGCCTCTAAGGTGGCTCAGGGGCTAAGACCCTGAGTTTGTCTATCCAAAAGGTGGGATGGACATGTGGGTGCTGGTCGGGGGGCTTGGACTTTCTTTTGGGTGGGGGAAACGCGGTGGCTGTTAGGAGTATAATCCTAGTGTTGGGTAGGCAATATATATAAACCATGATGACAAATAGTCTTTGTTACTCTAAATGTTGAATGTAATTAGCTGCTGTAATTAACTCAGCAATAAGAGGAAGCCAGGAGAGCTCTCTCTCTCTCTCTCTCTCTCTCTCTCTCTCTCTCTCTCTCTCTCTCTCTCTCTCTCTCTCTCTCTCTCTCTGCTTGCTCGCTCTGACTGACTGACTGACTGACTTAGCAGAACAAGGAAGAATCGTAGAGTGCAACTGTAAGCAATTGTTTTTGAGTTAAAGACTGCATTTGATTCAATATCTTCTATCACTGCTTGTGAAGCAGTAGTATATTTTTACATCACAGGTAAAACTACTTGTTTTTACTAGCAGTGTCTGAGACTCTATTTGTGTGTCTACTAGCAAAGTTTTCTCTTGCTGCGAATTCCGCTTCACAACTTTCTGTCTCCTAAAGGAGATGTCCTCAACAGTGGCTAAGGCGCGGAACTTGTCAATCAGAAAGGTTGACAGTTCGGCGGTTCGAATCCCTAGCACCGCGTAATGGAGGGAGCTCCCGCGACTTGTCCCAGCTTCTGCCAGCCTAGCCGTTCGAAAGCACGTTAAAAAATGCAAGTAGAAAAAACAGGGACCCTCTTTGGTGGGAAGGGAACAGCGTTCCGTGCCCCTTCGGCGTTGAATCATGCTGGCCACATGACCCCGGAGATGGCTTCGGACAGCATTGGCTCTTCGGCTTTGAAACGGAGATGAGCTGCACCCCCTAGAGTCGGGAACTACTAGCACCTATGTGCGAGGGGAACCTTTATACCTTTAATAAAATGGAACTGGCCTCAGACTCTTCTTTCGCTAGGGGTGTTACTTAGAACTCTGACAACTGGTACCAAAGCCGCTCCAGGCCTCAGGGACTTGGCACCAGGAGGGGGTCCCGGGGTGCCCCACGCCCAAAGAGGTGGGCAAAGCAGTCGAGATGCAGACGGGGCTCAGCGGAGAGAGAGAGAGAGAGGAAGCTGCTGGCTTCCCTCCTTCAGGCCAAAGAGGAGTGCAATAGCAGTGTGGCTCCATGCAGGGAGGAGGGAAGGAAGTTCCCAGTTCCGTCTTGGCTGGAGAAAGGAAGCTCTGGCAGGGAACAAGGGAACACAAAAACATTCCAGACGAGTTGGCGGTTAGTGTCAATCTTTGTCGACAACATCTCCACACTGTCCCAGGGATTTAACTAGGATACAGTAGTCTGTTGTTGTTTTTTCCAGCCCAATTCAAGCACGCAAAAACTGCTCGGGTTAAATCATTACCCAAGAGTAAAAGAAAAGTCAGTCTGGAGCATGTTTCGTTCAAATGAGAGCAAGCCCTTTTCTCCTCGGGGGGCTCCTATCCCCATAAACCTCTTTGGCCTTGTTTTCAGTCTTAGCGTGCAAATATACAATACAATACAATAGCAGAGTTGGAAGGGACCTTGTAGGTCTTCTAGTCCAACCCCCTGTGTGGGCAGGAACCTTATACCATTTCAGACAAATGGCTATCTAACATCTTTTTAAAGGCTTCCGGGGTTGGGGCATTCACAACTTCTGGAGGCAAGCTGTTCCAGAGGTTAATTGTTCTAACTGTCAGGAAATTTCTCCCTTAGTTCTAAGTTGCTTCTCTCCTTGATTAGTTTCCACCCGTTGCTTCTTGTCCTACCCCCAGGTGCCTTGGAGAATAGTTTGGCTCCCTCTTCTTTGTGGCACCCTCTGAGATATCGGAACACTGCTATCATGTCTCCCCTGGTCCTTCTCTTCATCAAACTAGACATACCCAGCTCCTGCAGCCGTTCTTCATATGTTTTAGTCTCCAGTTCCCTAATCATCTTGGTTGCTCTTCTCTGCACTCTTTCCAGAGTCTCCACGTCTTTTCTACATCGTGGCGACCAAAACTGTATGCAGTATTCCAAGTGTGGCCTTACCAAGGCACTATACAGTGGCATTAACACTTCATGTGATCTAGATTCTATCCCTCTGTTTATGCAGCCCAGAACTGTGTTGGCTTTTTTGGCAGCTGCTGCACACTGCTGGCTCATATTCAAATGGTTGTCCACTAGGATTCCTAGATCCCTCTCACAGTTGCTACTATTGAGCAAGGTACCACCTATACTGTACTTGTGCATTTTGTTTTTCTTGCCTATATGTAGGACCTTACTTTTTTCACAATTGAATTTCATTTTATTACATAGTGCCCAATGTTCAAGTTTGTCTAGATCCTTCTGTATCTTAAGCCTATCTTCTGGAGTGTTGGCTATTCCTGCCAGCTGTTTTTGACAAACCCATGTTGGCTTTTGGCTATTACTTTGTTTGCTTCTAGGTGTTCACTTATTTGTTGTTTAATTATCTTTATATCTAAATATCAGGGGTCTCGTTTCTGTTTTCCCATGGCTGTCAACATTGGACCACAAGGAAGGCTGAGTGCTGAAGAATGGAGGCCTTTGAACTCTGGGGCTGGAGAAGAAGACTCCTGCATTGAGTCCCTTGGACTCTGCAAGGCCATCCAAGCGGTCAGTCCTAGAGGAGATCCACCCTGACTGCTCTTTAGAAGGTCCTAAATCCTGAAGAGGAAACTCAAAGACTTTGTCCACCTCATGAGAAGGAAGAAGGACTCCCTGGAGAAGAACCTCATGCTGGGAACGATGGAGGGCAGAAGAAGAAGAAGGGGACGGCAGAGAAGGAGGTGGCTGGATGGAGTCCCCGAAGCAGCCGGCGTGAGCTTCAATGGACTCCAGAGGATGGGAGAAGACAGGAAGGCCTGGAGGAATGTGGTCCATGGGGTCACTGTGGGTCAGGCATGACTTTGTAACTCACAACTATCTATCTATCTATCTATCTATCTATCTATCTATCTATCTATCTATCTATCTATCTATCTATCTCAAATACTTTGGCCACCTGATGAGAAGGAAGGAGGACTCCCTGGAGAAGAGCCTCATGCTGGGAATGATGGAGGGCAAAAGAAGAAGGGGACGGCAGAGAAGGAGGTGGATTGATGGAGTCCCCGAAGCAGCAGGCATGAGCTTCAATGGACTCCAGAGGATGGGAGAGGACAGGAAGGCCTGGAGGAACGTGGTCCATGTGGGTCGCGATGAGTCGGACACGACTTCACAACTAACAGCAACAAATTGGATTCTTCTACCTGTAGTGCAGCTTTTCAAAACACCAAGAGTAACCCTTATTAAGAAGCATTGCACCTTGGCTGTATATGTAATTGTAAAGATTGAAACTTGCAACCAAACGACAGGCTTAACGAAATGGAGGAAAGTTTTATATATTATGTTTTGTTTGTCTCGGTATGCTTAAAAAATAAAAATTATATATATGGCTTAGTGGCTAAGGCTTCTGCCTAACATGTAATACAGCCCCGGTTCGAATCCCAGTAAGGGTATGGCTAGCTGATGAGAGCTAAAAAGCTTGAAATAGATCTATCCTAGTCTCCCTGATTTATTTATTGATCGGCTCAAAACCTAACACACACATAAAAAAAGTACACAACGGAACTCATAGCTTTCTGCCTAGATGGTCTCTGGTGATGAGCCGAAAGGCAGAAAAGGAAACAGTATGCTTCCTCCCTTAATTGGGGCTTAACAGGGTATTGTGACACACACACACACACACACACACACATATATATATATATATATATTCTTTTCGTAGATTTTCACAGGTGTAGGTATGCTGGCATTGCTGGCTTCGGGGATTTTCCCGTGTATATAGCATGGATATGTTATTGCAACGTGATGGCAAGTGAGATCTTGCCGAAACATTGCAATAACATCTCCATGCTATATACACGGGAAAATCCCCGAAGCCAACAATACCAGTATATGTGTGTGTGTGTGTGTGTGTGTGTGTGTGTGTGTGTATTACGTTTTTGAACTGATCAATAAATAAGTCAGGGAGACTAGGATAGATCTATTTCGAGCTTATTCGCTCTCATCAGCTAGCCATACCCTTACTGGGATTCGAACCAGGGCTGTATTATATGCCAGGCGAGAGCCTTGCCATTAAGCCAGCTAGGTTCTGTTCTTGTCAGCTGAGACAGGTGGATAGTTATATATAATTGTTTCCACAACACCCTGTTAGGGCCCCAATTAAGGGAGGAAGCATAAAACGTAACACACATATAAAAAAAAAGAATTACACAACGGAACTCATGGCTTTCTGTCTAGATGGTCTCTGGTGATGAGCCGAAAGGCAGAAAAGGAAAAGCAGTGTGCTTCCTCCCTTAATTGGGGCCCTAACAGGGTGTTGTGGAAACAATTATATATATATGTGTGTGTGTGTGAGAGAGAGAGAGAGAGAGAGAGAAAGAGAGAGAGCACCTGGTATGCCCAAATATGGGAGGAAGGGAGCTTACTGCTACCCATTTTTGCCTTTCAACTCCAACCTAGGAGCCTTCCAGGCAGGAAACCATTTTGTGTGCATTTGTGCTGATAGATACATCAGATAAATCAGATATAAAGATGCATTGCACCCATAATAGGCAAGCCAGCCTAATTCAGCATTGGCGGAAGGCTCTTTTTGCAGGGAGGAGGACTTTAAATATTTTCAAGGGGAAACCCCTAGACAGAAAGATATTTGGGAAGAAATATCCCTTTCTAAAAATGAGCATCTTGTGAGAGAAGGGGAGCCATCCACGCCCTTCAAACCTCAAAGCCGCAAATCTCAGGAAATAAGCAATATGCTACACTCCTGAATTGAGCAGGGATAAAGAGAGGGACATCTGCACTGCAATTAACATTAAAGGCTATATATTTAGAGTCCCTTCTCTCTCTCTCTCTCTCTCTCTCTCTCTCTCTCTCTCTCTCTCTCTCTCTCTCTCTCTCTCTCTCCTCCCTCCCTCCCTCCCTCCCTCCCTCCCTCCCTCTCTGTGTGCAGCCTGACACACACTTTTTCTTTGCATAAAGTTTTTATTTTTATTTTCCAGTATAATAAACATACAATGTGCAGACATTGCATTGCCTGGGTCAAATCCTTTTTGGACAACATTAAACACAAATAGTTTGTGAAATTCTTATCTTCCAACTTCGACAGTATTTATCTCATTTCATGTTCCTTTTGCATTTCCCCGTTAAATTCGTTTAAACATAAATAACATTTCTGGGCGCCTTATATTTCTTATCCCTTCCTAGGTATCATCCTTCAGTATTATGAAAATCCCTCATTATTCCACCATCGCTTCAATGTTCCAAAAGTGTGGGATTACTAACAACACCAATTACCAACAACATCCAATCCATCACGGGAGTACAATATATTTTAACACCCTCTTAATAATACAATTACAGTACCTTAGATTACCATCTACTCATCTGCCCTTATTGCGATTATGGTATTTTCCCATTTTATTAATATACTAGCCATTCCCGGCCACGCGTTGCTGTGGCCCGGTCTGGTTAAATGGCCAACCAATCTGTGTGTAGATCTACACCTGCACGCACAAACACATACACACAACCACCGTATAACCCCCAACCTACCTACATATCTACCTCCTGTATTTCTCCCTCTCTCTCCCTCTACATACCTACCTACCTATCTACCTACCTACTGTATTTCTCCCTCTCCCTCTCTATCCCTCTACCTACATACCTACCTACCTACTGTATTTCTCCCTCTCTCCCTCTCCCTCTACCTACCTACCTACCTACCTACCTACCTACTGTATTTCTCCCTCTCTATCCCTCTACCTACCTACCTACCTACCTACCTACCTACCTACCTACCTACCTACCTACCTACTGCATTTCTCCCTCCCTCTCTCTATCCCTCTACCTACCTACCTACCTACCTACCTACCTACCTACCTACCTACCTACTGTATTTCTCCCTCTCTCTATCCCTCTACCTACCTACCTACTGTATTTCTCCCTCCCTCTCTCTATCCCTATAGTTGCCTACCTACCTACCTACTGTATTTCTCCTTGAATTATGGACAGAGTATTTTATGTCATAAAGGATGACATAATACCTGTGGCCCACTGCTCTCTCTGTATTCATCTACCTACCTTTTAAATGATTTTTTACATTTCCGTTGCATGTACCTGGCACAGGTGTGACATCTACACAATCTATATATCATTGGTGCCGTATTCGAAAGGAACGTTGTGTGAGAATTTGGAAGCGATCGGTCCAGTTCTTTTGGAGATGAGCGGTTTTGAACAAAGTCTTGTTACGTTTTTATTTATATAGATATCTTCTCATTATCCATCGTCTCTTAATCTTTCTAGAATTCCATCGTTTATTGATTTTTTGGGGAGGGGGTCAACCTTTTATCTCTCTCTCTCTCTCTCTCTTAAACTCTTATATCTTTTTTTTTTTAACCCCAATTTTTATCCACTAATCTTTCCCACTTTTTATCTTTTGGTTGTGTTATTGGAACACCCACCCCTTCTAAGCAACACCTCTGTGGGGAGGGGGAGAAATGGGGGCTGAGGAGGGGAAGGCCATCTGCATCTCCGGAGGAATGCAAAGTAGCTGCCAGCAACACATCATCTAGGTGGCACCTTCAGTGCTCCTGAGAAGGGGATGGGGGCGGGGGGCGGGAATCCTTTATGGATGTTGAATGAACAAGGGTAGGACCCCAGCTGGGACTCTCCGGCAGTTTCCCCCACACCCCCACCCTCCCCCAGTCTGGCCTCTTTGCTCCCCCAGATGTTCAGGAGGACCCTTCCTGGCCCCCCACTTGCCAAGGAGGCCCCCTTAATGGCTTTCTTCTTCTTTTGAAGAAAACCCTACTTGTAAAATATTCCCCGCACAGCAGAATTTCAAAGCCGGGCTTCTCCTTGTTAAAGTCAGAAGTTCCGGCTTGCCGAGGAAGCCAATAAATATTTGGGGGTGGGGGAGGGAAGGACCACAGCAAGGGGAGAGCAGGGAAGACGAGCAACCCACGATGGGTCGGCGATCTTGGAGTCTTAATGGACAACCGGCTGAATATGAGGCAGCCGTGTGCGGTGGAATAATAATAATAATAATAATAATAATAATAATAATAATAATAATAATAATAATAATAATAATAATAATAATAATAATAATAATAACAACAACAACAACAACAACAACAACAATAATAACAATAATAATAACAATAATAATAACAATAATAATTTTAATTTATAACCCGCTCTCTCTCCCCAAAGGGACTCGAGGCGGTGCACAGGGAATTTAAAAAATACATATAAAAACCACAAACATAATACAATATTAAAATAAATTAAACTAAAACCCTGCGCTATAATCCCATATCAAAATTTAAAACTAAGCCCCTAAAAACCTTAAAGCAGTTAAATTACCCTAGGCCGGCCAAGCAGAAGAAGTGTGTTTTTAATTTTTGACGGAAGGAGCGGAGGTCCGTGGTTGTTCTAATTTCGGGGGGAAGGTCGTTCCAGAGGGTTGGGCCCGCCACAGAGAAGGCCCTTCCCCTGGGCGTCGCCCGCTGGCATAGCCTAGTGGACGGCACCCGAAGAAGTCCCTCTCTGTGGGAGCGAATCGGCCGCAGGGATGTATGGGGCAGAATGCGATCCCGCAGATAGCTAGGTCCCGTGCCATGGAGCGCTTTGAAGATGATAACCAACACCTTGAAGCGCACCCGAAAGACCACAGGCAGCCAATGCAGCTCGCGCAGGAGCGGTGTTACATGGGAGAACCTGGAGGTTCCCATAATAACCAAAAAGCCAATGCAATCCTAAATTGCATTAACAGAGGTATTCAATCCAGATCGAGGGAGGTACTAACACCACTCTATCAAGCCCTAGTAAGGCCACACCTAGACTACTGCATCCAGTTTTGGTCACCACACTATAAAAAAGATGTTGAGACTCTATAGAAAGAGTGCAGAGAAGAGCAACCAGGATGATTGAGGGGACAGGAGGCTAAAACATACGAACGAACGGTTGCAGGAACTGGGCCTGGCTAGTCTACTGAAGAGAAGGACCAGGGGAGACAAGATAGCAGTCTTCCAATATTTGAGGAGCTGCTACAGAGAGGAAGTGGTCAAACTATTCTCCAAAGCCCCCAAAGGCCAGACAAGGAATAATGGATGGAAACTGTTGAAAGAAATCTGCATCTTGGTTCTGCTCCAAGTGGGGAAGAAGACACTGGAGACATGGAGGCTGCTTAGAAAGATGGTTTAATGATGGACAGGACCACATGGCTTGAGGTCCTGGGGAAAAAGCTCCCAGGTGTTGGTTGAAGAAGAAGGGCAGAAGAAAAAAAAAGGGCTGAGTGAGGGGCTTGCAGGGCTTTTTATAATCTGTTCAGCCCCCAGCTATCTGTTTCCTGTTCCTGTGTAAGACATGTACTCCTGGTTGGTTGCCAGACTCACATGGGGCAATGCATGGGCAACTCTCTAGGCTGAGTTCTCAGATGCCATATGGTCAGTAAGGCCACATCACCCTGGAGCTGATGGGGAGGGGTCTTTTGTTATGTGAATAGACTGGCTTGGCATCTTAATGGCCCATTGACAAAAGGTGGAGTAGGCAGGAAGCTGCAGGAATTAAAACATGTTTTTCCCTTATCACATTCAGAGTAGAATAATATTCTGCCTTTTCAATATTTGCTAGGATATTTCATTTTTCTAGGAGAGGACTGAGTGATAACTTCCAACAAAACTGACCAAGGAGAGATTCAACCTAGAAATAAAGATGAACTTTCTGACTGTGAGAACAATCCACCCATGGAAGAGAAGTTGCCTTCAGAAGCTGTGGGAGCTTCATCCCTGGAGGTTTTGAAGAAGAGACTGGACTGCCCTCTGTCAGAAATGATCCAGGGTTTCCTGCTTGGGTGGGGAGGTTGGACAAGTTGACCTACAAGGTCCCTTCCATTTCTGTTAATCTGAATCTATCTAAGATGATCGAAGGACTGGAGGCTAAAACATAACGATGAACGGTTGCAGGAACTGGGCCTGGCTAGTCTAGGGAAGAGAAGGACCAGGGGAGACAGGAGAGCAGCCTTCCAATATTTGAGGGGCTGCCACAGAGAGGAGGAGGGTCAAGCTATTTTCCAAAGCCCCCGGAAGCCAGACAAAAAGCAACGGATGGAAACTAATCCAGGAGAGGGGCAACCTCAAATTAAGAACCATACTACTAAAAAGGTGTCGGGACTCTAGAAAGAGTGCAGAGAAGAGCAACCAAGAGGCTAAAACATACAATGAACGATTGCATGGCTAGTCTGCTGAAGAGAAGGACCAGGGGAGACAAGATTTACATTTAGGCAAGAAAAACAAAATGCACAGGTACAGTATAGGTGGTACCTTGCTCAATAGTAGCAACTGTGAGAGGGATCTTGGAATCCTAGTGGATAACCATTGAAATATGAGCCAGCTGTGTGCAGCAGCTGCCAAAAAAGCCAACCCAGTTCTAGGCTGCATAAACAGAGGGATAGAATCTAGATCACGTGAAGTGTTAATACCACATTATAATGCCTTGGTAAGGCCACACTTGGATTACTGCATCCAGTTTTGGTCGCCACGATGTAGAAAAGACGTGGAGACTCTGGAAAGAGTGCAGAGAAGAGCAACCAAGATGATTAGGGAACTGGAGACTAAAACATATGAAGAACGGTTGCAGGAACTGGGTAGGTCTAGTTTGATGAAGAGAAGGACCAGGGGAGACATGATAGCAGTGTTCCGATATCTCAGAGGGTGCCACAAAGAAGAGGGAGTCAAACTATTCTCCAAGGCACCTGGGGGCAGGACAAGAAGCAATGGATGGAAACTAATCAAAGAGAGAAGCAACTTAGAACTAAGGAGAAATTTCCTGACAGTTAGAACTGGAACAGCTTGCCTCCAGAAGTTGTGAATGCCCCAACCCTGGAAGTCTTTAAGATGATGTTAGATAGACATTTGTCTGAAATGGTATAAGGTTCCTGCCCACGCAGGGGGTTGGATTAGAAGACCTACAAGGTCCCTTCCAACTCTGCTATTGTATTGTAAAATAGCAGTCTTCCAATATTTGAAGAGCTGCTACAGAGAGGAAGGGGGTCAAACTATTCTCCAAGGCCCCTGAAGGCCAGACAAAGAACAATGGATGGAAACTGACCAAGGAGAGCCTCAACCTAGAAATCAGGAGGGACTTTCTGACTGTGAGAACAATCAACCCATGGAAAAGAAGTTGCCTTCAGAAGTTGTGGAAGCTTCATCCCTGCAGGCTTTGAAGAAGAGACTGGACTGCCCTCTGTCAGAAATGATCCAGGGTTTCTGCTTGGGTGGGGAGGTTGGACAAGATGACCTACAAGGTCCCTTCCATTTCTGTTAATCTGAATCTATCTAAGATGATCGAAGGACTGGCGGCTAAAACATATGATAAACGGTTGCAGGAACTGGGCCTGGCTAGTCTACTGAAGAGACGGACCAGGGGAGACAAGATAGCAGTTTTCCAATATTTGAGGAGCTGCTACAGAGAGGAAGTGGTCAAACTATTCTCCAAAGCCCCCAAAGGCCAGAGAAGGAACAATGGATGGAAATTGACCAAGGAGAGATTCAACCTAGAAATAAAGATGAACTTTCTGACTGTGAGAACAATCAACCCATGGAAGAGAAGTTGCCTTCAGAAGTTGTGGAAGCTTCATCGCTGGAGGCTTTCAAGAAGAGATCGGACTGCCATTTGTCTGCAATGGTGTAGGGTCTCCTGCATGGGCTGGCGGAGGGGTTGGACTAGATGACCTACAAGGTCCCTTCCAACTCATCTGTTAATCTATTCCCCAAAGCACCTGAGGGTAGACCAAGAAGCAATGGGGAGAAGCAACCTGGAACCAAGGTCCATTCCAACTCCGTTCATCTGTTAAGTCTGTTACAAGGCAGCCAGCGGCCTTCCTACATTCTCTAGGCATGGAAAGAGTACAAAAGATGAGTTCTGAGAGAGAGAGAGAGAGAGAGAGAGAGAGGGATGGAGGGAGGGGGAGAGAGAGAGAGAGAGAGGTAGGAAGGGAGGGGAAGAGAGAGGGAGGGAGGGAGAGAGAGAGAGAGGGAGGGAGGGAGGAGAAGAGAGAGGGAGGGAGGGAGGGGAAGAGACAGAGAGGGAGGGAGGGGGAGAGAGAGCGAGAGAGGGAGGGAGGGAGGGAGGGGAAGAGACAGAGAGGGAGGGAGGGAGGGGGAGAGAGAGAGCGAGGGAGGGAGGGAGGGAGGGGAAGAGAGAGGGAGGGAGGGGAAGAGACAGAGAGGGAGGGAGGGAGGGGGAGAGAGAGCGAGAGAGGGAGGGAGGGAGGAAGGGGAAGAGAGAGGGAGGGAGGGAGGGGGAGAGAGAGAGAGGGAGGGAGGGAGGGGGGAGAGAGAGCGAGAGAGGGAGGGAGGGGAAGAGAGAGGGAGGGAGGGAGGGAGAGAGAGAGAGGGAGGGAGGGAGGCAGGGGGAGGGAGGGAGAGAGAGAGAGAAAGTGTCAACACAAGCAGGGGCTCCTTCCAGGAAGTGTGCAGGGATTACACGCTCTGCTGAACGGATAAAAACCCTTTTGTGTTTTGATGATTCCCACTGAGTAGCAGACCTATTTCTGGAATCTGCCCAGAACCATTTAAGCTACAACTTCCTCTCCTCTAAAGTGGAGGAACGGGAGAAAGAGAAGAAGAAGAAGAAGAAGAAGAAGGGGGGGGGGGGGGAAAACCAGCCACGCAACGTACTAATTAAAGGGATTAACGTAGAGGAAATGCAGTTTGTAATTTGGGGGGCTTTGTCTCGTCAGATCTTCTTTCCTTCCCCATCTCGTTCCCCCCACCTTTTTTTTTTCTCCTTTCCCCTTCCTCTCATCCTTGACGAGAGATGTTTTGGTCTGCCTTTCCTGGCCCGCTTCCAAACGGAGGAAAATCCACTCGGAAGAAGATGAAAGATGAGGCTTTAAGACAGATGTTGGAGAAGGGCACATCGGTCGCTGACGGGTTCCCGGGGGTGGGAAGGAACCAGTGGTGGGTTTCTGCAGGCTCGCACCTACTCGCGAGAGCCGGTTGGTGAAATTTAGAGAACCGGTGAGAGGGGGTTCCACCGGCGTACCTGGAAGTAAATCTGGCCCGCCGCTGCCAGTGACCCAACGGGAAGGAAAGGAAAGGAAAGGAAAAAAGAAAAGAAAGAAAGAAAGAAAGAAAGAAAGGAAGGAAGGAAGGAAGGAAGGAAAGAAAGAAAGAAAGAAAGAAAGAAAGAAAGAAAGAAAGAAAGAAAGAAAGAAAGAAAGAAAGAAAGAAAGAATTTATCATCACAATTGAGTCCAAAATTTTGGTTGCTAAGCAAGAGCGTTGTTAAATGAGTTTCACCACATTTTAAAAGGTGGCCATTCCCACCCTGTCACATGACTGCCAAGCCACGCCCACAAAATAGGCCACACCTACAGAGTAGGTTCTAAAAAATTTGAAACCCACCACTGGAAGGAACTCACACTGCACACCAGAACAACTAGACACAAGGACAACTTTTTCCCCGGATGCCATCCCTCTGCTTAACAACTGATTCCCACAACACTGTCAAATTATTTACGAAGACTGACTTGCTATCGTTCGTCTCTTCCATCCTAGTTTCTATCTCTCCCCACTCACGACTATAAGCACGCTGCTTCTATCTTTACAAATGATATGGCTGGTATTGGTTTCCTAGTATGATTTGATCGCTTATTAGTAACCCTGACTATCACTACATTTCATGTTGTTTTAATTCTTGATGGATGTACAATAATACAATAGCAGAGTTGGAAGGAACCTGGGAGGTCTTCTAGTCCAACCCCCCCCCCCCCCCGCCTAGGCAGGAAGCCCTATACCGTTTCAGGCAAATGGCTATCCAACATCTTCTTAAAGACTTCCAGTGTTGGAGCATTCACAACTTCTGGAGGCAAACTTCTGTTCCACTGATTCATTGTTCTAGCTGTCAGGAAATTTCTCCTCGGTTCTAAGTTGCTTCTCTCCTTGATTAGTTTCCACCCATTGCTTCTTGTCCTGCCCTCAGGTGCTTTGGAGAATAGCTTGACTCCCTCTTCTTTGGGGCAACTCCTGAGATATGAGAAGACTGCTATCATGTCTCCCCTGGTCCTTCTTTTCATTCAACTAGACCTACCCAGTTCCTGCAACCGTTCTTCATATGTTTTAGCCTCCAGTCCCCTAATCCTCTTGGTTGCTCTTCTCTGCACTCTTTCTAGAGTCTCCACATCTTTTCGACATCGTGGCGACCAAAACTGAATGCCGTATTCCAAGTGTGGCCTTACCAAGGCTTTATAAAGTGGTATCAACACTTCACCTGATCTTGATTCTCTCCCTCTGTTGATGCAGCCTAGAACTGGGTTGGCTTTTTTGGCTGCTGCAGCAGCACACGGCTGGCTCCTATTTAAGTGGTTGTCCACTAGGACTCCTAGATCCTAGAATGGATTCAAGAATGTATTTTATTCTGCTTATGTCAGGGTTGTCCAAACTTGGCAACTTTAAGGCTTGTGGACTTCAACTCCCAGAATTCCCCAGCCAGCCATGGCCACAGTAAGGCCAGGTCAGTATCTTGGTCAACATTCCCATGGCTGGCTGGGGAATTCTGGGAGTTGAAGTCCACAAGTCTTAAAGTTGCCAAGTTTGGACAACCCTGGCTTATGTACACTGAGAGATGATGCACCAAAGACAAATTGTGTGCCAATCACACTTGGCCAATAAAGAACTCCATTCTCTGATCTGATTTGTTCTTTATTATTTTTATTTTATTTATTATTATTATTATTATTATTATTATTATTATTATTATTATTATTATTATTATTATTATTAACAACAACAACAACAACAACAATAATTTTAATTTGTTGACCGCTCCCTCTCCCCATAGGGACTCGGAGCGGTGCACAGGGAAAACTAAAACAATAAATATACAAACACATTAAAAACAAATTAAACATATACCTGTGCTAAAATACCCCATTACCATACTAAAATTCCCAGTTAAAACAACTAAAACCCCATAGAGAGAGACTACCCTAGGCCGGCCAAGCAGAAAAGATGTGTTTTTAGTTTTAGACGGAAGGAGCGGAAGTCCGTGGTCCTTCTAATGTCGGGGGGGGGGGGGGGAGGTCGTTCCAGAGGGCTGGGCCCGCCACAGAGAGAGCCCTTCCCCTGGGCGTCGCCCGCTGACAAAGTCTAGTGGACGGCACCCGGAGAAGTCCCTCTCTGTGGGAGCGAATCGGCCGTGAGGATGTATGAGGCAGGATCCAATCCCGCAGAATATTAAATTTCTATCCCGCCCTATCTCCCAAAAGAGGGACTCAGGGCGGCGCACAGGGACTTAAAAACCAACAATACAAAGAGTACAAATTCTACAAAAGTTATAACTACTATTAAACAATTTAACCCGTGCTAAAAAGAGACAGTTAATTTAAAACCCAAATCTAATAAAACATGGTTGTAGCAGCTATGCCAGCTATTCTGTTCTGTTCTGTTCTGTTCTGTTCAACCCACCCAGCCCCTTCCCTGCAGGCCATGAAGGAAAGCAGCGTTTCCTATCTTCGTGTTCCTGGGATTAAAAAGGGAGACACACACACACCCCTTGTTGAGCTGCCGGCTGCTGAGCTTCCGGTGGATAAGTGGGCATCATGGAAAGGAAGTGCAGGGGAATGTTAGGTTAAGTATGTAAGTACGTGTGAAGGGCTTTGAATTCAAAGTGCAAATCGCACCTGAAGGAACTTGTGTGATTTGGGGAAGGCGAGAAAGCAAGGTGAAAAGTAGGCAGTTGGCTGCAGCTTAGAGACAACATGGCAAAAAAAAACCAGCAGCCGCTGCCCACATCTGGCTTGCAAGAAAGCCAAGGCTCAGGAACTATTTTAGGAGCAGTGGAATAACTATAGTTGATCAATCAATCAATCAATATTTAATCTGCAAACCGCTCCCTCTCCCCGAAGGGACTCGGGGCGGTGCACAGGAAATTAAATGCGAGACCGTCTCCTGCCCCATACATCCCTTAGACCGATCCGCTCCCACAGAGAGGGCCTTCTCAGGGTGCCGTCGGCCGGACAATGCCGACTGGCGACACCCAGGGGAAGGGCCTTCTCTGTGGCGGGCCCTGCCCTGTGGAACGACCTACCCCCAGAACTCCATACCATCACTGACCTCCGCCTCTTCCGCCAGTGTTTAAAAACACACCTCTTTCATCAAGCCGGCCTAACATAACCTCCGCTGGGATTAGTGTAGATAGTTTTATTTTGGGGATTTTAATTAGTTTTTAGCGCAGGACAGGCATTTAATAGGTTTTTAAATTTTTGTATTATGATTTTGTATGTATTTTAAATTCCTGTGCGCCGCCCTGGGTCCTTTTGAAGAAGGGCGGGATATAAATCAAACAAATAAATAAATATATAAATAAATAAATAAGTAAATAAATAAGTAAATAAATAAATAAATAGCATATAAACATAAACAAATTATAAATATTTAAAATCCAATTAAACAAACTATAACCCTGCGCTAAAATCTTAAAATCTGGCACATACTGGCTGATAATGCAAATTGATACTCTGATGATTGATCATTAGTTAGATGGTTTTAGAATATTATTGTATCTACATGTATACGTCTGTTGGGAATAGAAAATGGATGCTATTAGGTGGCTGTGTTTTAAAGACAGGTTCAAAGAAGAAGATAAGATTAAATTTGGAATATTCGGTGAGAATTTTGGTGTACCGATATTAATTTCTGATTTACAATTTTATAAAATGAGATTATTTACGAATGATAATCCTTTTAGAGAGGCACAGAAGTTTTATGTGAGGCCGGTCGGTATGTTTTCAAAAGGATACAAAGTGGCTTCTCTCCTTGATTAGTTTCCACCCATTGCTTCTTGTTCTGCCCTCAGGTGCTTTGGAGAATAGCTTGACTCCCTCTTCTTTGTGGCAACCCCTGAGATATCGGAAGACTGCTATCCTGTCTCCCCTAATCCTTCTTTTCATTAAACTAGACCTACCCAGTTCCTGCAACCGTTCTTCCTATGTTTTAGCCTCCAGTCCCCTAATCCTCTTGGTTGCTCTTCTCTGCACTCTTTCTAGAGTCTCCACATCTTTTCTACATCGTGGCGACCAAAACTGGATGCAGTAATCCAAGTGTGGCCTTACCAAGGCCTTATAAAGTGGAATTAACACTACACGTGATCTTGAGTCTCTCCCTCTGTTGATGCAGCCTAGAACTGGGTTGGCTTTTTTGGCAGCTGCTGCACACGTCTGGCTCCTATTTAAATGGTTATCCACTAGGACTCCAAGATCCCTTTCACAGTTACTGCTATTGAGCAAGGTACGGCTATTGAGCAAGGTACAGTGTTCTGGAGCTAGCTGGAGGAACATTTTAAAACACAGTTCAACTCACTAATGGCGAGCAATCTGATGTTTTTGTACACTGCTGGGTTTTTTGCCCGAAATTTACAATAAAGGAAATGCATATTTAATTATGCATGTATTAACCATTGCTAGAATTGTGTTTGCACAAAACTGGAAAAGTAATGAGAGTCCTACAGAGGAGAAGATGATTAGGAAAATGTTAGAATGTGCAGAAGTGAATAGATTAACGCTTGTTATAAAAGAGGTAGAACAAACGGAGTATTGTATGACATGGGAGTTAATTTATGGATGGTTGGAGAATAAAAATAAATAGAGACGAGTGAAAAAAAAGAATATATGTTAAGATAGAGATGTAAACAATATGATGATGATTATACACGATTGTTAAGGTGACCATGCTCAATATAATGCTATGTTTTCATGAGAAGAGGGAGAAATGAAACAGCATTATAATGCTGATTATTAATATTGTAAGATGAGAGAATTATCATCAATGTCATGAACAGTGTGAATCTTGACTGTAATTGTACAGAGACACTTATGTGTCTTAAGTGTCTCTGTACAATTACACACTTTTAACGGAAGATGATAAGTTAAATGACACACTTTTTATGAAAAAAAAGTTTCATTGGTTTTTACAAAAAAAAATTAAATAGGAAAAGGGTATAAGGTGTTACAAAGATATTTTGAGGACATCTATGTCGGAGGTGTCGGCCCCCTCCGAGGCTTCTTACAAAAACAAAAAAGATAATACAAATCATTTTTCATTTCCCTTCAAAGTGGAAAGAGATACAAATATATCATTTTATATCCATGCAATCAATCATTATTTCTATAAACATCCAGATAAAGGTTACACTATATAGAAAAAAGTCATTTGTGAGATTTAAGTCTTTTAGCAATTGTATCTTCCTCTCCCTGGCCTCCAGTGGGCGGAGCCGTGGTCCCTCCGCTCCCCCATTTTCATCATCCAGGATTGGGGAATGTTTTTTAAGAAAGGCTTCCGCCTCTGCAATTGTTTTAATTCTTACTCTCCCCCCTTCCCAGAACACTAACATTCCCTCGGGCATCAACCACTTGAACCACACCCCCTTTTTATATAATCTTTTTGATAAGAAGGAATATTTCCTTCTTATTTCTCTAATCTTTTTCGGGATCTGTTTCAAGATGGCAATCTCATTCTGTTGATATATCAAGGGACCGTCTCTTTGTGCTCTCAGGATCCCGTCCCTTGTTGACCCTCTTACAAATTTAATATGTATCTCTCTGGGTACCTCATTAAATGACACACTTTTAATGGAAGATGATAAGTTAAAAAATAAAAAAAAAAGATTAATTACCCCAAAAAAAGGATTTCTGTCATTTAGCAATACAGTTGTAAAATGGGACCTCACACAATCCCATCACTTAGCCACAGGAATTCCAGCGCTCCCTCCTCCCGTTGCAATTTCCTGACAACTTCCAACAACAAAGTCAATAGGGAAGCCAGCACGAAGCTGCAAATCCAAGGTGACTGGCATGCAGGCTGGCCGGCAGGTAAGTAGCTGCTGCTGCCGCTGCCAGTTTTGTGGCCTGCCAGTGGCCAGCGGAGCTGGCAGTAGATTCGGACGGTGAGGAGGTTGGGGAAGAAGATGGGCCAGTCCTGGAATCTGGGGAAGGCTCTGAGGAGGGCTCTGTGTCAGAGGCAGAGAGGGGGCCAGGACCGTCTGACAGTTATCAGCTGCCTTCGGAGTCAGACATCATTGAGGCAGAGGAACAGCTGGAGTTTGTTCCCAGTGTGCGCATGCGCAGAGTTGTCAGACAAAGAGAACAGCTAAAGAACAGGGGTCGGCCTGGGAGTAAGGCCACAGGTGGACGATGAATGGCCCCTCCCAGAGGAAACAAAAGAGGAGCGAAAGGGGAGTGGAGCTTGCAGGAGACCATTAGTTCGCTTCATTGGTTCGTGACTCTCCGAGACTCCTGGCCAAGTTCCGCAGATATCGGCCTGTCAGCTCTGTAAGCCTGATAAGGTCTGTGACTGTAAATCCTCCCTTGAAAGACTTGGCTGGATGTAAATGGGCAGAATTCACATCAGTCAATGAATAAAAGGGTTTGGTTTTTTTTTTGTCGGGACCAGGAGTTGGCTTCCTTCTTTTGGGAAGCCTAAGTCAGAACAGCATCAAAGAATAGGGAGGCCTGGCACGGAATGGGAAGGAGCTTCGGGTGCGCTTCAAGGTGTTGACGACCATCTTCAAAGCGCTCCATGGCTCGGGGCCTAGTTATATGCGAGACCGTCTTCTGCCCCATACATCCTTTCGACCGATCCGCTCCCACAGAGAGGGCCTTCTCAGGGTGCCGTCGGCCGGGCAATGCTGGTTGGCGACATCCAGGGGAAGGGCCGCCAGCGTCTTAAAACGCACCTTTTCCAACAAGCCGGCCTAGCATAACCTCCTGTTCTTGACTGTTTTTAGATAGATTTTAATTAGGGGGATTTTATTCTATTTTAGCACAGGGCATGGGTTTAATAGCTTTTTAAAAATTTGTATTTTTGTTATATTTGTATTGTTTTAAATTTCCTGTGTGCCGCACTGGGTCCTTTTTGGAGAAGGTGCGGGGTATAAATTTGAATTTTAAAAAAAATAAAGCTTCGGGTTAACTGCTGCTACGCCTTTCCAATGATTCCTTCCCTTTTGGCAAAGGTATTTTGCTGTCGGGTCCGAAGACGGTGCTAGAAATGAAGGTCCTGTGGGGGGAAGGAGAGAATTGGGCCCTCGTTGAGACTCAACATACCCTTACACTGTCAAGCCTTAGGGGACTCCTCTGAATTGTGCAATGAGCAGAATTCACAGTCAATTAATAAAAGGGATTTTTGTCGGGGCCAGGAGTTGGCTTCAGGCTCTCGGGAAGCCTCGGTCAGAGCTACGAGGACAGCTTAGTGCCCCAGGGAGGTTTTGTCCCTGAGACTGAACCGTGCTGCATTCCGAGAGGGAAGCTTGGTGCTGCGGAGGGGCGGGGGGAGAGATGCCTGCCTGCGCTGAAGCCAAGGGCACAGCCGACTGCAGTCGAGCGAAGTTCCTGAACTCGGATTCACACTCTGCATGTCGTAGCTTGTTGGGACTAACCTGTTTTTGGCCTTCGGATGAGGAAACTATTTTGCACCGCAGGCCAGAGTGGTTCAAATCCATCACACGAGCAACCAAAAACTATAAAGTGGCTCGAAATTTATTTTGGGTGGCAGAGAAGCGCAACCTTCGCGCAACGCCTGTCTGGCTGTCAGAGGAAGAACTCAAAACCTCTTGGCTTATCTGCATAACTTACCCAGGACTATTGCCCTCTCCTCCTCTCCCCCCCTTAAGGACGCCAATCCGTAAGGTGCTGTTTCTGATCTGTATGGGGTCGCAACACCCAGCTCTTCTGACGTAGGCTTTCCCCCAAAAGCACACCAGCGGCCAGCAAAGTCGGGCAGTGAGGAGGTTGGGGAGGAGCATGGGAGGCAGAGACGGGGTCGAGGCTGTCTGGCAGTGATCAGGTGCCTTCGGAGCTAGACAGCAGTGAGGCAGAGGAACAGCTGGAGCCTCTTCCCAGTGTGCGCATGCGCAGAGCTGTCAGAAGAAAAGAACAGCTCAGAAATCAGGGTCGAATTGGGAGTAAAGCCACAGGTGGATGGTGAATGGCCCCTCTCAGAGGAAATGAAAGAGGAGCGAAAGGGGAGGGGGCTTTTGCAGGAAACAATTCCTTCGGTCGGTCGGTCGGTCGATCCATTTCAGGAGTGTGAAGATCTGTCCGTGAATCTAGGAGACTCTGTGCCCAGTCTTTCCTTGCACAGCACCTCATTTGAGAAATATTTACACAGCAGCTTTCCAAGCGAGATAAGGTCTGTGTTCAGAAATACTCCTTTGAAAGACTGTTTGCCAGGCCTTGGCTGAATGTGAAGGAGAGGAATTCACCTTCGTTGAATCAAAGGGGTTTTGTCTGGACTAGGACTCTGCCTCCTGCTTTTGGGGGAAGCCTAGGGTCAGAACGCACTGGCCCGACCACCATGGGCAACCATCTGCACTGGTCCATCTCAGAGAGAGAGAGAGGTGGCCGGGCTCATTTCAGAATTTGGAGCATTTCTCCCGCTGAAATAATTCATCGCAAAATTACAAGGCAACTTCCTGATCCACCGGAAAGTTCTACCTTGTTCCTGTCTTTAAAAGCAGGATCTTGCCCTTCGGTAGGACGAGGCTTACGCCATTGCTCAATACTTCCTTCTTCCACTCAGAAAAACGTCAGTGGATCGATTGTCTGGTGATCTTTTGCCCTATTTCTGTAGCCTAAAAAGGAAACCCATGGATGACCTGCAGCCACCTTGAGCCTCTAATGCAGTGTTTCTCAACCGTGGCAACTTGAAGATGTGCGGACTTCAACTCCCAGAATTCCCCAGCCAGCATTCGCTGGCTGGGGAATTCTGGGAGTTGAAGTCCAGACATCTTCAAGTTGCCACGGTTGAGAAACACTGCTCTAATGACTCTTGACTTAATGGGAAAGCCTGACAATCTTTGTTGATTGGATGTTGACAGAAAAAAACTCTGTGGAGGATAAAATGGAATGGAATGGAATGGAGTGGAGTGGAATGGAATAGAGTGGAGTGAAATGGAATGGAGTGGAGTGGAATGGAGTGGAGTGGAGTGGAGTGGAGTGGAGTGCAAGGGAGTGGAATGGAATGGAGTGGAGTGCAAGGGAGTGGACTGGAATGGAATATATGGAGTGGACTGGAATGGAATATATGGAATGGAATGGAATGGAATAGAATAGAATATATGGAATGGAATGGAATATATGGAATAGAATAGAATAGAATAGAATATATGGAATGGAATGGAATGGAATGGAATATATGGAATGGAATGGAATAGAATAGACTAGAATAGAATATATGGAATGGAATGGAATAGAATAGAATAGACTAGAATAGAATATATGGAATGGAATGGAATGGAATAGAATAGAATATATGGAATGGAATGGAATGGAATAGAATAGAATAGAATAGAATAGAATATATGGAATGGAATGGAATGGAATAGAATAGAATAGAATATATGGAATGGAATGGAATAGAATATATGGAATGGAATGGAATAGAATATATGGAATGGAATGGAATAATAGAAAATAAAATAATAAAATAAAATAAAATAAAATAAAATAAAATATGGAATAGAATGGAATGGAATGGAATGGAATAATAACTTTATTGTCACTTTGAATGTACACTAATTGACATACATTCAAATGAAATTGTGTTGCCTGCACCTCCAATATACACTACATCACCATGACAAAATAAATGTAAACAAAATTATGCATGTACCCACCTATCTTATACGACACAGAGAAACAACGCAGTCTAGTTCGGATGTGTATACATGGACATGGCGAGCAAAACGAATCTTGCGGGTTTACCAGATGGACGGCATAGGGAGTTTGACTATTACTTATTACTTATTTATTACAGTTATTACTCATTTGGGTTTAGGGATTCTATTTCCTTTCATTTACTGAGCTATTGAGATGTATTTTATGTTTCGGGGTGGGTGGGGGCTGCCCCAAGGGGAAGGAGCACATTCAATGTCATTGCACATTGACGATAAAGGTTACCGATTCACAAGAGTTGGAAGGGACCTTGCAGGTCATCCAGTCCAACCCCCTTGCCCAAGCAGGAGATCTTACACCTGCCTCTACCTAGGACTGAACTCACCAACTTCCTGACTGGGAGGCGAGATTGGATGGGATTGGATTTGGAACAAAGCTGTGACAGAATCTGGCAATTCTGGATTATTATTTTATCTTTTCTTAACTTTTGTATTATGTGTTTCTTACATTGTATTCCACCCCGAGTCCTTTGGGAGAAGGGCAGCATATAAATCCAATAAATCGAATAAATCCAATTCCCCCCAAAAGAAATCTGCCATTAGTATGTCTGAATGCAATTCAATGGCTAAAAGAGTCAGGTTCTACATTTAGGCAACAAAAATGAAATGCACAGGTACAGTATAGGTGGTACCTTGCTCAATAGCAGCAACTGTGAAAGGGATCTTGGAGTCCTAGTGGACAACCATTTAAATAGAGCCAGCCGTGTGCAACAGCTGCCAAAAAAGCCAACCCAGTCCTAGGCTGCATCAACAGAGGGAGAGAATCAAGATCACGTGAAGGGTTGATACCACTTTATAAGGCCTTGGGAAGGCCACACTTGGAATACGGCATTCAGTTTTGGTCACTACGATGTAGAAAAGATGTGGAGACTCTAGAAAGAGTGCAGAGAAGATCAAGAAAGAGGATTAGGGGACTGGAGACTAAAACATATGAAGAACGGTTGCAGGAACTGGGTAGGTCTAGTTTAATGAAAAGAAGGACCAGGGGAGACAGCAGAGATAGCAGTCTTCCGATATCTCAGAGGCTGCCACAAAGAAGAGGAAGTCAAGCTATTCTCCAAGGCACCTGAGGGCAGAACAAGAAGCAATGGGTGGAAACTAATCAAGGAGGGAGGCAACTTAGAACTGAGGGGAAATTTCCTGACAGTCAGAACAATTAATCAGTGGAACAGAAGTTGCCTCCTGAAGTTGTGAATGCCCCAACACTGCAAGTCTTCAAGAAGATGTTGGATAGCCACTTGTCTGAAGTGGTGTAGGGTTTCCTGCCTAGGCAGGGGGTTGGACTAGAAGACCTCCAAGGATAGATGGAGAGATGGATGGGTGGGTGGGTGGGTGGGTAGGTAGGTAGGTAGATAGATAGGTGGGTGGGTGGGTGGATGGATGGCGTGGATGGATGAATAGATGCATGGAATTTGAATTTGAATTTATTTATATTTATATCCCGCCCTTCTCCACAGAGGACCCAGGGCGGCGCACAGGAAATTTGAAAACATACAAAAATACAAAAATAAATACATAATTTAAAATATATATTAAACTATCCTAATCCTATGCTAAAAACCAAATTTTAAAATACCCAATTTAAAACTTTCTAAAAAGTCCCCGTGGGAGGTTAGGCTAGGCCGGCTTGTTGGAAAAGGTATGTCTTTAGACATTGGCGGAAGAGGCGGAGGTCGGTGATGGTGCGTAATTCAGGGGGTAGGTCGTTCCAAAGGGCTGGGCCCGCCACAGAGAAGGCTCTTCCCCTGGGTGTCGCCAGTCGGCATTGTCCGGCCGACGGCACCCTGAGAAGGCCCTCTCTGTGGGAGCGTATCGGTCTAAGGGATGTATGGGGCAGGAGGCGGTCTCGCATATAACTAGGCCCCGAGCCATGGAGCGCTTTAAAGATGGTCGTCAGAACCTTGAAGCGCACCCGAAAGGCCACAGGAAGCCAGTGCAACTCGCGCAGGATCGGTGTTATGTGGGAGCATCTGGTGGCTCCCATAATCATCCGCGCGGCTGCGTTTTGGACTAACTGTAGCTTTCGAGTGCACCTCAAGGGAAGCCCCATGTAGAGAGCATTACAGTAGTCGAGTCGGGACGTCACGAGAGCTTGAGTAGATAGATAGATAGATAGATAGATAGATAGATAGATAGATAGATAGATAGATAGATAGATAGATAGATAGATAGATAGATAGATTCCAGTGGAACAGAAGTTGCCTCCAGAAGTTGTGAATGCTCCAACACTGCAAGTCTTTAAGATGTTGGATAGCCATTTGTCTGAAACGGTATAGGGCTTCCGGCCTAGGCAGGGAGTTGGACTAGATGACCTCCAAGGTCCCTTCCAACTCTGGTATTGTATTGTATTGTATTGTATTGTATTGTATTGTATTGTATTGAATTGAATTGAATTGAATTGAATGCGAACTGTCGGGGGATCCTTTTGTCTCAGAAAGGAAAGATCCCAAGGAAGAAATCATTGGGGGGGGATGAGTAGGGGAGAAGGGATCTGCCTGCTCTTCTCATCACCCTCTTCCCATGCCAGCGAGACCGAAAGTCCCTTCGGGGGCAGAGAGACATTTTCCTCGCTGCTTTTTCCCTTGGTTTGCAACTTCTAACGCCTGCTCTTTGGGGGCCAGGCGAGTCATCTAAATGGCACCCTGACTCCACTTCTCTCCCAGCTTCTGCAAGAACCGGAGCCGGGCGAGGAGTCGCAGCAGGGCGCCCGTGACTCAGCCCTCTGCCATCCCTGATGAGGCGGCCTCTTCCCTTCAAGCCAAAACATGTTTTGGTTTCCTTCTAGGGAAAAAAAGGGTTTCGTAATCTCGCCAGGTAGCCTGGGCCAGGTTGCGCAACCACGTGCATCACTGCCCAGGTATAATCTACACCGGCTTGCCGGCTTGAAAATTCTCTCACAAAACATCCATGCGGCAAAAAAAACAAAACCCCACGGCGGCCAACCTGCCTTCCATGGAGGACCTGGACATTGCAAGAGTCAAAAAGAGGGCTGTGGAAATATCTACAGACCAGTGGTGGGTTTCTGCAGGCTCGCACCTACTCGCGAGAGCCGGTTGGTGAAATTTAGAGAACCGGTGAGAGGGGGTTCCACCGGCGTACCTGGAAGTAAATCTGGCCCGCCGCTGCCAGTGACCCAACGGGAAGGAAAGAAAAGGAAAGGAAAGGAAAGAAAGAAAGAAAGAAAGAAAGAAAGAAAGAAAGAAAGAAAGAAAGAAAGAAAGAAAGAAAGAAAGAAAGAAAGAAAGAAAGAAAGAATTTATCATCACAATTGAGTCCAAAATTTTGGTTGCTAAGCAAGAGCGTTGTTAAATGAGTTTCGCCACATTTTAAAAGGTGGCCACTCCCATCCTGTCACATGACTGCCAAGCCACGCCCACAAAATAGGCCACACCTACAGAGTAGGTTCTAAAAAATTTGAAACCCACCACTGCTACAGACCCCTCGCATCCTGGACGTAAATCGTTTCAACTCCAATCCTCAAAACGAGGCTCTAGGGCACTGCACACCAAGACAACTAGACACAAGGATAGATTTCTCACGAATGCCATCACTCCGTTAAATAAATAATTCCCTCGCCACTGTCAAATGATCTACTAAGACTGTCTTACTATTCTTCTTCTCTTCCTTCCTAGTACCTATCTCTTCCCACTTATGACTATAACCAGTTCTAGGCTGCATCAACAGAGGGAGAGAATCAAGATCACGTGAAGTGTTAATACCACTTTATAAGGCCACACTTGGAATACGGCATTCAGTTTTGGTCGCCATGATGTAGAAAAGATGTGGAGACTCTAGAAAGAGTGCAGAGAAGAGCAACAAAGAGGATTAGGGAACTGGAGACTAAAACCTATGAAGAACGGTTGCAGGAACTGGGTAGGTCTAGTTGAATGACAAGAAGGACCAGGGGAGACATGATAGCAGTCTTCCAATATCTCAGGGGCTGCCCCAAAGAAGAGGGAGTCAAGCTATTCTCCAAAGCACCTGAGGACAGAACAAGAAGTAATGGGTGGAAACTAATCAAGGAGAGAAGCAACTTGGAACTGAGGAGAAATTTCCTGACAGTGAGAACAATTAATCAGTGGAACAGAAGTTGCTTCCAGAAGTTGTGAATGCTCCAACACTGCAAGTCTTTAAGAAGATGTTGGAGAGCCATTTTTCTGAAATGGTATAGGGCTTCCTGCCTAGGCAGGGAGTTAGACTAGATGACCTCCAAGGTCCCTTCCAACTCTGCTATTGTATTGTATTGTATTGTGTTGTATCTTTACAATTTATATTGTTTTATTTTTGTAAAACTTTTATGTTTCCCTTTCAAATTCATTCTTAGATATAGATTCTTATCATTGCTATTTAACCTTTGTCCATTCGTATCATGTTTCCGCCTGTATGTTTACATTTTGATATTTTCTTTATTTCCCTTCCCCTTATATTAATCATGCGTCGTCTGAGATATTTATTTCATGTTCGTTCCTTTTTCTTTCTATTCGTATCTTTTTTTCAAGCCACTCGTAAAATCGCCCCCACGTCTTGTAAGTACATTGATTGCTCTTTGTCCTTTATTCTCAATGTCAACCTGTTCATTTCTGCACAGTCTAATATCTTCTTTATTGCCTCCCCTTCCGATGGGATTTTGTCTGCTTTCCAATTTTGTGCTGCTGTGATTATTTGTACAATTTATATTGTTTTATTTGTTTCCTAGCTCAAACCAGTTATGCTGGAACATACACACACACAGCCATAGATAGATAGATAGATAGATAGATAGATAGATAGATAGATAGATAGATAGATAGATAGATAGATAGATAGATAGATAGATAGATAGATAGATAATTGTTTTCACAACTTCCTGTTAGGGCCCCATTAAGGGAGGAGACATACTGTTTCCCTCTCTGCCTTTCGGCTCATCACCAGAGACCATCTAGACAGAGAACCATGAATTAATACAATACAATACAATACAATACAATACAATAGCAGAGTTGGAAGGGACTTTGTAGGTCTTCTAGTCCAACCCCCTGCGTGGGCAGGAGCCCTATACCATTTCAGACAAATGGCTATCTAACATCTTTTTAAAGACTTCCAGAGTTGGGGCATTCACAACTTCTGGAGGCAAGCTGTTCCAGAGGTTAATTGTTCTAACTGTCAGGAAATTTCTCCTTAGTTCTAAGTTGCTTCTCTCCTTGATTAGTTTCCACCCATTGCTTCTTGTCCTGCGCCCAGGTGCCTTGGAGAATAGTTTGGCTCCCTCTTCTTTGTGGCACCCTCTGAGATATCGGAACACTGCTATCATGTCTCCCCTGGTCCTTCTCTTCATCAAACTAGACATACCCAGCTCCTGCAACCGTTAGTTTTATGAGCTGATCAATATTTATATATATATAAATATATAAATATATATATATATATATATATATATATATATGTGTGTTAAATGTTTTTTTAAAGGAATGATTAATAATTAATTAAGAGACCAGGATGGATCCATTTCGGACTTCTTAGTCCTCGTCAGCTGGCAGCCTAGCAGGAAGCTGTAACATAGTATCTTCATATATATATATATATATATATATATATGCATGTATATATATGTGTGTGTGTGTTATGTTTTTTGAACTGATCAATAAATAAATCAGGGAGACTAGTAATGTTGTGGAACAAGTATATATATATATATGTACGTATGTATGTATGTATAGATAAATAGATAGATAGATAGATTGATAGATAGATAGTACCACAATAAGTTTAGCTGATCGCGGAGGAGAGCCTGTGGCTTAGTGGCAATTACATCTGCCTAATGTGCAATACTTCCCAGGTTCAAATCCCAGTAAGGGTATGGCTAGCTGATGAGAGCTAAATAGATTGAAATAGATCTATCCTAGTCTGCCTTTATTTATTTATCAGCACAACAACGTAACACAAATATACATACATATATTTGTGTTACATTTTTGTGTTGATAACTAAATAAAGGGAGACTAGGATAGATCTATACATACATACATACATACATACATACATACATACATACATACATACATACATGCATATCTATCTAGCATATGTACAGTAGCCTGCTAGCCCTTTTGCATTGTGTAATGTTAAGTGTATTGGTATTGTATTGTATTGTGATAGCTTTCTGCTAAGAGAGAAACCGTGAGGGTAGAGATAATGCAAATTAACACTTGCCAGTGGGAAAAAAAACACTTCCTCTCCTTTTCTCACAATAACACACTCCAAAAAACATGGTGACGGATCAGGAAAGATAACAACCCAAAAAAGATCCTTCACACCACAGACCCAACAGTGGAATTTGCTGGCGTGACAAGAGGCCAGGGCTACTGGCGTGCCGGTAACATTGCCACTGTTATGAACGTTTTCTTGCAACACAGTGTAGATAAGCAAAAATGTGTATTTCCAATACTTTACTACCTTAAACAACTATCCCAAAGCATTTCAAATCCTAGGAGGAAGAGACGACTGGAACTGATCAGGCGATCGTCATAAATTCAGAACTTCCATCTTCAGAAGCAGCCTACCACTGAATACTCCAGATTGAGACCAAATAATGGTGGGGGTGGGGGAGGTGGGTTTTGTGGCTGTTGTAGGAAACTAACTGACAAGCTCAAAGGCTCCACCCTGATGAGACTCCGCTTCCAGCACGCTTCTTAATTTCTTAAACCGAATCACGAGTTGGTCTCTCGGCAGCCAAACGATTTCGTTTTTTCAAAATGGAAAATTCCCAGGCCCGAGAATTCAGAAGAGAAAAATATATCTTGCCCAGACCTGAATTGAGGTAGACAGGTTTATTTTAAACACACACACACACACACATACACTAGCTGTTCCCGGCCACATGTTGCTGTGGCCCAGTCTGGTTAAATGGCCAACCAATCTGTGTGTAGATCTACACCTGCACACACAAACACATACGCACAACCACCGTATAATAATAATAATAATAATAATAATAATTTAATTTTATAACCCGCTCTCTCTCCCCAAGGGGACTCGAGGCGGGGCACAGGCAATTAAAAATACAAAGAACAAAGTACAGAATACAAACTACAAAATTAAAAGTAAATTAAATTATTCCTGCGCTAAAACCCATATACTAAACTAAAAATTACCCCTAAAAACCCCTAACCTAAAAAGAGACTACCCAAGGCCGGCCAGGCGAAAAAGATGTGTCTTTAATTTTAAGCAGAAGGAGCGGAGGTCCGTGGTTGTCCTAATATCGGGGGGAAGGTCGTTCCAGAGGGCTGGGCCCGCCACAGAGAAGGCCCTTCCCCTGGGCGTCGCCCGCTGACAAAGTCTAGTGGACGGCACCCGGAGCAGTCCCTCTCTGTGGGAGCGTATCGGCCGTGAGGATGTATGAGGCAGGATCCGATCCCGCAGATAACTAGGTCCCGAGCCATGGAGCGCTTTGAAGATGATAATTAACACCTTGAAGCGCACCCGGAAGACGACAGGTAGCCAGTGCAGCTCGCGCAAGAGCGGTGTTACGTGGGCAAACCTAGAGGTGCCCATAATTGCTCGCGCGGCTGCGTTCTGGACCAACTGAAGCCTCCGGGTGCACCTCAAGGGGAGCCCCATGTAGAGAGAGTTGCAATAATCCAGTCGGGATGTCACGAGAGCATGAGTGACTGTGCGAAGGGCGTCCCGATCCAATAGGGGGCGCAACTGGCGTACCAGGCAGACCTGGTAAAACGCCCTCCTGGCCACGGCTGTCACTTGATCTTCCATGGGTATCCAGGAGGACACCCAAGTTGCGCGCCCCATCCACAGGGGCAAGATGTTCGCCCCCTATGGCCAGAGATGGAATCATCTGGTTGAATCGGGCAGCCGGAAACCACAGCCACTCGGTCTTGGTCGGGTTGAGCCTGAGTCCGTTACTTCCCATCCAGGTCCGCACGGCTTCCAGGCACTGGCACATCACCGCTACGGCATCGTTGGGGTGGTTTGGGGTAGATATGTACAGCTGGGTGTCATCAGCGTACAGGTGGTACTCTACCCCAAAACCACGGATGATCTCACCCAGCGGCTTCATATATGCATTAAACAGGAGAGGCGAGAGGACCGACCCCTGAGGCACCCCACATGTGAGGGGTCTCGAGGTCGACCTCTGCCCTCCTGCCAACACAAATTGCGATCGGCCAGAGAGGTAGGAGGAGAACCACCGTAACACGGTGCCTCCCACCCCCAACCCCCCCAGCCGATGCAATAGGATACCATGGTCGATGGTATCGAAAGCCGCCGAGAGGTCTAATAGGACCAGGATGGAGGAACAACCCCCATCTCTGGCCCTCCAGAGATCATCGACCAACGCGACCAATGCCGTCTCGGTGCTATGCCCGGGCCGAAAGCCGGACTGGCGCGGGTCTAGATAATCAACTTCCTCCAGGTGACGGGGAAACTGTTGTGCCACCACACTCTCAACAACCTTCGCCAAAAAGGGAAGGTTGGAGACTGGACGGTAGTTGTTTAAAAGAGCTGGATCCAAAGAGGGCTTCTTAAGGAGGGGCCTCACCATAGCCTCTTTTAGGGAAGCAGGCAAGGAACCCTCACTCAAGGATGCGTTGATAACCTCTTGGAGCCAGCCTCGTGTCACCTCCCAGGATGCCAGTACAAGCCAGGAGGGACACGGGTCCAATAAACATGTGGTGGCTCGCAGTCGCCCACGTAACCTGTCCATATCATCGGAAGCAACGGAGTCAAACTCCTCCCAAACAAGATCCGCCTCGCGGCACTCCACTGGACCAGCAATGGGGGCTAGCTCGTTCTGTATCTGAGCGATTTTCTCCTGCAGAAAAGTCACAAATTCCTCTGCTCTACCCTGTAGTGGGGCTTCCCGCACCCTCTGTTGAAGGAGGGAGCGGGTCACCCTAAACAGGGTGGCAGGGCGGTTTTCTGCGGATGCTATGAGAGTGGCACAATGATGACGTTTGGCCACTCTCAGCGCCACAATGTAAGTCCGTAAATGGGCTCTTACCTGTGTCCGGTCAGATTCAGATCGAGTAGACCTCCATTTTCTCTCTAGGCATCTCTTGTGGCGTTTCATCACCCTTAGCTCCTCGGTAAACCAAGGAGCCAGGGTGGCTCGCCGCCGCAAGAGAGGCCGCAAGGGCGCGACCCGATCCAAGGCTCCCACGGCCGCAGTATTCCATGCGGCCACGAGGTCCTCCATCGGGGCGCGGGTCAGGGGTACAGGAAGTGGCCCAAGCGCCGCCTGGAACCTGTCAGGGTCCATCAGGCGCCTGGGGCGGAACCAGATAGGTGACTCAGGTTCCGCCTCCCCGCGGTGGGGAGTAGCGGTTGGAAAGTCGAGCCGGAGAAGTGAGTGGTCTGACCATGACAAGGGTGTGATGACTATATCCCCTGTACCCAGATCACTCTTCCATTGGCCTGAGACAAAGATAAGATCCGGTGTGTGTCCACCCTCGTGGGTGGGGCCTTGAATTAATTGGGTCAGGTCCATGGCCGTCATGGAAGCCATGAACTCCCGAGCTACCGCGGATGATTCGCCCACCGATGGCAGATTAAAGTCCCCCATGACTAAAAGTCTGGGGGTCTCAACTGCCATCGTAGCGATCACCTCAAGGAGCTCGGGCAGGGCTGCTGCTACATAGCGGGGAGCCAGGTATACAACCAGCACGCCCAACTGCCTCCCTAGGCCCCACTTCACGCAGAGGGACTCACAACCGGTGGTCTGTGGCACAATGGTCTCTCTCGGCTCAAGACCTTCCCTAATGATAACCGCTACCCCACCACCCCTGCCTAGGGCCCGGGGCTGATGAAAAGTGCGGTAACCTGGTGGGCACATTTCAACGAGGGGGAGTCCTCCCTCGTGGCCCAACCAGGTCTCCGCAATTCCTACCAGGTCCGGCTCCCCCTCTGACACAAGGTCATGGATGAGGGGGGCTTTGTTGACAACGGACCCCCCAACCTACCTACCTACCTACCTACCTACTGTATTTCTCCCTCTCTCTCTCTATCCCTCTACCTACCTACCTACTGTATTTCTCCCTCTCTCTCTATCCCTCTACCTACCTACCTACCTACTATATTTCTCCCTCTCTCTCTCTATCCCTCTACCTACCTACCTACTGTATTTCTCCCTCTCTCGCTCTATTTCTCTACCTACCTACCTACCTACTGTATTTCTCCTTCTCTCTCTATCCCTCTACTGTATTTCTCCCTCTCTCTCTCTATCCCCGTACTGTATTTCTCCCTCTCTCTTTCTATCCACCTACCTACCTACCTACCTACTGTATTTCTCCCTCTCTATCCTTCTACCTACCTACCTACTGTATTTCTCCCTCTCTCTCTATCCCTCTCCCTACCTACCTACCGTATTTCTCCCTCTCCCTCCCTACTGCATTTCTCCCTCCCTCTCTCTATCCCTATAGCTGCTTACCTACCTACCTACCGTATTTCTCCCGCCCCTCGGGAGAGGGGGCGGTCTAGAAATTCAATAAAATAAATAAATATACATATTGAATACAATGCCATTGTCCTGGCGTTTCATTTGCCACAAAAACAAAGTGAAAACAAATAACATATATGCTATTTTAAACAGTGCTAGTGTTGGTACTGTTATTTTTGATCATCACATTTTAGAAGGTCATCTGTCATTCTTATCTATCCATTATTCTGATACCTACATTCTAATACCTACATAGTATCCATGCCCACCTAACCCCAATGGTTAGAAACCCCAGGTAGAAGTTGGAACCCAAAAGAATCAGGTTAGGTGGACATGGGGGGGCAGCAGCTTTTTCATACAGCATCCACCCCCCCCCCCCAAACAATTAAAAAAAATGTTGCACAGATCAGTTGCTGGAATGTCTCACAAAAGCCTTGAAAAATTCTTTCCATACCACCCTCCAGCCAAATTCTTACTGGAAAGTTCTGCATTACGTCACATCCGAGGAGCATCATGTTTGAGAAGTGAATAGTGAGATTTAACTGGTGTCATTTGTGCAGTTGTGAATATAAGTGTGCGAGAGGGAGAAGCATCGCCTTCAGAAGTGGTGGGAGCTGCATCAACTGGAGGTTTTCAAGGAGAAACTGGACTGCCATCTGTCAGGATTGATGTAGGGTCTCTTGCTTAAGCAGGGGGGTTGGACTAGATGACTTACAAGGTCCCTTCCAACTCTATTAATCTGATGGGAAAACTACGGGTGAATGAAATGCACTCTATTTCTCTAATTGACCCTTTTTATTTTCTTTTATTATCTTCTGGTATACATAGTAAAGGCTGAGGGCCAAAGAATGGAGGCCTTTGAACTCGGGTGCTGGAGGAGAAGACTCCTGCATTGAGTCCCTTGGACTGCAAGGCCATCCAAGCGGTCAGTCCTAGAGGAGATCCACCCTGACTGCTCTTTAGAAGGCCAGATCCTGAAGAGGAAACTCAAGGACTTTGGCCACCTGATGAGAAGGAAGAAGGACTCCCTGGAGAAGAGCCTCATGCTGGGAACGATGGAGGGCAAAAGAAGAAGAAGGGGACGGCAGAGAAGGAGGTGGCTGGATGGAGTCACCGATGCATTCGGCGTGAGCTTCAATGGACTCCAGAGGATGGTAGAGGACAGGAAGGCCTGGAGGAACGTTCTCCATGGGGTCACAATGGGTCGGACCCGACTTTGCAACTCTTGTCTCCAAATTACAGGATTATGAATGGAATACTCAAGATTTTAAATGCTGATGCAACATCCCAATGTCTTTGGGAATGCAAAGCAGAAAGAAAATGCACAAAGCAGCAGATGTGGGTTTGAGCATCTCATAAAGGGCTACTTTGGGCAAGCAGGAAGAAGCAGCCTCTGGTCGTGAAAGCAAATCCAGTGACTATGGGTCAAGCGCAAACAAACACACACACGCACACACACGCTGTGTGGACTGCTCCACAATCAAACTCTTAAAAATGAAGACTACACCTCCGAAGTCCCTTCCAAGTCTTGTTATTCTATTCTGTTCTGTTCTTATTCCTAATGTTTCCATTTCTATTCTTTCTATTTCTTATTCTACTCTATTCTATTTATTCTATTCTATCCCCATTCCTATTCTTTCTATTTCTCATTCCATTCCTATTCTATTCTATATTCTGTTCCTATTCTTTCTATTCCTATTCCTTCTATTTCTATTCTTTCTATTTCTTATTCTATTCTATCCTCATTCCTATTCTTTCTATTTCTATTCTTTCTATTTCTCATTCTATTCCTATTCTATTCTATATTCTATATTCTGTTCCTATTCTTTCTATTTCTATTCCTTCTATTTCTTATTCTATTCAATATTCTATATATTCTATTTTCTATTCTATTCTTATTCCTATTATTTCTATTCTATTCTGTTCCTATTCTTTCTACAGTATTTTTTATTTCTTATTCTATTCTATTCTTATTCCTATTATTTCTATTTGTTTTTTCTTTGCTTATTCCATTCTATTCTATATTCTATTCTATTTTGTATTCTATTCCTATTTCTATTCTTTCTATTGTTTACTTAATTCTATTCTATATTCTATTCTATTCCTATTATTTCCCTTTCTATTCTTTCTATTGCTTATTCTATTCTATTCTTATTCCTATTCCCTCTATTCCTATTTCTTTCTTATTCTATTCTATATTCTTCTATTCTATTCTATATTCTTCTATATTCTATATTCTTCTATTCTATATTTTTCCATTCTATTCCATTCTATATTCTTCTATTCTATTCTATATTCTTCTATTCTATTCTATTCTATTCTATTCTATTCTATTCTATTCTATATTCTTCTATTCTATTCTATATTCTTCTATTCTATATTTTTCTATTCTATTCTATTCTATATTCTTCTATTCTATTCTATATTTTTCTATTCTATTCCATTCTATATTCTTCTATTCTATTCTATATTCTTCTATTCTATTCTATTCCATTCTATTCTATATTCTTCTATTCTATTCTATTCTATTCCATTCTATATTCTTCTATTCTATTCTATATTCTTCTATTCTATTCTATTCTATTCTATTCTATTCTATTCTATTCTATTCCATTCTATATTCTTCTATTCTATTCTATATTCTTCTATTCTATTCTATATTCTTCTATTCTATTCTATTCTATTCTATTCCATTCTATTCTATATTCTTCTATTCTATTCTATTCCATTCCATTCTATATTCTTCTATTCTATTCTATATTCTTCTATTCTATTCTATTCCATTCTATTCTATATTCTTCTATTCTATTCTATTCTATTCTATTCTATTCCATTCTATATTCTTCTATTCTATTCTATATTCTTCTATTCTATTCTATTCTATTCCATTCTATATTCTTCTATTCTATTCTATTCTATTCCATTCTATATTCTTCTATTCTATTCTATTCTATTCCATTCTATATTCTTCTATTCTATTCTATTCTATTCTATTCTATATTCTTCTATTCTATTCTATTCCATTCTATATTCTTCTATTCTATTCTATATTCTTCTATTCTATTTTATTCTAGAATGGAAAGTGAAGGAGAACGGAAAAGAAGGGAAAAGAAAGAAAAAAAGGAAAGGAGAAAGGAAAAGAAGGGAAAAAGGCAAGGAAAGAAGGCAAGGAAAGGAGAAAGGCGGTCCCTGCGAACTTTAACCCTGGAGCTCTTTCCCACTAAAGGGAACATATAGAGCAGGGGTCTCCAACCTTTGCAACTTTAAGTCTGGCTGGAGAAGTCTGGGAGCTGAAGTCCTTCAGACTTAAAGTTGCAAAGGTTGGAGACCCCTGGAATAGAGTAAATGCAACATAAGCCCCCTTTTTCCCCCCGTCCTGGGGCTCTCTAGGTCAGTGTTTCTCAACCTTTTCAACTTGAAGATGTCTGGACTTCAACTCCCAGAATTCCCCAGCCAGCGACTGCTGGCTGGGAAATTCTGGGAGTTGAAGTCCAGACATCTTCAAGTTGACACGGTTGAAAAACACTGCGTGGTGCCCTTTTCCCCCTGGCTTCGCTGGAACGACGGAGCGCCCCGCAACCTCTCCCCACCCGTGGCAGGCAAAGGAAGAAAAAAACCGTCCCTTTCTTGTGCGCGCCACCCGCTTTGCGCTTCGCCTCCAAGTCCCCCCCCCCCACACCACCCCGAAGCCCACAACCCCCCCCCCCTCTCCCCGGGGTCGGGGAGGGGGGGGGGCTCCCTCAGAGAGGGGCAAGGCGGGTGAGCGGGCGGGCTCCTCCTCCGGAGGCGTGGCCCCGCTGACGTCAGCCAAGGCATGAATGAACTGGGCGAGCGGTTTCCCACCAGCGCCCCATTGAGCTTTGGCTGTCCGTCCCGCGCCGGCTGCGTCGAAGCCACTCCGGGCAAAGCGGCGGCGGCGGAGTTGCGGGGACGGCATGGGCAGGCTGGCGAGGCTGAGCGGCGGGACCCTCCTGCTCCTGCTCCAGGCGCTGCGGAGCTGCCGGAGCCACGAAGGTGAGCGAGGCGGTTGCGCGCGGGCTCGGACGGGCTTCGGACGGGCGCGGAGCGGAGGGGAAGGCGAGTGTGTGTGTGTGGGGTGTCTCCCTTGGCTTTCCCCTCTTCTCCTCGGGCGGTGGGGCAGGAAGGGAAGTCTGGATTCTCTCCCCCCCCTCCCTTCCTCCTCCTCCTCCTTCTTCTTTCGCGGCCTCTGGAAGGCAATGGGGCTGGAGTTCTCCGGGGTTCCCCCCCCCTCTCCCTCACACACACACACACACACACTTTCTGTGTCTCTCTCACACACACATACTCCCCCCCCTCTCTCTCACACACACACTCATTCACACCCCCTCTCTCTCACACACACACATACTTCCTCTCGCTCCCCCTCTCTCTCTTTCACACCTACTTTTTCTCACTCTCTCTTTCTCTCTCACACACACACTCATTCTCATCCCCTCTCTCTCTCTCATACAGCCACACTTTCTGCGCGCGCGCGTGTGTCTCTCTCACACACACACACACATACTCCCCCCGCCCCCGTCACACACACACACACCCTCTCTCACACACAGGCACACATACTTCCTCTCTCTCCCCCTCTCTCTTACACACTCACTTTTTCTCCCTCTCTCTCTCACACACACACTCTCACTCATTCACACACACACACTTTGTGTGTGTGTCTCTCTCTCACACACACTCCCTCTCCCCCCCCCACACTCTTTCTCTCTCACACACAAAGTCTCACATGCACACACAAACACTCCCCCCTCTCTCTCAGACACTCACTTTTTCTCACTGTCTCTTTCTCTCTCACACACACACACTCACTCATTCACACACACACACACACACTTTCTGTCTCTCTCTCACACACACTCCCTCCCTCCCTCCTCTCACACACACACTCTTTCTCTCTCTCACGCACACACATACACACTTACTCTCTCTCACACACACCTACACACTTTCTCGCTCTCTCCCTCTCACACACACACAATTACTGTCTCTCTGTCTCTCTCTGTCTCTCTCTCTCTCTCACACACACACACACAGTTACTTTCTCTCTCTGTCTCTCTCTCTCACACACACAATCCAGCTGCCAAAGTTGCTTTCTCCCAGTGCTTGGCAAAAGTTAATCTCTTCCTCTTTCCAGCTGGAAGTTGGGATGCCTGGAGGAGAGACGAGGGGCAGGGGGAGAGGGGGAAGGATTGGCATGCCAGATCTCCAGCAGGACAGAGGGCGGCCGAGTGGAGGGGGGGGCAGCGGGGCGACTGGACTGGACTGGAGGAAGGTGGTTGGGAGGGAAGCAGCCGGAGGAAAAGCAGGGCCCGGGAGGAAACCAACCGGCCATGCTGCTGCCCTTTGGCAACTGGTGCCACTTTGCTCCCAAGGAGGGTGCAGCAACACAGCTTCCGGCCCGGCTGGGGCAAGGTGGGAAGGCGCCAGGCACACCCTGAATATGCGACGGCCTTGTTTTACTTCCAAGGTGTGTCTGGGCGGGAGGGAGAGGGAGGGAGAGACGGAGACCCAGGATGCAGTCACACACACACACACACACACCCTTCTCCCCCAGACAAGGGTTTGACTTGGCATAGCCGGTTGCCCCAAGTTTGGGGAGAACGAGAAGGGCTGCAACACACCCGCATTCAACGTCACCGGATAGGAAAAACACGGACTTAGGAAATGTGCTCAGATGTTGCCCCCCCAGACGGAATAAAACTGCACAACACTGCAGGGAAAAATAATCGGCTGTGTGTGTGTTTGTGTGTGTGTGTCGTTTAGAAAAAGTCACAAAAGAAAGGAGAGGGAGGAATGGATATTGACCGGCTCTACGTGGACATCAGACACCCCCCTCCCCATAAATTTTTTTTTGGGGGGGGACAATCTAAGGGGCTGGAAAGCGCCTCGCCTCATCCTGTGTTGGGGGGGGGGCTCTTGAATTAAAGGCAGGCCACTCTCTCTCTCTTTTGTTAAATGTTTAATTTATTTGATGTATAATGCTTTCCGCCTCCATCTAACCGTGTGTGGGAACCAGGTACAATGACTTGAGAAAGTTTGTAATTGTTGTGTTCGTTACCGTTCTCAAAAGGGCGTTTGCTTCTTACATTGAGGATAGGAGGGTCCCCGTTGTGAATTAAGCAGTTCTAGGTGGAATTGGGGTGTGTGGAGGTTATCTCTAACTTTCAAGTCGAATTATCTCTGTTTAAAAAAAAAAACAAAAAACACCGAAGACCTCTCTCATTAGAATCAAAAGGTGACAGAGGAAGGATATAAGGCTGGGATGGTGGACCTATGGCACATGTGCCACAGGTGGCACACAGCGCCATATTTGCTGGCATGGCCGTCGTCAGCTCCGGCACGCATCCGCGCACCTTCCAGCTGATTTTTGGCCTTCCGGGGAGCGGGGAGGCAGGAGAGGCTGTTTTTGCCTTCCCTAGGCTCCAGGAAAGCCTCCGGAGGCTGGGGAGGGTGAAAAAGAGGCCCAGTGGCCCAACTGGAAGTTTGTTCCCGAACTCCCGGTTTGCCTGCTGAGTCCGTTTTCGCCCTCCCGGGCTTCAGGAAAGCCTCCGGTGTGTAGGGGTCACATGCACAGGTTTTGAATTGGTGTTGTGGCTAAGCGAGCGTGCGCGATAGGGCCACCCGTGCACAATTTTGGCACGCCATAAGAAAAAGGTTCGCCTTCACTGGTGTAAGGTATGGAATTGCAGGGATTGGGGCCTTTGAGAGGCGACTTGTTTTCGGGATGATGGAAAACAGAAAATGGGCTTAGAGCAGAGGTGTCAAACTCAAGGCCCTGTGGGCTGCATCCGGCCCGCAGGGTGCTTCCATCCGGCCCACGAGGCCTGCCAGAGGGCTGCAGGAGGCCATCGCAGCCGAAAACGGAGCACGGGAACCCCGTTTTTACTGGCAGAATGCTCGGGCCCCCCGACACGAGTGATGTCGAGGGGGCCATGGTCACCCAAACACCCCCCTGCCTCCGAGGTCAAACACAGCCCTGATGCGGCCCTCAATGATTCAGAGTTTGACATCCCTAGAGGGAGAGTCACCCTCCCCTCTAGTTAGGGGAGGGGACGTGAACTTTGTATTCAAACCCACGGAGATAAATGCGATATGGAACGGCCTGTGTCTGAAGATGGTTTCCATGGAATGATAACGGTAGGGATCCAGTGGGGAAATTCATTTTTTTTTTTACTACTGGTTCTGTGGGGGTGGCTTGGCGGGCATGGCAGGGGAAGGATACTGCAAAATCTCCATTCCCACCCCACTCCGGGGCCAGCCAGAGGTGGTATTTGCCGGCTCTCCGAACTATTGAATATTTCCGCTGCTGGTTCTCCAGAACCTGTCAGAACCTGCTGAATTTCACTCTTGTTGGGATCCAGCTAACGCAAGCAAGGAAGAATGAGGCGGCCCAGTTGCATCTCTGTTTTTCGGCCTGACCTCTTGGATTAGGGAAGAAGTAGCTTTTGCCCAGATGAGAAAGCAGCTGGAATTGGTGATCATTGCCGGGGAATGTGTGTGAGAATTGTCCCTATTCTGCCACCTGATTACATAACTACAGGCCCAGAGAGAGTTCACACCTGATTGAGCAATGAGAGTCTGGCTGCTATCGAAGGCGGAGCCAGGCCAGGGAAGGGCCCCTGAATTGACCCCAGGATGGCCAAGCTGATCGATGTGATCAGCTTCTTAAAAATCGAAAGAGAAAAGACAGAAAGGTCGGCAAAGTTTGGCGGTTCGAATCCCTAGTACAGGTCTCCTGCGTGAGCAGGGGAGGGGAGGGGTTGGACCAGATGACCTCCAAGGTCCCTTCCAACTCTGTCACGGTTGACTGTTTATCAAGGCTGAAAATTAACGTCCAACTATAACTCAAAACGAAGCTTGGACCTGACTGCGAAAAGATCTCGCCTAAAATGACTAGTTCTATATTGAAACTTGGCTCGATACTCGTGAATCAATTAGGGCCTTTTTAGGAAACCTTACACCCACTTTGCGAGTGGCTCAGAGGAACTGCTCTGTTTTGCTTTCATATGGGAGAAGGGATCTTCCTGACACACACACACACACACACACACACACACACACACGGCTTCTCAAACGCACAGTTCCAAAGTCAAGCCGTTCCCGACTTAGCGTTCACAGCTGAAGAGTCATGCCGGAAAGATTTAGAAAGGAGGAAATTCTCGCAGTGCCGCTTCCCAGCTTAGCCACTTTCCCACCTGGCCTCCCAATCTCGGAGGAGGAGGAGGGCGGAGGGAAACCTTGGAGCCTTCCACGGCAGCCCTTCCGCCGAGCGAGCGAGCGAGCAAGTCCGGGCCTATCCCTTGGAAGGGTGACGCCATATCCCGAAAGCCGACATCCAACCCTTGTAGCTTCTTGCGCCTCGGCAGCTCCCACCTCGAAAGATTGGTGAAATTATCCTAACTCCAAAATTTTAATTAATTTTTTTAAAAAAAAAAAAACAAGCATAGTACATATGCATTTAAATAGAAAAAGGCAAAGGAGAAAGGAGAAAAATAATAATATTACAGTGCATTCTCCTGGAGACCCTTTCCCTCCTCCTTATATTTCTTCATCCATAACAGAGGTCTTCAAACTTGGCAACTTTAAGACTTGTGGACTGGCTGGAGAATTCTGGGAGTTGAAGTCCACACGTCTTAAAGTTGCCAAGTTTGGGGACCCCTGATCTATAAAATCAATCAATCAATCAAATCAACAACTCAAAGATACACAATATATTCCAATTAATTGTCCCCTTATCCCCTCCGAAGCAACGTTCTGGAGTAGATTTATTCCCTGTGTCTTCCACAAACACTGATTTTATAAAACCCTAACCCTCATATTTCATTATAGTTCTTTACTTTAATCATCCCATTTTTAAAAATTGAATATGTTGTTAATTTATCATTTGTCGCCATGCTCCAAATTTCATTGTACCACTCATTTCTTTGAATATCCCAATTCCGTCCCCAATATTTAGCCTCTCTGTCTTTCTCTCTCCTTTTCTCTCTGTCTCTCTCTCTCTCTCTCTGTCTTTCTCTTCTCTCTCTGCCTCTCTCCCTCCTTTTCTCTCTGTTTCTTTCTCTGTGTCTTTCTCTTCTCTCTCTGCCTCTCTCTCTCCTTTTCTCTCTGTTTCTCTCTGTGTGTCTTTCTCTTCTCTCTGCCTCTCTCTCTTTTTTCTCTGCCTCTCTCTCACACACACTATCTTTCTCTTCTCTCTTTCTGTCACTCTGTCTTTCTCTCTGCCTCTCACTCTCTCTGTCTTTCTCTTTTTCTCTCTGTCTCTCTCTTTCTGTCTTTCTGTGTCTTTCTATCTCTCTCTGTCTCTCTCTCTGTCTCTCTCTTTCTCTGTCACTCTCACTGTCTCTCTCTGTCTCTCTCTATTTTTTCTCTCTCTCTCTCACTCAGCCTGTCTCTGTCTCATTCTGTGTGTGTTTGAATATCCCAATTCCATCCCCAATATTTAGCCATCATTAATCCAGCTGCCGTTACCAGATTTACAATCAATTCCTTTTTTTTTTGGTTTCATTTATATCTTGTTTTTCCACCAGCACCAGTAATACAATTATATTGCCTAAATTTACATTCAAGAGTGCTCTGATTTCTCTAAACACCATGTCCCATATTTTTCGTGCAGTCCCACCACATAGGTTTATATGTTCCAACCTCTTTCTTGCACCTCCAACAAAATATGTGTATATTTACCATCTATTTACACTAACCCTAACTCCAAAAGAGCAACTTTAAGACGTGTGGACTGGCTGGAGAATTCTGGGAGTTGAAGTCCACACGTCTTAAAGTTGCCAAGTTTGGGGACCCCTGATCTATAAAATCAAATCAATCAATCAATCAAATCAACAAGTGGCTCAGGGGCTAAGACACTGTCCTTGTCGATCAGAGAGGTCGGCAGTTCAGCGGTTCGAATCCCCAGCGCCGCGTAACAGAGTGAGCTCCCGTGACTTGTCCCAGCTTCTGCCAACTTAGCAGATCGAAAGCATGTAGCCTGGCGGAGGGGAGGGGGGGCTAGTGTTGCTATTGCTGCTGCTTTGAGCCTGCCCAAAGAGAATCCTGGCAGTTCAGCGGTTCGAATCCCCAGCGCCGCGTAACAGAGTGAGCTCCTGTGACTTGTCCCAGCTTCTGCCAACCTAGCAGATCGAAAGCATGTAGCCTAGCGGAGGGGAGGGGGGGCCCTAGTGCTGCTATTGCTGCTGCTTTGAGCCTGCCCAAAGAGAATCCCACCCCCATGCAGACCCACAAGGCAGGGGGAACCTCTTCCAAAACCTCCAATCTGAAGGGCTTGCAAGAAAAGGCAGGAATGAAGTTAATGAAGAGGCAGACGGCCGTCTGGCCTCTAATTATGGTGGCGGGCGGGTTGGGTGATGGGGGGGAGGCTGGCGGGAGAGATCTGTCCAGTAAGCAGTTCCCCTCCTGGACCGGCTCATCTCAAGACTCTGGTGTGGCGATCCCTCTTGCGCTAGCCCTCCCAAAACCGCATCTTCCAACCAAAACGAGGGCGGTGCGCAAAAATCACTCTTTGCATTTCCCTCGTCCTAAACCACCTCTCTCTCTCTCTGTGTGTGTGTGTGTGTGTGTGCTGATCTGCAATAATGTTAGCATTGTGGTGGATTCCGCCTTCCTACTATTTGCCTAAATTGATTTTTTTTTTAAATGTTCCCAAAAAACCATGACATAGGCTCTAGGCGACTGTCTGTGCTCCGATTAGGAGGAACCGTCCCGGGGGCCTCTGAACCGCACCGTATCGGCTGGGGTTGCCATGCAGGGGTGGGTTCCCGCTGCAGCACGCATGCGTGTTTGATGTGCGCTACGCAGAGCTGGCAGCAGATTCGGACAGTGAGGAGGGTTGGGGAGAAAGATGAGCCAGTCCTGGAGTCTGGGGGAGGCTCTGAGGAGGGCTCTGTGTCGGAGGCAGAGAGGGGGCCAGGGCCATCTGACAGTTATCAGCTGCCTTCGGAGTCGGAGATCAGTGGGGCAGAGGAACAGCTGGAGCCTGTTCCCAGTGTGAGTTGCCAGACAAAGGGAACGGCTAAAGAACAGGGGTCGACTTGGGAGGGAGGCCACAGGTGGACGACGAACGGCCCCTCCCAGAGGAAACAAAAGAGGAGTGGAGCTTGCAGGAGACCATTCGCTTCATTGGTTCCTGACTCTCCGAGACTCCAAGTTCTGCACATATCAGCCTGTTCAGCTCTCCAAGCCAGATAAGATCTGTGACTGTAAATCCTCCCTTTGCTGGATGTGAATGAGCAGAATTCACAGTCAATTAATAAAAGTGACTTTTTTGCCGGGACCAGGAGTTGGCTTCAGGCTCTTGGGAAGAAGCCTCCGTCAGAACACAGGGTTTAAACTTGCTCAGAAAGGCAGGCTAGGGGGGGGGGGGGTAGCAAGTAACCCCCCCCCCCCATGGAACGCTGCTTTCTTGCCTTGGGGCTTGCTGGCTTCCTTTTAGAGTTGTGGAAACTGGCTGTGGTTATCAAAGATATTTGCCATGTCCTAAGCCCAGGACGCGGTGGCTCAGTGGCTAAGACGCTGAGCGTATCGAACAGAAAGGTCGGCAGTTCTAGAGTTCGAATCCCGAGCGCCGCATAACAAAGTGAGCTCCCGTGACTCGGCCCAGCTTCTGCCAACCTAGCCGTTCGAAAGCACGTTAAAAAATGCCAGAGGAGAAAAACAGGAGCCACCTTTGGTGGGAAGGGAACAGCGTTCCGTGCGCCTTCGGGTGTTGAGTCCTGCCGGCCACATGACCACGGAGACGTCTCCGGACAGCGCTGGCTCTTGGGCTTTGAAATGGAGATGAGCACCGCCCCCTAGAGTCGGGAACGACTAGCACATATGTGCGAGGGAAACCTTTACCCTTAAACCCAAGGGGGTCTTTCGGATCCCTTGTGGTTTGAATTCGAATCCCGCCGATTCGCTAAACTCCCGGGAATTGGGGCCAATTGTTTTAAAGCATCCGTCTCTGTTGCCTTTGTTCAGAAGGGGGCACTTCCTGGGTCTCCCGAATCTTGCAGTGTGTGTGTGTGTGTGTGTGCCCGGTGGGGGGTTTCTCAGAAGAATTCTCTCTCTCTTAGGGCAGGGGTCTGCAAAGTTGGCTCTTTTAAGACTGGTGGACTTCAACTCCCTGAGTTCCCCAGCCAGCAACTTTGGGAGTTGAAGCCCACCAGTCTTAAAAGAGCCAACTTTGCAGACCCCTGTCTTAGGGCATCGACGTCTTTTGGCTTGGCTTGGCGTTCAGTGGTCTTCAAATCCATGCACAAAAATGATAATAAATTTAAACTCAAGGACTTTGATTTGAGGGTTTTTTCCCCCTCCTTGCTGCCAAGCTCCACTGCAGTTTTATCTCCCTGTCACTGACAGGGGAGGGGGCGAGGGAACATTCCTGCAAACCGCTTGGCTATGAATCCTTAGCCAGGCGAGGAATTGTGGGTGCTCATTCCCCCCTCCCTCCTTCCACCCCCCCTAACCCCCCCCCCCCCCGACCCAGCTTTGCCTGGGATTGAAAAACAGGCTGGGTTTTTTTTTTTTTTTAAACAACCCTTCTGCAGGCTGTAAGAAGAAGAGGGTGAAGTTTAAAATTAACTCTGGAAGTTGGTGGGAAAGAAAAACGGTTCCAGATGTTGCTTACCAGCAGGGCTGGAAGCAGACGTGATTTTTTTTTTTTTTAAAGCTCCTCTCCCTGATTTACGAGGGTCGGGATTTGAAGCCAACATGCAGAGCTCGATAACGGGAGGAGGGGCGTGGATTGAACCCCAGGCCTGGCTGACCCCAAAGGTCGCAGGGTCACTCACGGGGTCCCTCGTGAAGGCTGCTCAACCTCCCATCAGAGAGAGAGAGAGAGAGAGAGAGAGAGAGAGAGAGAGAGAGAGAGAGAGAGAGAGAGCGGTCCGATGGAAGAGAAGATTGACAGCGTGCCCAATAAGCCGACTGACCCTCAGTTGAGACTGAGTATTAATTTCTATTAATTGAGGGGGCCGGATGCCATGATCTTCGTTTCCTATGATCGAAGCATCTAAACTAAAAACTAAGATCAAGCCATCCGGCCCCCACAATTCCTGGCACATAGGTGGGGAGGAAATGGAGGGAGTGACCGATTTTAATTTCCTGGGCTCCAAGATCATCGCGGATGGGGACGGCAGCCAAGAAATCAAAAGAGGCTTGCTCCTGGGGAGGGAAGCCATGGCAAATCTAGACAGCAGACTAAAAAGCAGAGACATCCCCCTGCCAACGCAAGGACGTCTGGTCAAGGCTGTGGTTTTCCCAGTTGCCATGGATGGCTGTGAAGGTTGGACCATAAGAAGGCCAAAGGATGGAGGCCTTTTGAACTCGGGTGCTGGAGAAGAAGACTCCTGCATTGAGTCCCTTGGACTGCAAGGCCATCCAAGTGGTCAGTCCTAGAGGAGATCCACCCTGGCTGCTCTTTAGAAGGCCAGATCCTGGAGAGGAAACTCAAATGCTTTGGCCACCTCATGAGCTGGCAGCAGATTTGAACAATGAGGAGGTTGGGGAGGAACCTGGGCCAGTCCTGGAGTCTGGGGAAGGCTCTGAGGAGGGCTCTGTGTCGGAGGCAGAGAGGGGGCCAGGGCCCTCTGACAGTGATCAGCTGCCTTCAGAGTCAGACATCAGTGAGGCAGAACAATAGCTGGAGTCTCTTCCCAGTGTGTGCATGCGGCGAGTTGCCAGACGAAGGGAACGGCTGAAGAACAGGGGTCGACTTGGGAGGAAGGCCACAGGTGAACGAGGAATGGCCCCTCCCAAAGGATATAAAAGAGGAGCGACAGGGGAGTGGAGTTTGCAGGGGACCATTAGTTCGCTTCATTGGTTGGTGACTCTCCGAGACTCCTTGCCAAAGTTCTGCAGAGATCGGGCCTGGCAGCTCTCCAAGCCAGATGAGGTCTGTGACCGTAAATCCTCCCTCGAAAGACTTTGCTGGTTGTGATTGAGCAGAATTCACAGCAAATTAATAAAAGGGTTTTTTGTCAGGACAAAAGAGTTGGCTTCGGGCTCTTGGGAAGCCTCGGTCAGAACAGACTGCTGTAAAACATGGGGAATCCTGGCCAAGTAAGCAATCGGACATCCACCTGCCGTGGGGTGTGGGGCCCCTTGTTGAAACGTGCATCAGCCTTGTCCTAAGACGAGGAAGTGATACGGAAGAGACTTTAACGCACACAAAGCTTCAACTTCTACACCCCTGACGAAGGGCTTAGTCGCCTTTTGTCTCTCCTGGGACCCTCCCAGATCACGAGTCCAAACGCCAGGATTCGGAGATGACACATATCGAGGTAACATGGCGGCAAGCCAGAATTAAACCACCTTTGCCTCTTTTAAGGACGCCTCTACTGCCAGGAGCCCCAAGAGGCGAGGGAAGAGTCACAGGGTAGTCCGCGGCTGGGATTTTGGTGGGGAAATGCTACCACGGGTGCAGAGCGGCTACTGCAAAACATATTTCACATCCACTCCTATCTAAAAATTTGGGAAGTCCTACTCGTTTAACCTCGGACCAACAACTACCTTAAAGCAAGGGTCATCATCAACAATTCGGACCTCAGGGACCTCTGCATTATTTATTTATTTATTTATTTTATTCAATTTGTAAACCGCATCAATCTCCGTCGAGACGGACTCTGGGCGGTGCACAGGAAATTAAAAACCACAATAAATAGATAACAACAAATACAATAAGTTACAAAGAAATCAAATTGCAAACCTGTGCTAAAATTCCCATTTAAAAACCTATCCACCACTTTCTAATTTAGCTGATTATTTTAAATTTCATAATTTTAAATCCCGCGGAGCGCTAATATGAATTCGTGGCGGGAAGGGGTCCTTCGGGCACTTAGCTTAGCCACCTGTTAGCGGAGAGAAGCGCCCAGGGATTGAGACTGAGCCCAAAAAATATGGGGCACGGTGTTTAGAGGAATGAGAACATTCTTCAGTGTAAATTTATAAGGCAAGTCACCGAGAATTGCATTACTGTTGCTGGTGGGAAAACAGAATATAAATGAAACCAAAAAAAAAAAAAAAGGAATTGATTGTAAATTTGGTAATGGCAGCTAGATTAGTGATGGCTGAATATTGGCGACGGAATTGGGATATTCAAATACACACAGAGTGAGACAGAGACAGACTGAGAGAGAGAGAGAGAGAGAGAGACAGAGACAGAGACAGAGAAAAAAGAGAGAAGAGAAAGACACAAAGACATAGACATAGACAGAGAGAAAAGGAGAAAGGCAGAGAGAGAGAGAGACAGAGAAAGACAGAGAAGAGTGACAGAAATAGAGAAGAGAAAGATTGTGTGTGTGAGAGAGACACACAGAGAGACAGAGGAAGAGAAAAAAGAGAGAGAAAGACAGAGAGAGAAGAGAAAGACGCAGAGAGAGAGAGAGAGAGAGAGAAGAGGAGAGAGAGAGGCAGAGAGAGAAGAGAAAGACAGAGACAGACAAAGATAAAAGGAGAAAGACAGAGAGAAGAGAAAGACAGAGAGAGACAGACAGAGAGAAGAGAAAGACAGAGAGACAGACAGAAAAAAGAGAAAGACAGAGAGAGAGAAGAGAAAGACAGAGAGAAAAGGAGAAAGAGAAAGGCAGAGAGAGAGAGAAAGACACAGAGAGAGTGACAGAGAAAGAGAAGAGTAAGACAGAGAGAGTGTGTGTGTGTGTGTGAGAAAGACAGATAGAAGAGAAAGACAGAGAGACAGTGACAGAAAAGGAGAGAGAGGCAGAGAGTGAGTGAGAGAGAGAGAGAGACAGAAAAGGAGAGAAAGGCAGAGAGTGAGTGAGAGAGAGAGAGAAAGACATAGACGAGAAAGACAGAGAGACAGTGACAGAAAAGGAGAGAGAGGCAAAGAGAGACAGAGAGAAAGACACGGAGAGTGACATAGAGAAAGTGAGAAGAGAAAGACAGAGATAGTGTGTGTGAGACACAGAGAGACAGAGACAGAAAAAAGAGAAAGTCAGAGAGAGAGAAGAGAAAGACAGACAGAGAGAAAAGGAGGAAGAGAAAGGCAGAGAGAGTGAGAGAGAGAGAGAAAGACACAGAGTGACAGAGAAAGAGAAGAGTAAGACAGAGAGAGTGTGTGTGAGAGAGAGACAGAGAAAAGAGAGAGAGAAGACAGAGAAAAGGAGAAAGAGAAAGGCAGAGAGAGAGAGAGAGAAAGACACAGAGAGAGTGACAGAGAAAGAGAAGAGAAAGACAGAGTGTGTGTGTGTGAGAGAGAGACACAGAGAGAAAAGAGAGAGAGAAAGAGAAAGACACACAGAGAGAGAGAAAGTCTTCTGGCCAGGTCTTTTCAGCTCATAGGAAACTTGCTTTGATCTTTCGGTTCTTGTTTTTGATTTCACACCATGATGCGGCGAAATAAATCTCAAAGCATCCTCGTCTCCCGAGGAGCCACTTTTGATCCTCTTCAAAGTAGGCAGGGGTTTCTTAAAACGGTGGCACAATGGAGGGACTGAGACTATGCGCCAAAAGATTTATTTAAACTTTAAACTGACTGCTCCCCACCCCCACCCCGACATTCCTGGAGGAAAGCATGCACACAATCTAAACATTTAAAGCCACGCCAGGGTTGTTTCAACAAGTATGTTTTGCACCATGCGTGCAATGAGAAGGCAAATGCCACGGCCTTGTGCATACAGGCGGGAGTGACGGCATGCAGGGGATTTCAGACCAAAATGATCGCAGTCTTCCAATATTTGAGGGCCTGCCACAAAGAAAAAAGGGGAGCCAAGCTATTCTCCAAAGCACCTGAGGGCAGAACAAGAAGCAACAGGTGGAAACTAATAAAAGGAGAGAAGCAACTTAGAACTAAGGAGGAATTTCCTGACAGTGAGAACAATTAACTCATGGAAAAGCTTGTCTCCAGAAGTTCTGAATGCTCCAACACTGGAAGTCTTTAAGAAGTTGTTGGATAGCCATTTGTCTGACGTGGTGTAGGGTTTCCTGCCTAAGCAGGGGGGTTGGACTAGAAGACCTCCAAGGTCCCTTCCAACTCTGTTATTCTACTCTAAATGTATTTTAAGGTGAAATAGATGTAGGATGTTCTGGAAAATGTTGATCGCAGCTGAAAATCGCTCCAAATAGTTCTCAGCAGAGCCCTCCCTCTTTGTCCCGAACAGAGAGGATGGAATCTTATTCTCCAGGCAATAAAACTGCTTCTGCGATTTTCCCAGGGGGCCTCAATTATATCAGCGAGACTTCCAGCGTATTCTAACCGGATGTTGTTGCTCGTTTTACCCAGGAATATTTTAAGGATATTTTAATTGTTGCGGGATTCCTTTTTCGCTCGCTCTCCTCTAACTTAACTTTATTCTGACGGAGGTTTAGCATTAATTGCTCAGCTTAGAACACTATGGCAGCCAACAGGGGGTTAAGATACCCTTTCCACTCGCTCCCATTCTGTTCTCAGTCCTGCTTGGGTGCCCCTGAGGCGGCTGCTGCTGAGGTGGCATGTCGCCCCGGCTCAGCTCCATCGCGCATGCGTGCGTGCCCCCATCGGCCAGCTGATTTTCGGGTCTCTCCTGCAAGTGCACGGGTGGGGAAGGGCACATGTAGCAGACACAGGAGGTGGGGATCGCGCGCATGGGTGGGGGAGCACGGGAGGGGTGCAGCGCTCCCCCCTCGTGGCCCGTTTCTGGTCCAAGGTGTATGCAGGGAGGCCTACTAGGCCCAAAACGGGGCACGAGGGCAGAGCGGGAGTGTCGCGCACAAGTGTGTAGGGGAGTGGTGCGCATTGCATTATGGGTGCAGGTCACACGGATGGACGCACACGTTTTGGGCCCGCGACAACAAAAAGGTGTTAGCCCTCACTGCAATAGGGAGTTGCAGGTGCTCGTTGCTCAGGCGCTCCTCAGCAGCTACGTCCTTCAGAGGTGAAGGGGAATTCAGTTCAGTCAAGAGGTTCCCTGTTACATGCCGTATTTTTCAGACTATAAGATGCACTTTTCCCCCTCTCCAAAAAAGTGGGTGGAAATGTCTGTGCATCTTATAGAGCAAATACAGGCCTGTTTTTTTGGCTTCCCAATTCCTCCCCGCATCCCGTTTTCACCCTCCCCGGCATCCAGAAGCACTCTGCAGGCCAAAAATGGGCCCGTTTTTGGCCTCCCCAAGGTCGGGGAGGCTGAAAACGGGACGCACGGAGGCCAAAAGCAGAGTGCTTCTGGGGCCTGGGAGGCCAAAAACAGGATGCACGGAAGTCAAACACTTCCCCCCCCCCTTGTTTTCCTTCTCTAAACCTAGGGGTGCCTTATGGTCCAGTGCAGCTTATTGTCTGAAAAATACGGTAAATCCTGTGGGCATAGCCACTGACCTGATGTGGCAAGCCCATGCATCGAAACAGGTGAATTTGGGGAGAAAATTAGCCTTTTCCTATTGAGTGCCCTGCTCCCAGGGATTAGCCACTGGCACAACAACCACCAATCTTAATGGTTAAGGGGAATCACATTCTCTTTACTTAAGACTAGGCATCGGCAACCTTCAACACTCAAAGAGCCACAAATGTCCCAACCAAAGCCCCCCGTTCAATTCTGGAGCTGACCGGAAGTCCAGTTCCTCCATCATAGAGTCTCCTCCTAGTGCGGCGTCCTTTTTCCTCTACCTGTCCTAACCGAAAGCCCTATCACCTGTAGAGCCAACCGGTGACAGGGAGCCGCAGCAGAGGGATGAAAAGAGCCACATGCGGCTCCAGAGCCGCAGACTGCCAACTCCTGCTTAAGACTTATCTTAAGTCTCTGCCTCTCCCTGCAGCTGTGAAATCGTCTTTCCCCATGCATTTCTAGAGCTTTAAAGATTTCCTATTATTTCCCCACAAGTTTGAAGGGCTAACAAGTCTCGGGCGATGCTATCTTAAAAATCATCTTTTGACACACATCTCCTTTTTCCTTCTAGTCGTCCTGCTTGATTTCGCCAAGGCCCAGGGGGATCTCGGATGGCTCAATCATCCCTATGGAAAAGGGGTAAGTCCCGGTTCTTTCTTGCAAAATTGCTCCAGGTCTAGGAAAAAAAGTTGACACCCCTTTCAGTATCAACTCAATTTTTGAGGGCGGAAATTCCCTCTAGTTGGGAAAGCATATAACAAGCTTTGCTCAAAAAGATGCCTTTTCATTAGTTTAAAAAAAAGGGAATAATGAGGCTTCTTTGGAGCAACAGAGAAATAAGGTGGAGCTCTCGCCTCCCAATCAGGAGGTGGTGAGTTCAATCCTAGGTAGAGGCAGATGTAGGGTCTCCTGCTTGGGCCAGGGGGTTGGACTAGATGACCTGCAAGGTTCCTTCCAACTCTGTTCATCTGTTAAACCCTTCCACTGCGGGGTCTAGAATGCAGTGCAACATTAGCAGGGGGGAGAAGGTTGAACGAAAAGCGTTTCTCCATCGGATTAAAGCACAATGATAGGATGCTGCTAAATTTAATTGGGTTGATGTCTTCTCCTCCTTCCACCAGTGGGACCTTCTTCAGAACGTCATGAACGAATCCCTCATCTACATCTACTCCGTCTGCAACGTGCAGGAAGGCGATCAGGACAACTGGCTGAGGACCAACTGGATCTACCGCGGCGAAGCCCAGCGCATCTTCATTGAAATCCAGTTCACCGTCCGGGACTGCAACACCTTCTCACCTGGGACGGGCACCTGCAAGGAGACGTTCAACCTCTTCTACGCTGAGTCGGACGTCGACTACGGCATCAATTTCCAGAAGCGCCAGTTCCAAAAGATCGACACCATCGCCCCCGACGAGATCACCGTCCTGGAGGACTTCAACACGCGCAACGTCAAGATCAACGTGGAGGTCCGCTCGGTCGGGCCCCTCACCCGGAAGGGATTCTATGTGGCCTTCCAGGACATCGGGGCCTGCGTGGCGCTTCTCTCCGTCCGAATCTACTACAAGAAGTGTCCCGCCGTCTTCCGCAATATGGCCAGCTTCCCGGAAACCATTGCCGGGGCCGATTCGCAAGCGCTGGCTAAGGTGCCGGGCACTTGTGTACCAGAAGCTGTGGCAACCGAGGAACCCTTCATGCACTGCAACTCAGACGGGGAGTGGCTGGTGCCAATCGGCGAGTGCCTTTGCCGCGAAGGATACGAAAAAGACGGTGACAGCTGCAGGGGTAAGTCAACTGTGACTCTCCCTCTGGCTTCGTTTACTGAATTTTTAGCTTGCTGGGCACTTAGATAGATAAAACTTTATTGCGGTCATAGACCAAAAGACAAGATAAACAAAACACATAGGGATATACAGCCGAGCCCCACTGAAGGGTGGGAGACAACAGGCAAAATCGATGACAAGGGCCATTCTGTCAACCGTACCATCCAACCGTTAGAAGTTTAAATCTGTGGTTTAGGAGTATGATCAGTTCGAATTGAGCATAATAATAATAATAATAATAATCTTTATTGTCATTGTAAAAATTACAATGAAAATAGAAGATAAGTAGAAAAAGTAGAAAAGGAAAAACGGTTTTCCCTATCGCACAACACTAGAACTAGGGGGTCCTCCATGAAACTTTTGGAAGCTAGACCTCAAACAAATAAGAGGAAGTACGTTTTCACCCAGAGGATCACTGGTCTATGGAACTCCCTGCCAGAAGAAGTGGTGACAGCTGTCAGCCTCGACACCTTTAAGAAAGGATGAGAGGAGTTCATGGAGAACAAGGATATCCATAGCTATCATGATGGACGCCTAAGGACACCCTCCGGGTTGGAGAGATAGGCAGGATATCTCTCCATGCCATTTGCAGGGAATCACAAGCAGGTGAAGACGTCTGCTTGGGAAGACCCTGAAGCAAATGGGGAGCCACTGTGGGAGACAGAAGGCTGGACCGGATGGGCTGTGGCCTGTTCCAGCAAGGCTGTTCTTATGTTCTTAAGATACCATGTAAAGATTTACATGCGATCTACATGTTAGCACCTGATGCGGCCACCGAGTGGTACGCTGCAAACAATCGGCACAACTGGCCTCAGCCAGTGGGACCAACCCGACCCTTCCCACGGCTCTTACAAGCTAAGACCGCGGCAAAAATTTTTGCAACCTTCTGTGTGGTCCTCGGGTCAGTGTCCTGGAGAAGAAGGCGAAGACTCTGATTTCCGGTTAGTCCGGCAAATCTTTGGCCAACAGGGGAGATGAGTAGTAGTCTTTTCTCCTGGTAGTAGGGGCATGTGAATACAAGGTGAGCTAGCGATTCCAAGGATCGACCGTCACGTGAGCACTGGGCGGGCTTTGCACCCCCCCCCCCCGAAAGTCTGCTATCGAGGGCATTCGAGGGGATCCACGTTAAAGCGTGCCTTTAGGAATGCCAGCCTGTGTTTGATGGAGGATAGCTCAGAGGCTGGGCACTTAATAAAGGACCGTTTTAAAAAGTTGAGGAGGGGGCATGTCAGTTCCAGCTTCTATGAAAGTGAAAAAGTGGCCGGATTCTTGGAACGTAATGACGAATCACAGGTGGCACGCAGAGCCCAGTCATCGCCCCATCTTAGCTACACCGTACATGTGCGCCAGTGGTGGGTTTCTGCAGGCTCGCACCTACTCGCGAGAGCCGGTTGGTGAAATTTAGAGAACCGGTGAGAGGGGGTTCCACCGGCGTACCTGGAAGTAAATCTGGCCCGCCACTGCCAGTGACCCAATGGGAAGGAAAGGAAAGGAAAGGAAAGGAAGGAAGGAAGGAAGGAAGGAAGGAAGGAAGGAAGGAAGGAAAGAAAGAAAGAAAGAAAGAAAGAAAGAAAGAAAGAAAGAAAGAAAGAAAGAAAGAAAGAAAGAAAGAAAGAAAGAATTTATCATCACAATTGAGTCCAAAATTTGGGTTGCTAAGCAAGAGCGTTGTTAAATGAGTTTCACCACATTTTAAAAGGTGGCCACTCCCACCCTGTCACATGACTGCCAAGCCACGCCCACAAAATAGGCCACACCTACAGAGTAGGTTCTAAAAAATTTGAAACCCACCACTGATGTGCGCGTGTGTCTCCCGCCAGCCAACTGATTTTGGGATCTTTGCCATGCATGCCCGGGGGGGGGGGGTGTTTCATGTGGGAGATGCAGGGGGGAGGGATGTCATGAGCACATACATGTGGGGGTCACAGGGGGCGTGACACATGCTCGCGCACCGGAGGGCGGGGTGCGGGAGGGGTGCATTGCATTATGGGTGGGGGCGCACCTGTGCACTGTCGCGCATGCATGCACCCACTTCCAGCACACGATGACAGAAAGGTTAGCCATCCCTCTACTGGGTCTGCAAAGTAGGCTCTTTTAAGACTGGTGGACTTCAACTCCCAGAATTCTGGCTGGGGAAGTCCACCAGTCTTAAAAGAGCCTACTATGCAGACCCCTGTACTAGGATGACAACTCAAGGGAAGCAAGTGTGCTTATCCCTTTTTCATTTGGTTGGGGCAGGAGTGTGTGTGTGTGTGTGTGTGTGTGTGGGGGAGCTGGAATATCGCCAGGACGCGGCTGAGCAGGAAGAGTAAGAACACACACAGGTGTAAAGGACTGCACACACTTAGAATAACAAGATTTGGGAGGCACCTTGGAGGTCTTCTAGTCCAACCCCCTGCCTAGGCAGGAAACCCTGCACCACTTCAGACAAAGGGTTGTCTAACATCTTCTTATAGACGTCCAGTGTTGGAGCATTCACAACTTCTGGAGGCAAGTTGTTCCATTGATTAATTGTTCTCCCTGCCAGGAAATTCCTCCTCAGTTCTAAGTTGCTTCTCTCCTTGATTAGTTTCCACCCATTGCCTTGGAGGATAGCTTGACTCCCTCTTCTTTGTGGCAACCCCTGAGATATCGGAAGACTGCTATCGTGTCTCCCCTGGTCCTCCTTTTCATTAAACTAGACATGCCCAGTTCCTGCAACCATTCTTCCTATGTTTTAGCCTCCAGTCCCCTCATCCTCTTTGTTGCTCTTCTCTACACTCTTTGTAGAGTTTCCACATCTTTTCTACATCGTGGCGACCAAAACTGGATGCCGTATTCCAGGTGTGGCCTTCCCAAGGCCTTATAAAGTGGTATCAAAACTTCCCGTGATCTGGATTCTCTCCCTCTGTTGATGCAGCCTAGAACTGGGTTGGCTTTTTTGGCAGCTGCTGCCCACGGCTGGCTCCTATTTAAGTGGTTGTCCACTAGGACTCCAAGATCCCTCTTACAGTTACTACTATTGAGGAAGGTACCACCTATACTGTTGCTCTTCTCTGCAGATCCTTAAACTAGCCCCTTATTCTGGGGTGGATCAAAGGACTTTGCAGAGAAGGAGGGCATCTAATATCCCCTCCTCTGAGTGGGGGGAGGAAATTTGCCATGGCTTTCTCCTCCCTGGGGGGGGGGGGGCTCCAGGACAGCACCTGGCCTTGGAGATCTGACCATCGGGAAGTGTTTGCGGCTGGATGCCTGGCAGGAGAGGAAGCGCGGGGACTCCCTTGCGGCCGCTCCCCAGGTGTCGTGCGGGAGGCCGAGCAGGTGTGCTTCGGCCCTGCAGGAAACCGATGGAGCGCCAGCCGATCCCTTCCCTCCGAGCTCCCTCCCTTCAGAGACACCCTCTGTCTCCTGGCTGGGGTGTGCCGTCTCTGGCTTAGTTCCTGCTCGACAAGAACAGCCGGGGTGGCAGGGTGAGACCTCTCAGATCCTGCCGGCACCTGGCAGAGCCGGTGAGGCCTTCTGACGGGGCGGGTTTTTCCTTGCTTCAGAAGCTGCGGCCGGGTTGCCGCACCGAAGCTGCGCGGCTCCGCTCTGTGCTACCCCCACCCCACCCCTGAGTTTCGCATCAGCAGGCAGACCCAAAAAATCCCTCTTAGGTCAGGATTCAAACGCGGGGCCTGACAAAGCCAGTGGATGTCCCAACAGGTGACCTGGGCATTCCTTGGATAGGCAGGATGTTCCAGCCAGTGTTGTGGCCTGCTGGCGGTCAGCAGATTCGGGCAGTGAGGAGGGTTGGGGAGGAAGATGGGCCAGTCCTGGAGTCTGGGGAAGGCTCTGAGGAGGGCTCTGTGTCGGAGGCAGAGAAGGGGCCAGGGCCGTCTGACAGTTATCAGCTGCCTTCGGAATCAGACGTCAGTGAGGCAGAGGAACAGTTTCCGGCAGAAACTAAAAACACACTTCTTCTGCTTGGCCGGCCTAGGGTAATTTAAATTGTTTTAAACTGTTTGTAGGGGCTTTTAGGGATAGTTTTTAGTTTTATATGGGTTTTTAGCGCAGGGTCAGTTTAATTCGTTTTTAATTTTGTATTCTGTTTGTGGTCTTAATTGTATTTTTAATTCCCTGTGCCCCGCCTCGAGTCCCTTCGGGGAGAGAGAGCGGGTTATAAATTAAAATTGATTGATTGATTGATTGAACAGCTGGAGCCTGTTCCCAGTGTGCGCATGCGCAGAGTTTCCAGATGAAGGGAACAGCTAAAGAACAGGGGGCGACTTGGGAGGAAGGCCACAGGTGGACGATGAACAGCCCCTCCCAGAGGAAACAAAAGAGGAGCGAAAGGGGAGTGGAGTTTGCAAGAGACAATTAATTGGTTCATGACTCTCCGAGACTTCTTGCCAAGTTTTGCAGACATCGGCCTGGCAGCTCTCCAAGCCAGATAAGGTCTGTGACTGTAAATCCTCCCTTGAAAGACTTGGCTGGATGGGAATGAACAGAATTCACAGTCAATTAAAGAAACAGGGGCTTTGATACCCTGATGATGGGCTTAAGTCACCTTTTGTCTGTCCCGAGATATCGGCCTGGCAGCTCTCCAAGCCAGAGAAGGTCTGTGACCGTAAATCCTCCCTCGAAAGACTTTGCTGGATGGGAATGAGCAGAATTCACAGTCAATTAAAGAAACGGGGGCTTTGATACCCTGACGATGGGCTTAAGTCACCTTTTGTCTGTCCCGAGATATCGGCCTGGCAGCTCTCCAAGCCAGATAAGGTCTGTGACCGTAAATCCTCCCTCGAAAGACTTGGCTGGATGGGAATGAGCAGAATTCACAGTCAATTAAAGAAACGGGGGCTTTGATACCCTGACGATGGGCTTAAGTCACCTTTTGTCTGTCCCGAGATATCGGCCTCGCAGCTCTCCAAGCCAGATAAGGTCTGTGACCGTAAATCCTCCCTTGAAAGACTTGGCTGGATGGGAATGAGCAGAATTCACAGTCAATTAAAGAAACGGGGGCTTTGATACCCTGACGATGGGCTTAAGTCACCTTTTGTCTGTCCCGAGATATCGGCCTGGCAGCTCTCCAAGCCAGAGAAGGTCTGTGACCGTAAATCCTCCCTCGAAAGACTTGGCTGGATGGGAATGAGCAGAATTCACAGTCAATTAAAAAAAGGGGTTTTTTGTCGGGACCAGGAGTTGGCTTCAGGCTCTTGGGAAGCCTCGCTCAGAAGAAACCAGCATGTTGTATAAAGCCAGCCGAGTCCTGAAGCAGGGAGGAGGTGCGTAGGCGCACAAGGAATCTGTGGCAAGCAGATTGCGCCTCAGGAATGTGCCTGGAGTTTGGAGAGAGAGAGAGAGATACGGAGCTCCCAAGGTTATGGAGCCCTCTTGAGCACACACAAACTTCCTAACAGGCTCTCCCGCCCCTCTTTTCCTCTTCGCTGTGGGGCTTAACTGATAGGACATTATCATACATCCCTCCCGCCTGATACCGAAGTCCCATTTGGCTCCTGATAACCAGTGTCGCCAGGGCCCTAATGTGGAGGCAGTCTTGGTTGTTTAACAGAGTTGGAAGGTCATCTAGTCCAAACCCCCACCCCACCCCCAAGCAGGAGACCCTACAGTATTTCTGACCGATGGCAGTCCCGTCTCTTCTTGAAAGCTTCCAGGGATGAAGCTCCCACAACTTCTGAAGGCAACTTCTGTTGATGGTTCTCACTGTCAGGAAATTCCTCCTTGTTTCCAGGTTGAATCTCTCCTTGGTCAGTTTCCATCCATGATTCCTTATTTGGCATTCGGGGGCCTTTGGAGAATAGCTTGACCCCCTCCTCTCCTCTCTGTGGCAGCCCCTCAAATGTTGGAAGGCTGCTCTCCTGTCTACCCTGGTCCTTCTCTTCCCTAGACTAGCCAGGCCCAGTTCCTGCAAGCGTCCATCGTAGGTTTTAGCCCCCACGCCTTTGATCATCTTAGATAGATTCAGATTAACAGAAATGGAAGGGACCTTGTAGGTCATCTAGTCCAACCCTCTTCTGCCCAAGCAGGAGACCCCTACCCCATTCCTGACAGATGTCAGTCCAGTCTCTTCTTGAAAGCCTCCAGGGATGAAGCTCCCACAACTTCCAAAGGCAACTTCTGTTTCATGGGTGGATTGTTCTCCCTGTCAGAAAATTCCTCCTTATTTCCAGGTTGAATCTCTCCCATCCATTGTTCCTTGTCTAGCCTTCAAAGGGGCTTTGGAGAATAGCTTGACCCCCCTTTCCTCTCTGTGGGAGCCCCTCAAATGTTGGAAGATGCTCTCCTGTCTCCCCTGGTCCTTCTCTCCACTAGACGAGCCATGCCCAGTTCCTGCAACCGTCCATCGTAGGTTAATCCTCCAGTCCCCTCATCATCCTGGTTGCTCTTCTCTGCACTCTTTCTACAGTCTCAACATCTTTTTTATAGTGTGGTGACCAAAACTGGATGCAGTAGTCTAAGTGTGGCCTTACTAGGGCTTTATAGAGTGGGGTTAGTACCTCCCTTGATCTGGATTGAATCCCTCTGTTAATGCAATTGAGGATTGTGTTGGCTTTTTTGGCTGCCGCTGCACATGGTTGGCTCCTGTTTAGCTGGTTGTTCACTAAGACTCCAAGATCTCTCTCACAGTTGCTGATATTAAGCCTGGTTTCACCCAGTTTATAGGTGTCCTTTTGGTTTGGTAGCCTCACCTATCTGCTAATTTAATGCAGCTATTAGGATTGTCTCACTGGGTTTCAATCAGTGTTGAAATTGAAATTGTTTTACTACCGGTTCTGTGGTCGGGGCTTGGTGGGTGTGGTGCCGCTTGGTGGCTGGGTGGGGCAGGGAAAGGATACTGCAAAATCTCCATTCCCACCCCACTCTGGGGCCAGCCAGAGGTGGCATTTGCCTGTTCTCCAAACTACTCAAAATTTCCACTACTGGTTCTCTGAATTACTCCAAATTTCCGCTACCGGTTTTCGAACTACTCAAAATTTCTGCTACCGGTTCTCCAAACTACTCAAAATTTCTGCTAACGGTTCTTCGAACTACTCAAAATTTTTGCTATCGGTTCTCCAAACTACTCAAAATTTCTGCTAACGGTTCTCCAAACTACTCAAAATTTCTGCTACCGGTTCTCGGACTACTCAAAATTCCCTCTACCAGTTCTTCGAACTACTTGAAATTTCAACTACTAGTTCTCCGAACTACTCAAAATTTCCACTACTAGTTCTCCGAACTACTCAAAATTTCTGCTACCAGTTCTCTGAACTACTCAAAATTTCTACTACCAGTTCTCTGAACTACTCAAAATTTCTACTACTTGTTCTCCGAACTACTCAAAATTCCCGCTACCGGTTCTTCGAACTACTTGAAATTTCAACTACTAGTTCTCCAAACTACTCAAAATTTCTGCTACCAGTTCTCTGAACTACTCAAAATTTCTACTACTAGTTCTCTGAACTACTCAAAATTTCTACTACTAGTTCTCCGAACTACTCAAAATTTCTGCTACCAGTTCTCTGAACTACTCAAAATTTCTACTACCAGTTCTCTGAACTACTCAACATTCTACTACTTGTTCTCCGAACTACTCAAAATTCCCTCTACCGGTTCTTCGAACTACTTGAAATTTCAACTACTAGTTCTCCGAACTACTCAAACTTTCCGTTGCCGTTTCTCCAGAACCTGTCAGAACCTGTTTGATTTCACCCCTGGTTTCAGTTCAGCTTATGATGTCATGTAGCAGCATGAGGGGCATAAGCAAAGATGTGTGGTGTCGCACGAATTTCCCCCTTGAATGTTTAAAACACGATTTAGACTTCTGACCGATCGCAGGGTGGAGTTGCTGGAACACTTTGCGCTCTGTGTAAGAGTTTTAGGAGATCTGTACTACCGCGAGACGCCGCAGACAATACGTACTTCCGCAGTCAGTTCAACAGCATCCCGACTACCCATTATAACCACCACTCCCAGTTAATACCAAGGAAGCAGCTGCTGGCACACCTGCCTGGGAAGCCCAAGGCAAGGCCTCAACACGCCTTCTAATTGCACATGCCCCGAGGCACAAAGAGAGGTCTTGGCTAAGGTGGGGAGCGGGGAGAAGGTGGCCCCATTCCCGTTCCAAGATGCGCCCAAAATGCTTCGCCCTGTGCCAGATGCCTCTTCGGTGCTGCGCATGTCAAGGCAAGCTGGACCCTCTGGCCAGTTTTTGGCCCCCGTTACTGTTAAAAAGACGCACACATTGGCCCTTTGTGTTCTTGATTCGAGGCTGTGCCCTAGACGCTTCTAGGCGCATCAAGAAATCCTATGCATTTATATATTAGATTGATGATATGAGCAATGGAATGTGCTGAGATGCGTAAGCTGACCTATGGTAATTAGAGAAAGTATTATAATATAGCCGTTCCAGGCTACACGTTGCTGTGGCCCAGTCTGGTTAAATGGCCAACCGATCTGTGTGTAGATCTACACCTGCACACACAAACACGTAGACACAACCACCGTATAACCCCCAACCTACCTACCTACTGTATTTCTCCCTCTCTCCCTCTATCTACCTACCTACTGTATTCCCCCCTCTCTCTATCCCTCTACCTACCTACCTACTGCATTTATCCCTCTCTATCCCTCTACCTACCTACCTACCTACCTACTGCATTTCTCCCTCTCTCTATCCCTCTACCCTCTACCTACCTACCATATCCCCCCCTCTCTATCCCTCTACCTACCTACCTACCTACCATAATTCTCCCTTTCTCTATCCCTCTACCTACCTACCTACTGCATTTCTCCCTCTCTCTATCCCTCTACCCTCTACCTACCTACCTACTGTATCCTCCCCCTTTATCCCTCTACCTACCTACCATAATTCTCCCTTTCTCCCTCTACCTACTTACCTACCTACTGCATTTCTCCTTCCCTCTCTCTATCCCTTTAGCTGCCTACCTACCTACTTACCACTATGACATAATACCTGTGGCTCACTGCCCTCTCTGAATCCATCTACCTACCTTTTTAAAAGATTTTTTTACATTTCCGTTGTGTGTACCTGGCACAGGTGTGACATCTACACAATCTATATATATCGTTGGTATATATAATAATAATATCGCGACCTGGCCATGGAAACCACACGGCTATGGATGAAGCATGTCACAGTGACACCCATTGTCATCGGGGCACATGGCACCATGTCCAAGAATTTTAATAAACATCTCAGCAAATTGCAGCTTCCTGCAATAACACCAGCAGAACTGCCAAAAACGGCGCTACTTGGCACATCCTATATTCTACGAAGATACTTGGTTGATACCTAGGATGCTGGCAGCAAACTGTATCAACCATTAGCACCAGTCAATAGTATTTGTAATGCATTTTTAAATGTTCAGTTGGCTGAGTTTCATGTTTTATGAATAAAGATAATAATAATAATAATAATAATAATAATAATAATAATAATAATAATAATAATAATAATAATAATAATAATAATAATTTCCAAGCCTACATTTCTGTGTTGGGGGTGAAGGGAACAATAAGGAGTAAACGGTCACAACGTACATTAAAAAAAAACCCATGCATTCCAAGATCTCGGTAGCATCTTAGGCCCCCCACCATCTCAGCCCTGCCTGGTGCGCGCTGGGAGGGAAGGGCTCTGGGCACCACCCCTTCCCTCCTGCCCATTTATGGGGCAGGTTTACGGCTTTCCCCTTTGTTTCTCCGCAGACTGAAAAGGGACCACACGCAAAACGCAGGCTGAACTTTGGAGCGGCAAGGTTGTCGTTTCTGGAGAAACGGCTTCCAAAAATTCAGGCTGCCTTTTCTATCCAGCGTGTAATCTCTATTGTTAGTTTGCCTGATTCAATCTTTGCCTGGTAATAAAAGTCCCAGTCTAGGGAGAGGTTTAGAAACGCAGAAAAGAGTTTAAGATATCTTACAAAGATCAAGGGGATTTTTTTACCAAGAGGGTGTAAAATGTTAGTTGGGGGCCTCGGTTATCCACGCTGTCTTCTTTGTTTCTTTGTTTCTTTCTTTCTTTCTTTCTTTCTTTCTTTCTTTCTTTCTTTCTTTCTTTCTTTCTTTCTTTCTTTCTTTCTGTGTCTTCCTTCCTTCCTTCCTTCCTTCCTTCCTTCCTTCCTTCTTCTCACTTGAATCTCACAAGGAATCCATGAGGTCTGCCCTAAAGCCACCCTTCCTGGTTGAACAAGGGCTTGAATCTGGAGGTCCTAAGGCCTAGAGGTAGTGACCGATTTTATTTTCCTGGGCTCCCAAGATCACCGCAGATGGGGAGGGAAACCAAGGAATTAAAAGAGGCTTGCTCCTGGGGAGGAAAGCTATATGGCTTATCTAGACAGCATCCTAAAAAGCAGAGACATCCCCCTGCCAACACAAGTGTCTATAGTCAAGGAGATGGTTTTCCCAGTTGCCATGGATGGCTGTGAAGGTTGGACCAGAAGGAAGGCTGAGGGCCAAAGAATGGAGGCCTTTGAACTCTGGGGCTGGAGAAGAAGACTCCTGCACTGAGTCCCTTGGACTGCAAGGCCATCCAACCCGTCAGTCCTGGAGGAGATCCACCCTGGCTGCTCTTTAGAAGGACAGATCCTGAAGAGGGAACTCAAATGCTTTGGCCACCTCATGAGAAGGAGGAAGGACTCCCTGGAGAAGAGCCTCATGCTGGGAACGATGGAAGGCAAAAGAAGAAGGGGACGGCAGAGAAGGAGGTGGCTGGATGGAGTCCCCAAAGCAGCCGGTGTGAGCTTCAATGGACTCCAGAGGATGGGAGAGGACAGGAAGGCCTGGAGGAACGTGGTTCCTATTTTTCTACTTGCATTTTTTTAACGTACTGGGACAAGTCACGGGAGCTCCCTCCGTTAAGCAGCACTAAGGATTCGAACTGCTGAATTGTCTGATCGACAAGCTCAGCGTCTTAGCCACTGAGCCGGATGGGAAAGACCAATTTTGGTGGTCTTCAGAATGGCCTTCACCGGCTCTCAAGTGGAGGGGCTTTTCTCCTGACGGCAAGAGGTAGTAAGCTGGGGAGAGACAGAGAGACAGAGAGACACTCGAACCAGAGCTTCCAAAGCCTTCTACTCTACCAATTCCTACCGGACGTGACTCAATTCCCAGGACACCAGAGAGCAAAGCTGCTTCCGACGGGAGGCTGTAGTTGTCCAGGAAGTAAATATGAAGTATGCACTTGGCCAGGAAGTTAATACTCTTAAGCTGAACGGAATTTTCTCTGCAGCCTTGTCCTGCCAGCATAATTACAACAATGCTCTACCCTCAAAAATCTGCCGATATCAGCAAGAGATGCTATAAAAAGCCAGAACAACAGCAGGCAGATACTCTGATCTCACCCACTTCGACTCGGGCGGTGCCCATCCCGCCTCGCCCCTGTTTTGAGATGAAGCTGCTTTTTTTTCAAAACTCCAGGGCCAGCAAGCAGTGCTTCGTTTTAAAAGCCCAGGTGCGCTCTTGATGGACGGGCTTTTATTTCGGCGCTTGTAATAACACATTTGTTCCCATTTTAGAGGTGGAGGCTGAAGACCAAGGAAACGATTGGTTCACAATCCACTATCAATCCATGTCTCTGTGTTGGATTGTAGAAGGTTTCTGTCTAACTATATGCCTTTACTTGCAAAGGGATTATCCTTTATACTATTTATGTTGTTCGTATTTTAGGTCATGGATTACAGCAGTGAGGCTAAAACCATGATGCACAATGAAATAAAGGCTAAAGATAAAGGTTCCCTTTGCACATATGTGCTAGCCGTTCACGACTCTAGGGGGGCGGTGCTCATCTCCGTTTCAAAGCCATAGACATGTCCGGGATCATGTGGCCGGCATGACTCAATGCCGAAGGCGCGGGGAACGTCGTTTCCTTCCCACCAAAGGTGGTACCTATTTTCCTACTTGCATTTTTGACGTGCTTTCGAACTGCTAGGTTGGCAGAAGCTGGGACAAGTCACGGGAGCTCACTCTGTTACGCGGCGCTAGGGATTCGAACCGCCGAACTGCCGACCTTTCTGATTGACAACCTCAGAGTCTTAGCCCTGAGCCACCTTGATCCCTTATAAAGACTAGACTATATTTAATATGCTGGTTGAAATGGCAGTTGCAATATATATATATATATATATTTGTTTTCTTTCCAGCTTGCTCGCCCGGATTCTTTAAACAAGATGTGTCCAACAGCGCCTGCTCAAAGTGTCCTGCGCATACGCTGCCTTCTTTGGAAGGCTCCACTTTGTGTCCTTGTGAGGAAGGCTACTTCCGGGCTCCAAGTGATCCGGTTTCCATGGCCTGCACAAGTAAGTGAAAAACGGAATCGGGGCTTGGGAGGGGCTGTGCCAGGAAGGACCGCGGATTTATCCTTCCCTTTAGGCTGGGCGGCTGAGATAAGCGCTTGGACAACACCAACAGTCTGCGTGCATCAGATCTTGGAAATGTACATTTCTCCACTCCGATGGCAGGACCTACAGTCTTATTTTATTTTGTCTTTTTTCAAGTTTCATTTATTTTACTAGCTGTTCCCGGCCACGCGTTGCTGTGGCCCACTCTGGTTAAATGGCCAACCAATCTGTGTGTAGATCTACACCTGCACGCAAAAACACGTACACACAACCACCATATAACCCCCAACCTACCTACCCTACTGTATTTCTCCCCCCCTCTCTCTATCCATCTACCTACCTACTTTATTTCTCCCCCTTTTTCTCTCTCTCCCTCTACCTACCTACCTACCCTATTTCTCCTCTATATCCACCTACCTACCTACCTACCGTATTTCTCCCTCTCTATCCCTCTACCTACCTACTGTATTTCTCCCTCTCTCTATCACTCTACCTAGCTACCTACTGTATTTCTCCCTCTCTCTCTCCCTCTACATATCTACTTACTGTATTTCTCCCTCTCTCTCTCCCTCTACCTATCTACCTACCTACTGTATTTCTCCCTCTCTATCCCTCTACCTATCTACCTACTGTATTTCTCCCTCTCTCTATCCCTCTACCTATCTACCTACCTACTGTATTTCTCTCTCTCTCTATCCCTCTACCTACCTACCTACCTACCCACTGCATTTATCCTTCCCTCTCTCTATCCCTATAGATGCCTACCTACCTATTGTATTTCTCCTTGAATCTTATGGACAGAGTATTTTATGTCATAAAGGATGACATAATACCTGTGGCCCACTGCTCTCTCTGTATCCATCTACCTACCTTTTTTACATTTCTGTTGCGTGTACCTGGCACAGGTGTGACATCTACACAGTCTATATATATCATTGCTGCCGTATTTGTAAGGAACGTTGTGTGAAAATTTGGAAGCGATCGGTGCAGTACATTAGCGGTTTTGAACAAACTCATAGTTACATTTTTATTTATATAGATTTAGATTACTTTCCATTTCCACCGAACAGTTTGAGATCTGTTGCTTTAAACAATCAAAACCCACCTATTGGTTGTAATATTCATCCCAATGCTATCAATACGATAACTAGATATCAATACAATTGCAATAGTACATAACATACAATACAATAGCAGAGTCAGAAGGGACCTTGGAGGTCTTCTAGTCCAACCCCCTGCCTAAGCGGGAAACCCTATACCGTTTCAGACAAATGGCTCTCCAACATCTTCATCATCAAATTCTCTCTGCATTTAACATTTCCTCTTTTTTATATATCTCCTGCTTTCTAACTTCTGTTCCTTTTGTCTAACCATGGGTAAAATACATCCCACATCAAGAAAAAATTCTGTTTCTTTTTTATCCTTAATAATGAGTGTTAATGTATCCATTTCTGTGCATTCTAATATTTTTTTAATGACACTGTCATCTGACACTATTTCATCATTTTTCCATTGTTGTGCAAGTTTTGTATATATTAACTGCTAGCTGCAGTTAATATATACAAAACCAGATCTATAGTCTTTTTCGCAATTTTTTCCGGTAGAATGCCCAACAAAAAATATCTCCAGTTTCAGGTCACATAAAACCTACAGTTTTATGACTTTTCCCTCTGTTTAGTGAAACAATTCTGGAATAAATAATTTTTTAAAAAAAGCTTAAGATTAACTTGCCCAATAATTACTCAACTTTGAAAAAAATATATACAAATTTGGCTTTTGGAAATAAGAGGCGTGAATTTTCCACTCAAACCCGACCTTTATCTGCTAGGCATAAAACCAAACGAAATTAAAAATCAAGATTGGTATCTTTTGTCCCATATAGTAACAGTGACCAGGATGGCCATTGCACAATACTGGAAAGATATCAACTTAGCGCCAGTTAATCAGTTAATTATAGCAAAAGGTTTTAACTGCGCAGAACCTGACAAATTAATATACACTCTAAAACAGGGATCCCCAACCTTTGCAACTTTAAGTCTGAAGGACTTCAGCTCCCAGAATTCTCCAGCCAGCAAAGCTGGCTGGAGAAGTCTGGGAACTGAAGTCCTTCAGACTTAAAGTTGCAAAGGTTGGGGACCCCTGCTCTAAAAGATAGGCAAGATTTTCTTTAAAAGCGGGAATATATGGTACTTATGGTATAGCAGGAGACTAATGGATAGCGAGGGAACTAATGAGACAGATTACTTAAGGAACCGATGTAAGGAATAAACAAGATAAGGTTATGGTAAATTCGAGATAGAAATCTCTGTATAGTTATAAGCAATAATCGATAAGTTAGACTGGGATGAACTTAATTTTCAATTTAGGGGACTAGATATTTTCCCGGTATGTCTATGTATGTATGTATGTATGTATTTATTTATTTTATCAAATTTGTATACCGCCCTATCTCCCCAAGGGGACTCAGGGCGGTGCACAGAAATATAAAAACATATACAAAACAATACAATATATCACAGTTTAAAATGGAATTAAATTAGGGATTCTGTGCTAAAAATTTGAATTAAAAAGATTAAAACCAATTAAAAACTTTACCCATTAAAATTAAGCCAGGCCGGCTTCTTGAAATAGATGTGCCTTTAATGCCCGGCGGAAGAGGCTTAGGTCCGTGATGGTACGAAGATCGGGGGGTAGGTCATTCCAGAGGGCAGGCCCCGCCACAGAGAAGACTCTCCCCCCTGGGGGCCACCCGTCGGCATTGTCCAGCGGATGGCACCCTGAGGAGGTCCACTCTGTGGGAGCGGACAGGTCTAAGGGAGGTATGCGGTAGGAGGCGGTCCCGCAAATAGACAGGTCCTATGCCATGGAGCGCTTTAAAGATGGTCACAACCACCTTGAAGCGCACCCGGAAGGCCACCGGCAGCCAGTGCAGCTCGCGCAGGAGAGGTGTTACATGGGAGTATCGAGTAACTCCCAAAATCCCCCGCGCGGCCGCATTCTGGACTAGCTGGAGTCTCCGGGTGCACCTCAAGGGGAGCCCCATGTAGAGAGCATTGCAGTACTCCAGGCGGGAGGTGACGAGCGCTTGAGTGACTGTGCGTAAGGTGTCACGATCTAGATAGGGGCGCAACTGGCGAATCAGGTGAACCTGATAAAAGGCCCCCCTGGTCACGGCTGTCACATGGTCATCCAAAGACATTGAATCCAGGAGGACGCCCAGATTAGCTTCTACAATTTTGCTTTGTCCATATCCCATCTGAGGAAGTGCAGAATGGAAGAGGAAGGAAAGACACCAGGAGATAAAGGGCAGAAAGATACACAATGGAAACCAAGAGGGGAAAAAATGTGCAGTTAATCAATTGCTGGCTTAAGGAATCATCGTTGGCATTGCATCCACGAGATCTGGGCATGCTTTTATTTTTATTTTTCCAATTCTTTTTTTTTTTTTGTCTCCTTCTCGGACAGAGCCCCCCTCTGCTCCTCAGGGGGTGACAGCGATCGGTCTGGGGGCTAAAGTCCAGCTGCGGTGGTCTCCCCCCCAGAATACAGGCGGCCGCCAAGATGTCAGCTACCGAGTGTCGTGCGAACAGTGCTGGCCAGACTCGGGGGACTGCCGGTCTTGCGACGCCACTCTGCGATATTCGGACAACCCGCACAAGCTCACCGGCACATCCTTGACGGTTAGCGATCTAGAGCCCCACGTGAACTACACTTTCACTGTGGAAGCTCATAATGGCGTCTCCTCCTTCAGCACCCAGCGCAGCTACGGGGTCACAAGCATCAGCGTCAATCAGACAGGTAAAGGGTCTCGGGTATCGTAACCGGATTAAACGGGAGGGGATCTAGCGATAGGGTGAGATTGCCAATCTCCGGGGTCCGTCTGTTTGTGTCCCCTGGGTGGAATTCAGACAGGCTACAATTCTTTGGTTTTGGGGTACCGTGTTTCTTTATTTTCTTTTGACCCACCAAAATAAGCACTTGGCTCTTTATATTTACTTAATTCTATTAACTCTTGGTACATTTTCTGTATTTTATCCAACTCCTTTTACTGCGACCGTGTTTCTCCAAAAATAAGACAGGGTCTTATTTTCTTTTGACCCACCAAAATAAGCACTGGGCCTTATTTTTGGGGAGGTCTTATTATTTTTGAGGTGCAGGAGCTTTTGAGTCTGTAAATCCAACGTGGGTTGACAGGGGAATCATGTCGTCAGCCCTACTTCCTCCTCTTCCTCTCCCCCCTTCTTCAGAACCACCAAGAGTAACTTCCGTGACCATGGACAGCCGGACCACTACTAGTTTAACGTTGTCTTGGACCGTCCCTCCTCGTCAACAGAGCCATGTTTGGAAATACCAGGTTACTTACAAGAAGAAGGTAGGGCTCTGCCACCGTTGTCATTCCCTTTTGGGTGTGTGTGTGTGTGTGTGTTGTATTTCGAAGTGGGAATGAGCCTTTATTTGGGTTTTTTGCTGCTTTGTTGTTGTTACAGAAGGATGAAAACAGCTATTCCGTCCTGCGCTCCGAAGGGAACTCCGTCACCCTCCATAAACTGACTCCTAAGACCAAGTACCTGGTGAGCGTCCAGGCGCTGACCCAGGAGGGTCATGGAGCCCACAGCATGGAGCATGAGTTTGAGACACTCTCTGAAAGTGAGTTTGCTTTGGATTCGTTCTTTCTTTCTTTTCCTTTCTCTTCCTTCCCTTTCTCTTTCTTTCTCTTTCTATCTTTCCTTTTACTTTCTTTCCTTCTTTTTTCTTTCCTTTCTCTTTCCTTCCTTCCTTTTTCTTCCTTCCTTTCCTTTTTCTTTTTCTCATTCTTTTCTTTCTTTCTTTCTTTCTTTCTTTCTTTCTTTCTTTCTTTCCTTTCTCTTTCCTTTCTCTTTCCTTCCTTTCTTTACTTTCTCTATCTTTCTTTCCTTCTTTTTCTCTTTTTCTTTCTTTCCTTCCTTCTTTCTTTTCCCTTTACTTCCTTCCTTTCCTTTCACTTCCTTTCCTTTCTCTTCCTTCCTTTCCTTTTTCTTTTTCCTTCTTTCTTTTCTCTTTCTTTCCTTTCTCTTTAATTCCTTCCTTTCTCTTTCTTTCCTATCTCTTCATTCCTTTCTCTTCCTTTCTTTCCTTTCTCTTCCTTCCTTTCTTTTCTTTCTTTCTCATTCTTTCCTTTTTCTTTCTCTTTCCTTTCTCTTTCCTTCTTTTCTTCCTTTCATTCCTTTTTCTTTCCTTTTTTCTTTCCTTCCTTCTTTCTTTTCCCTTTCCTTCCTTTCCTTTCTCTTCCTTGCTTTCCTTTCTCTTCCTTGCTTTCCTTTTTCTTTCTTTCTCATTCTTTCCTTTTTCTTTAATTCCTTCCTTCCTTTTTCTTTCTTTCCTTTCTCTTTCCTTCCTCTTTTTTCTCTTCCTTCCTTTCTTTTTTCTTTCTTTCCATTCTTTCCACTCTCTTTCTTCTCTCTTTCTTTCTTTCTTTCTTTTTCTTTCTTTCCAGAGGAACCTCTTAGGATTAATGAGGTGGCGGCGAACATAAATGCACTCTTGTGGCAGAGTTAACCGTTTTGACAACCACCGATGCTGGGAATTCGTCTTTTGAAAAGGCTTCCCCTACCTGTCGCTCTCTCCCCTCCCCATAGATCCAGAGGGTGTCAATACGGCTGCGGTCCTCGGAGGATCCATTGCTGGCTTCATCTTCATGCTTGCTGTTGTCGTGATTCTTCTTCTCTTCCTTCGACAGAGGTTTGTTTTGTGTCGGTTTTAAAATTCTGTTTCTTTTAGTTTAGTTTTATTTGATTTATATCCCGCACCTATCTCCTACAAAAGGACTCAGGAAATTAAAACACAATATAAATATACAAATACATAATATCCTAAAACCACAATTAAACTTAAGAACATTTTAAAATCCCTCTGATTAAAATTTGTTAAACTAAAACTCAAGTCGTTATCGGGTGGTCACGCTAGGCCGGCTTGCTGGAACAAGTGCGTCTTCAGGCGCTGGAGGAAAAGGCGGAGGTCCAAGGTGGTACGGAGTTCAGGAGGCAGGTCGTTCCAGAGGGTCGGGCCCGCCACAGAGAAGGCCCTTCCCCTGGGCGTCGCCAACCGGCATTGCCCGGCCGACGGTACCCAGAGAAGACCCTCTCTATGGGAGCGGATCGGTCGAAGGGATGTGTGCGGCAGAAGACGGTCTTGCACATAACTAGGCCCCGTGCCATGGAGCGCTTTAAAGATGGTCGTCAGCACCTTGAAGCGCACCCGAAAGGCCACAGGTAGCCAGTGCAGCTCGCGCAGGAGAGGTGTTATATGGGACTGCCTTGAGGCTCCCATGATCACCCGCGCGGCCGCATTCTGAACTAACTGTAACCTTCGAGTGCACCTCAAGGGGAGCCCCATGTAGAGAGCATTTCCAAACATGAGGAGTTTTAGGTTGGCTGAAAAACGCCCCGTTTCCCCATATTTTTGTCCTCCACTGTAACACCCGGGGGCTCTGTGGGTATTGAAACAAAATGGATCTTGGGAGGGTCGCGGGCTCCGTCTTCGCTGGCAGAGGGCACTGCATGCTTGTCCATCACTGTTTCCAGAGCAGCCCCGCAGGGCAGATCGAATTACCCCATGGCCCGGATCTGTGAATTTGACGCCCCTGCTCTAAATCAAATTTAATCTTTCTTGAGTTTGCCATGAAAAAAACAAATGACAGTAGAAGGAAGGGTGCTAAGTTAGAGACGGGCATATCATCCCTTTTAAACCTGCAAGGCATCTCTGCAGAAGAGGGAAGTTAGAGAGGGAGGCAATGCAGCAACCGAGGTTGATCAGCATCGGCCAGGCCTCCTACTGAAGACGGGGCCTCCTCCTTATTTCCAAGTTTGAATAACAATGGGACAACAGAACAGGCTGCTTTGATCCAGCGGGTGGTTGGGAGATGCTTTGCTGCGTTGTCTTTGGGAGGAGTGGAAGGCTCTGCCCTCTTTCGGGAATTATCGGTTAACCCTTCCAATCTCGTTTAGGAAAAAGAACTCGAGAGCTCGGCAAACTTCAGAAGATGTTTACTTTTCCAAATCGGGTGAGTCTTAGTCACTTGATTGCATGGCTGCAGTAGGAAGATTAAAGAAAACTGGGACGCTGGAAAGGATTTTCTGTCTGTCTGTCTGTCTGTCTGTCTGTCTATATCTATCTATCTATCTATCTATCTATCTATCTATCTATTTTATATCTATCTCTATCTAGCTATCTATCTCTATCTATCTATCTATCTATCTATCTATCTATCTATCTATCTATCTATCTATCTAATCTATCTAGAGATAAATAGATATATCTATCTATCTATCTATATCTATCTAGAGATAAATAGATATATTTATCTCTATATCTATCTATCTATCTATCTATCTATCTATCTATCTATCTATCTATATCTATCTATCTAGAGATAGATATATTTATCTCTATATCTATCTATCATCTATCTATCTATCTATCTATCTATCTATCTATCTATCTATCTATCTCTAGAGATAGATATATTTATCTCTATATCTATCTATCTATCTATCTATCTATCTATCTATCTATCTATCTATCTATCTATATCTATCTAGAGATAAATAGATATATCTATCTATCTATCTATCTATCTATCTATCTATCTATCTATCTATCTATATCTATCTAGAGATAAATAGATATATTTATCTCGATCATCTATCTATCTATCTATCTATCTATCTATCTATCTATCTATCTATATCTATCTAGAGATAAATAGATCTATCTATCTATCTATCTATCTATCTATCTATCTATCTATCTATCTATATCTATCTAGAGATAAATAGATATATTTATCTCTATATCTATCTATCTATCTATCTATCTATCTATCTATCTATCTATCTATCTATCTATCTATCTATCTCTATCTAGAGATAGATATATTTATCTCTATATCTATCTATCATCTATCTATCTATCTATCTATCTATCTATCTATCTATCTAATCTATCTAGAGATAGATATATTTATCTCTATATCTATCTATCATCTATCATCTATCTATCTATCTATCTATCTATCTATCTATCTATCTATATCTAGAGATAGATATATTTATCTATCTATCTATCTATCTATCTATCTATCTATCTATCTATCTATCTATCTATCTATCTATCTATCTATCTATCTATCTATCTATCTATGACAGTAGCACTTAAGACTTTACAACATCTCTAAGCGTATTGGAAGGCTGACTCAATCTTCAGCTGGTCTTCTATTAGGCTGTATGTATGTATATATGTTCCAGCATAACTCTGGAGTGCCTCGCGCAATTTTAACCAAACTTGGTACACGGATGAATTACCCTCCGGAAACAAATACCGTATTTTTTTCGGAGTATAAGACGCACCTTTTTCCCTCAAAAAAGAGGCTGAAAATCTGGGTGCATCTTATGCGCTGAATACAGCATTTTTGGACTCCCCAAACCCCGCCCCCTTCACCAAAATGGTCGTGCAGAGTCTTTAGGAGGCTCCCAGAGTGCTCCTGGGGGCTGGGGAGGGCAGAAATGAGCGAACACTCTATAAGCCTCCTAAAGGCTATGCATGCCTTTTTGGGGGGGAAACGGGCTTGTTTTCGTGAAAAATGGGCCATTTTTGGGAGGTCTGCAGAGTGTAAAAACTTTTTTTTTTTCAAATTTGCCTCTTCAAAACCTTGGCGCCTCTCATACTCCGGTGTGTCTTATACTCCGAAAAATACGGTACTGGGGCAGGGGAGGAAAGACACCCTTGGTGTGTGTGTGGTGGTTTGTGGGTGTCTGTGTTCCAGCATAACTCTGGACCGCCTGGCCTGTTAAGAAGAGCAAGTGCGGAGTCCTAGAGTGGTAATTACACAAACGCTTCAGGGCAAAGTGTCAGGAATGAGGAGCGCATGGGAGGGAGAAAGGCAGGGACGATGGTCATGGGAGTAGGGGGAAGAAAGTCCCTTCTCAATGGCTTCCTGTCAAACAAACGCTTCGATGTCTTTAAATACCAGGGAAACGGCGGGTTATCAGCTACTATTTTTCAAGCAAAAAACCCAGGCTTGCCTCTTTCTGTCCCATCACTGAGAGGCAGACCGCGGAGGGAGGGTTGGGTTCAGGTTTGACCGAACAACAGAGTTTCCCTCCGCTTCAAAGCAGGGGAGCCCCCTTGGTGTGCTATTCCCATTTTCTATCCTTGGACTCTGCAGATCAGCTCAAACCCCTGAAAACCTATGTGGACCCCCACACTTACGAAGACCCCAATCAGGCAGTCTTGAAGTTCACCACCGAGATCCACCCGTCCAGCATTTCCCGGCATAAAGTGATCGGAGCAGGTAACGGATTTCAACCATCTCAAAAAACAGGGCCAGAAAGGGGCGCTGGGTTGGGTTTCGTTCAGGATGGTAGTTTAGTTTAGTTTAGTTTATTTATATTTTTTTATACCTCCCTACTCCCGAAGGACTCAGGGCGGTGTACAGCCAAAATAAAACACAGATATACAAAAGTTAAAAACAATTTAAAAACATATTAAATAATTTGGCCCATGATGAAGTTAAAAAAAACCAAACAAACCCAATTAAAATTAATAAATAATAAAATTCGTATTTACGCCAGCCCGGCTTGTTGAAAAAGAAAGTACGGCGGAAGATGCGTAGGTCAGGGATAATTCGTAGATCAGGGATAATTCGGGCCTTTCGTTCCAGAAGACAGGGGCTCCCACGGAGAAGGCTCTCCCCCTGGGTGTCGCCAGTCGACATAATACAATACAATACAATAGCAGAGTTGGAAGGGACCTTGTAGGTCTTCTAGTCCAACCCCCTGCGTGGGCAGGAACCTTATACCATTTCAGACAAATGGCTATCTAACATCTTCTTAAAGACTTCCAGGGTTGGGGCGTTCACAACTTCTGGAGGCAAGCTGTTCCAGAGGTTAATTGTTCTAACTGTCAGGAAATTTCTCCTTAGTTCTAAGTTGCTTCTCTCCTTGATTAGTTTCCACCCATTGCTTCTTGTCCTGCCCCCAGGTGCCTTGGAGAATAGTTTGACTCCCTCTTCTTAGTGGCACCCTCTGAGATATCGGAAGACTGCTATCATGTCTCCCCTGGTCCTTCTCTTCATCAAACTAGACATACCCAGCTCCTGCAACCGTTCTTCATATGTTTTAGTCTCTTTAGTCTTCATATGTTTAGTCTTTAGACATTGTTTAGCCGACGTCACCATGAGGAGACCCTCTCTATGGGAGCGTACTGGCCGGTGGGAGGCTCCTGGTGGCAGAAGGCGATCTCGTAGGTTGTGTTTATTTAATCTCTCACTCCATCACAAATCGTTCCAAGGGATTCTTTCAACGGGTTTCTTTCCTCCTCCGTTAGGAGAATTTGGCGAGGTTTACAAAGGCATTCTGAAAAGCGGCAAGAAGGAGAGTCCCGTGGCCATAAAGACGCTGAAATCCGGCTACACCGAAAAACAACGCATCGACTTTCTGAGCGAGGCCAGCATCATGGGGCAGTTCTGTCACCACAACATCATCCATTTGGAAGGCGTGGTCTCCAAATGTAAGTGCCCGGGGTAGGATCCGCGCTTGGGTCTCGGTTTCTGGCTCTTAAGATGTCCCTTTCCCCTGGGCAAGGGTAGCAGGGGAGATCTTGAGTGGGTTTCACACAAGGTGGATTTGATTGAAATCACGCCGATTGAAATCACGTCTGTTTAAATCAAGTCGATTGAAATCACTTCGATTGAAATCAAGTCGATTGAAATCACGCCGATTGAAAGCAAGTGGATTGAAATCACCACACTGATTGAAATCAAGCCGATTGAAATCACGACTTAAATCACTAGTAAAAAGGCTTGATTTAAATCAAACTGGATTTAAATCACAATTTTTAAAGAGTACCATATTTTTCGGAGTATAAGACGCACCAAGATTTTGAAGAGGTAAATTAGATTTTGCACTCTGCGGCCTCCCAAATCCTCTGCACGCCTCATTTTTTGCAAAAAAACAGGGTATGCGTAGGCTTTGGGAGGTTTGTAGAAGGCTCCTTGGGGGGCTGGCCAAATATTTCAACAGCCCCTCGCTCATTTTTGCCCTCCTCAGCCCCCCAGGAGCACTCTACCAGTCTCCTAAAGGCTATGCACGGCCATTTTTGAAAAGGGGGCAGTGTTTCGGGAGGCCAAAAATGCTGCATTCAGTGTATAAGACGCACCCAGATTTTCACCCTTTTTTTGGAGTGGAAGGTGCGTCTCATACTCCGCAAAATACGGTAACTGTCATCTCTGTCCCGCAGCAGCACCTTCTCTAACCCGCTGTTGACTCACCGACAGTCTCAATATTTCAGAATAAGACAGCCTCATGCTCCATAACTAAGCTCTATTTCATGCCTAACAAGATAAAGTATTAATGCGCCTTAAGTCAAGTTTCCTAACGATGCCATAACTGATTCACAATAATTGAGCCACATGTTTTAATACAGAAACCAGTGATTTATTGATTAGCTTCATTAGGAAAGATTTGTTCGCAGCCAAATCTTTGCTCTGTTTATCTGCTTCTGAACTTTACCCCTGTTCCTTCCCGCCCCTCAGTCTGTGTCATAAATCACCCTTACCCAATCGATACACCCCTCCCAGCCGACAGCAGTAACCTTTACCTAGGTTTTACTCCAAAAACATTTTATTAAAATAAATTTCAAAACAAATCCGATTTAAATTTTAAAAAATACCATTTTTTAAAAAAAAAACAACTCGATTTTTATCCACCCTGGTTTCACCTGTCAACCTTTCCTTTTCCTTCCAGACAAGCCTTTCATGATCATCACTGAATACATGGAGAACGGAGCCCTGGATAAATTCCTACGGGTAAGGTCTACACCCTTTCCTCTTCCCAATCTCTTCCCACGTGTAAAGCGAGGCAGCTGACTCTCCCTTGGGAATCGAGCCTTTCGAATTCCCAGATGGGGAGAGGGCTGGAGGTGTCTGGGCCAGGCTCGACCACCTGTTCAAATCCCCCTCTGAAGTAGGGCGGCTCTGAATCCTTCCACTCCTTTTTAACCCAACAGGAAAAAGACGGGGAGTTTTGCGTCATCCAGTTGGTAGGCATGTTGAGAGGAATAGCTGCCGGGATGAAATATTTGGCCAGCATGAACTACGTCCATCGGGATCTGGCGGCTCGCAACATCCTCGTGGACAGCCAGCTGGTCTGCAAAGTCTCCGATTTTGGTCTCTCCCGTGTCCTGGAGGACGATCCCGATGCGACGTACACCACCAGCGTAAGTCATCCCAGACGACAGTCTCCCCTCTTAAGTAAGGTTACTCCGGCTGGAGCAAAATGCCTAGAGCTAATGGCTCAGGGGTTAAAGACGCTGAGCTTGTTGATCATAAAAGGTCGGCAGTTCGGCGGTTCGAATCCCTAAGCGCCGCCTAACGGAGGGAGCTCCCGTGACTTGTCCCAGCTTCTGCCAACCGAGCCGTTCGAAAGCACGTCAAGAATGAAAAAAATAAGAACCACAAATTTTGGTGGGAAGGGAACGGCGTTCCGTGCGCCTGCCGGCGTTGAGTCCTGCCAGCCACAGGACCACGGAGACGTCTCCGGACAGCGCTGGCTCTTCGGCTTTGAAACGGAGACGAGCACCGCCCCCTAGAGTCGGGAACGACTAGCACAGATGTGCAAGGGGAATGTTTACCTTGACGTTAGGAATGACATAAAGGATCTACCGCTAAGTTGAATGAGAATCTGGGAAAGGAGGAAGGAGATACAGAGATGTAAAAAGGAAGATGCCAAAAAATGAATTTGTCTTATTCCACAGACTCCAGTGGGAGCCCAGTGTGGTAGAAAAGTGGGAGGTGGGGGGAAGGAGGGAAGGAAGAAATTCCTCTCTTCCCATCTTTATAAACCAGTGGGGAGTTGGCCATGTCTCCAGCCCAAAATTGATGTCTGTTCTTGAACATTTGCCAAAGAGCTCTAACGCTTGCTAGAACTGCTGCTGTGTCTTCACTTTTCACTCCATGGATGTATGGATGGTTGTGGTCCAGCAGGATGATCGAGTTCGGTCGCTCTGGCTTGCCAGCAAGATTTATGGCTTGCCATTGTAGGAAAAACCAGGCCCCTACGCCTTGTTTAGCAAATCATGATTAAGGCAAGCTGGCCACAGTACAAATGTGTGAATCCCAGCAGAAGCCTAAGTGGTTGGGGATACGTTTATTAAACCAAAAATATTGGAATGGAATGGGATGGAATGAGGAAGGGAAGGGAAGGGAAGAGAAGAAGAGAGAAGAGAAGAAGGAATGGAATGAAATGAGGGATGGAATATGGAAGGGAAGGGAGAAGAGAAGAAGGAAGGGAAAGGAAGAGAAGAGAAGAAGGAATGAAATGAAATGTGGGATGGAATAGGGAAAGGAAAACAGAAGAGAAGAAGGAAGGGAAAGGAAGAGAAGGAATAGAATGAAATGAGGGATGGAATATGGAAGGGAAGGGAAAAGAGAAGAGAAGAAGGAAGGGAAAGGAAGAGAAGAGAAGATGGAATGGAATGAGGGATGGAATATGGAAAGGAAGGGAGAAGAGAAGAAGGAAGGGAAAGGAAGAAAAGAGAAGGAATAGAATGAAATGAGGGATGGAATATGGAAGGGAAGGGAAAAGAGAAGAGAAGAAGGAAGGGAAAGGAAGAGAAGAGAAGATGGAATGGAATGGAATGAGGGATGGAATATGGAAGGGAAGGGAGAAGAGAAGGAAGGGAAAGGAAGAGAAGAGAAGAGAAGATGGAATGGAATGAGGGATGGAATATGGAAGGGAAGGGAGAAGAGAAGAAGGAAGGGAAAGGAAGAGAAGATGGAATGGAATAAGGGATGGAATATGGAAGGGAGAAGAGAAGAAGGGATCGAATGGAATGGAATAAAGGATAGAATGGAATGGAATAGGATAGAGTAGAGTAGAATAGAATAAGGGATGGAATGGAATGGAGTAAGAATTAGAATAGAATAGAATAGAATAGAATAGAATAGAATAGAATAGAATTCCTTTATTGGCCAAGTGTGATTGGACACACAAGGAATTTGTCTTTGGTGTAGAGCAGTGATGGCTAACCTTTTTTGGCTCGTGTGCCAAAGGCAGGGAGAGCGCAGGGGGGTTGTGTGTGGGTGTGCCACACCCATAATGCTATGTGCACGACCCCCTGCTTTTGGCACACTTTTTCCACCCTCCCCAGGCTCCAGAGGCTTTCTAGGAGCCTGGGGAGGATGAAAACAGCCTCCCCCCACCCCACCTCCAGAGAGCGAAAAACAGCCTTCAAAAGAAGGCCTAAATCAGCTGGCCAGCGCAAGTTGACCTGCAAGGTCCCTTCCAACTCTTGTTAATCTGTTACTCCTTCCTTCCTTCCTTCCTTCCTTCCTTCCTTCCTTCCTTCCTTCCTTTCCTTCCCGTTGGGTCACTGGCAGTGGCGGGCCAGATTTACTTCCAGGTACGCCAGTGGAACCCCCTCTCACCGGTTCTCTAAATTTCACCAACCGGCTCTCGCGAGTAGGTGCGAGCCTGCAGAAACCCACCACTGGTGTAGAGGCTCTCAACGTAGATAAAAGAAAAGATACAGTGGTACCTCGGTTCACGAACTTAATTCGTGAACTGACTCTGGTCGCGAACCGAATTGGTTGTGAACCGAGGCACAGTTTCCCATAGGGTTTAATGTAAATCCGGTTAATCCGTTCTGATCTTTTTTTTTGGTTTTAATTCTTGAACTGACTCTGGTCGCGAACCGAAGCAGAGTTTGTGAACCGGAGCATATTTTGATGAACTTTTCTGTTCGTGAACCGAGTTGTTCATGAACAGAAGCGTTCGTGAACCGAGGTACCACTGTACATTCGTCACGAATCATAAGGTGCCACACTTAATGACCATAGGGTACAAATAAGCAATCAAATCATACTAGGAAACAAATCGATATAAATCGTAAAGATCCAAGCAACAAAGTCCCAGTCCTGCAGTCATACGTGGGAGGAGATGGGTTATGAGAACAATGAGAAGACTAATAGTCATAGTAGTGCAGACTTAGTAAATGGTTTGGCAGTGTTGAGGGAATTATTGGTTTAGCAGAGGGATGGCGTTCGGGGGGGAAACACTGTTCTTGTGTCTAGTTGTTCTTTGAAATCACTTATCTATTTATACAAGGAAATAAATTATTTATAATCTATGTCTAAAGGGGACACACTCTGCGATGTGCGTCCTTCCAGCCGTAGCGCTCTTCGATTTGCAAGTTGGCTTTTTCCTCCCCCTCAGGGCGGGAAAATCCCCATCCGATGGACGGCGCCCGAGGCCATCTCCCACCGCAAGTTCACTTCTGCCAGCGACGTCTGGAGCTACGGCATCGTCATGTGGGAGGTCATGTCCTACGGCGATCGGCCATACTGGGAGCTCTCCAACCATGAGGTAGGTCCTTGAGAGACCCCTGAGAATCCCAGATGTGGGATGTAGCCCTTGGCAACGCCTGCCATCGCCCCTCGTCTCCTTCTAACACTCTTGCTTATGGAGTGGCCTGTAGACATTCCCATGGGGGGACCAGAGGTGTCCACACCCAGTCTGGAACGAAGGAAAGTATCCTCCCATTTTATTTTCCGGGGGGGGGGGTGTTCCCCCTTGGGAGGGACCTAGGCTTCCCGATACAGGAAAACGCATACGATGAAATCCAAAAACCCTGTTTTTATTTCAAATTGCTGGGAATTATATTCATTCCCAGCCTGGAATGAGTCCCCAAATAGTCTGCAAAGAGTGCTATAGTAGGCTGCCAAAGTCTTGCGCGATAAGGCTGCGAAGCACCCACCTTTATCTCCACTGAAACGCTGCCCATTGGCAATTGGAGCAGAGTCCAAACGGAGCTTCAGAAAGTCAACGGACCAGCATGAACCAAGTTGCTTCCTGCAAGGGTTCACGTGCCTTTGCTTCTCCTTTATGTCCTATGGGAGGGGCCAATCGCCTCCAAACCTTACTCCCGAGTTGTCCGTTCTGTTTTAACAGTTCTTGCCTTCTGGCAGCTCTGCGCATGCGCACACTGGGAACAGGGGGAGCCTGTTCCTCTGCCTCGCTGATATCTGACTTTGTAGGCTCCGGAGGCAATCACATAACTCCCAGATGGCCCTGGCCCCCTCTCTGCCTCCGACGCAGAGCCTTCCCCAGACTCCAGGACTGGCCCATGTGCCTCCCCAACCTCCTCACTGTCCGAATCTGCTGCCAGCTCTGCAGGCCGCCAGCGGTCCACAACACATTTATTTTAGAATCCTGGGGCCGGAAGGGACCTTGGAGGTCTTCTACTCCATCCCAGGCCAATGGCTACGCAACCTTCGGTCAGGTGTCCAATGGATGAAACCCATTCAAAAACAATGGGCAAAAGTCCATCTTGGAAAACCAATTTCTTTCGATTTAGGGAAGGCATCCAATTGGCAAAGTCTGTTGTAATTCCGGATCTGACGCAAACCGGAATTTTCACTGCGTAATATTGTTAAACATCTCTCCAAAGTCACATCTCCAATAAACACGCCATCCGCATGGCCCGGTCTCTTCAAACTCCCACCTTCTGTTCTCAGCAGGGGCAGCTTCTCTTCCCACGAGAAAGAAGGTCACCTAACCAAAACAATCCTCACTATCTATTTACTCCTTCCCTCCCCCCACCTTAAGAATGTGGCAAGCAGAGGGGGGGGGGGACCCTTACATAGTAAAGAGAAAGAAAATGAATGAATGAGCATCATCGGTGTTAGTTGCAAATTGTTTATTTATCTCTCTTAAGAATTTTTAAAAAAATGGGATGCAGTGGCTCAGTGACTAAGACGCTGAGCTTGTCGGTCAGATAGGTTGGCAGTTCGGCGGTTCGAATCCCTAGCGTTGCATAATGGAGTGAGCGCCCATGACTTGTCCCAGCTTCTGCCAACCTAGCCTTTCGAAAGCACGTTAAAAAATGCAAGTGGAAAAATAGGAGGCACTAATTTTGGTGGGAAGGGAACAGCGTTCCGTGCGCCTTCGGGCGTTGAGTCCTGTCGGCTACATGACCATGGAGACGTCTTCGGGCAGCACTGGCTCTTCGGCTTTGAAACAGAGATGAGCACCGCCCCCTAGAGTTGGGAATGACTAGAACATAGGTGTGAGGGGAACCTTTACCTTTAAATATTCAAAGTATCTATCTTAAGTCTTCAAAGACAGGATACAGACTAACACAAAAATCACAAATGCAACTCATATAAGTCCAGAAAATAGATGCTATTTGCAGGGGACTCAGCCTCCATTTGACAAGGCAGAAGAGCCATTCCGCAGATCAATTCCATCTATCCAACATCTATATAAATAAAAAGTTAAAAGTTTGTGTAAAATTGCTAATCTCAGAAAGTACTGCACCGATTGCCACCAAATTTTCACACAATGTTGCTAAGAAAGGGAGTAACAATCATACGTACATTTTGTGTGGCTGGTACACGTGTGTCATGTGCAAGCAGCACAAACGTAAAAGGTATGCACTTCTCAGGTTTTCACCTCCCTGTAGCTCCTCCCACCCGGCTGCTTCTTATGATGCTTCACGCACACACCCCTCATATTTCCAATGGTTGTTTCCTCAGCAACCGAATACGCTTCCAACGTTCCACACTGTATGGAGGCCTACTAGGCCCAAAACAAGGCACAGAGGATAGCACACTCCCAGGTGGCCCATAAAGGGATAGAGAGAGAGGGGGAAAAATACAGTAGGTAGGTAGGTAGGTAGGTAGGTAGGTAGGTAGGTAGGTAGGTAGGTAGGTAGGTAGGTAGGTAGAGGGAGAGAGGAAGAAATACAGTAGGTAGATAGGTTGGGGATTATACAGTGGTTGTGTGTACGTGTTTGTGTGTGCAGGTGTAGATCTACACACAGATTGGTTGGCCATTTAACCAGACTGGGCCACAGCAGTGCGTGGCTGGGTACAGCTAGTGATAGATGAAAATGATCCAGGTGGATCTCGGTATTCCAGCTTAGGGAACAGGGTTTTGAAATTCCCACGAGGATGCGATGCGAGGGCTCCCTGGCTGTCTGTTCTCCTGGGCGGTCATCTCAGCGCTTGTCTTTGCCAAGGCTGCAGGCTGCCAACCCCTCCTTGGATGGGTGGAATCTCCCAGGTTCTCAACGGCTGTTTTCCTTCCCCAATAGGTCATGAAGGCCATTAACGAGGGCTTTCGGCTCCCTGCCCCCCTGGAGTGTCCTTCCGCCATCTACCAGCTGATGATGCGCTGCTGGCAACAGGAGAGAAGTCAGCGGCCTAAATTCACGGACATCGTGAGCATCCTGGACAAGCTCATCCGCGCTCCGGAGTCGCTCAAGACTTTGGCCGAGTTTGACCCTCGGTAAGCCCTGCTCTCGACTCCTTGTATCTTTCGGAACTTTTATCTCTGCTTCTGCACCTTGACCTAGATGTATGTATGTGAGAACAGGCCAGGAATAATAATACCGTTCAATTCCCCAAATCCCCTGTTCTGACCCAGCCTTCTTTAAAACACAAGAAGCGGAGTCTGGGCCCCGGCAAAACCCCTTTTATTTACACAACTGTGAATTCCTTTCATTCACAGTCAGCCAGGCTCGGCAAACAGTCTTTCTAAGGAATGTTTATCCACACGAACCTTATCTCGTTTGGAGAGCTGCCAAATAATTAGTTTCCTGTTCTGACACACACACACACCCTTTCTCCAACTAACACAAGACTGGCTGCAGAGTCTCTTCAGTCACAAACAGAAGTTTCCACTCTTGAAACGACCGAAGGAACAAATTGTTTCCTGCAAAATCCCCCTCCCCATTCGCTCCTCTTTTCTTTTCTATGGGAGGGGCCAATCACCTCTAAGGTGTGGCTTAACTCCCAAGTCGACCCTGCTTTCTTAGTAGCTCTTGTCTTCTGGCAGCTCTGCGCATGTGCACGCTGGGAACAGGCTCCAGCTGTTCCTCTGCCTCGCTGCTGTCTAGCTCTGACGCAGAGCCCTCATCTGAGCTTTCCTCAGCCCCCAGGACTGGCCCATGTTCCTCCCCAACCTCCTCCCTGTCCGAATCTGCTGCCAGCTGCGCACAACACCCGTTTTGGAAATTATTTGGTTCTAAAGAAGCTGAGGGCCTTTCTCCTTTTTTTTTTTGTCTCTGAAGGATTTCCATCCGTTTACCCAGCACCAGCGGCTCAGAGGGGGTTCCATTCCGAACAGTGGCAGAGTGGCTGGAGTCCATCAAAATGCACCAGTACACCGACCACTTCCTAGAGGCTGGGTATAATGTCATTGAGAAGGTGGTGCAGATGACCAACGAGTGAGTGCGGCTTTGCGGGCGCATGTCCTGGGAACCGGGCCTTTGGTCACTGAGCTCTTGACCTCACCAACCCCCCCACACACCCCCAGGCCATATAGGTCACATCTCATTCCACTGCTGCTTAGAAATCTTTGTTCAGCTCCGTGGGAAGAATTTACATCATTCTTCTAAAAGATTTGCCTTAGCCTCCACTGGACTCCTCCTAAGGACACCCCTTTGCCCTAGTTTTCAAACGGAAAACTAGACCGTCTCTCGCCAATTAACCATAACCTTTAGCAGGAAGTAGGAAACGCACACATTGTGCAAAAGTTATGCGTAGACGGAATAAGGCACCTTTCCTAACAGGTCCATTCTGGGGACACTTAATGCCGTTTTCCTTTCTGTTCGCACGAATGTGCTTTTTTAACCATAGGACAATCTATGCCAAAAGTCGGCAACCTTAAACCAAGAGCCACAAATGTCCTAACAGGAAGCCCCCTGTTCATTTCTGGAGTTGACCTGAAATCTGGTTCCTCCCACCATAGAGTCTCCACCTAGTGCGGCGTCCTTTTTCCTCTCCTGACTGGAAGTCCGGTTCCCCCACCATAGAGTCTCCTCCTAGCACAGCGCCCTTTTTCCTCTGCCGACCGGAAGTCTGGTTTCCCCCACCACCACCACCACCACCATAGAGTCTCCTCCTAGCACAGCGCCCTTTTTCCTCTGCCGACCGGAAGTCTCGTTTCCCTCACCCTGGAGTCTCCTCCTAGCGCGGCATCCTTGTCCTAACCAAAAGCCCTATCAATTGTGGAGCTGACTGGCGACAAGGAGCCACAGCAGAGGGATGAAAGAGCCGCATGCGGCTCCCGAGCCACAGGTTACTGACCCCTGATCTATGCCCTAGGCGGCTTGAGCGTCTCCATAGACAGTCACATGAACTGAGCTTCGAAAATTACGTATTTGCATGCTTCGTTTTTCCATTTGTGCTCCCTTCAGTGAGGAGTTTCTACTTCATTTTCCTATATAAAAATTCACTTAGGGGCGGCTATGCACGAGAATGTCCTGTGTTCACAATAAAGGAGGATGAAACTATGACTTTCCCCCTCCCTCCCCCTCCCAAAATATGCAGTACAGCAAATTCCATTTGCTCTGCCCGCTGTCTTCTTAGTAGCGAAGGCTCCAAAGACCTACCCTATAATTAAGCCGTTTTTATGCCGCCAGAAAAGCGAGAGAGGCTTATTAAATTCAGCGGGATATCTGGCCTTTTGGGATCTCTTTCAGGGGAGTTTACAATCCCACTGCACAGAGGCTATAATATACAAAATACCCCGAATTATTACATATTGCAGTTGGCTATTTTTAAAGGAAAAGGGTGGCTCGGTGGCCTGTCGATCAGAAAGGTCGGCGGTTCTGTGGTTTGAATCCCTAGCGCCGCATAACGGAGGGAGCTCCCGTGACCTTGTCCCAGCTTCTGCCAACCTAGCCGTTCGAAAGCATGTTAAAAAATGCAATTAGAAAAATAGGGACCACCTTTGGTGGGAAGGGAACAGCGTTCCGTGCGCGTTGGGGCGTTGAGTCATGCCGGCCACATGACCACGGAGACGTCTTCGGACAGAGCTGGCTCTTCGGCTTTGAAACGGAGATGAGCACCGCCCCCTAGAATCAGGAACGACTAGCACAGATGTACGAGGGGAACCTTTATTTTAAAGAAAAGAAGCGACTCAATGGGTCGGAAACCGCAAGATCGGCCACTAATACTTTTTCTCTCTTCCTCACGTCGGCAGGGACATTAAGAGGATCGGGGTGCGTCTCCCGGGGCACCAGAAGCGAATCGCCTACAGCCTCTTAGGACTGAAAGAACAAGTCACCACCATAGGCATTCCGATTTGAGCCGGCGAAATTGTAATCCCGACTGCCGGTAGCTGGGCGGCCCTCTGCGTGGCTACCGTTCTGCCTAGGACCATTCACCAAAGAGACTTCCTGGTATATACTTGAAGTGGAGCATCAACGGGACCCCTCCTCACCAAAGATGCTGGCAGTTTAGTGCCTCTAATCGCCCTCTTTCTCCCCGCCTCCCTCGCTTCACCGCCTCGTATTTATTGCCTGTCTTCCGAGGAATTCGTTGGGAGACGCCAAGGTGGCGTTTGATGGTCCAGGACGTTGCCTTATCTCCTCAAAAAGAGCGGCCGCGTGGCATCCTGCCAGCCTGACGAGTCTTGCCTGGAAAGACCCTCAGGCTACTGAATGTTTGTACCCCTCTCTCCCACACACCCCTTCTATTGTCCCCTTCCTCCATTTTGCCCCCCCGCCCCAAAAGCCTTAACTACTGCAACTCGAGATCACCGATCCACCGCTGGTGTGCCACACGCCTCCCCTGAATTATTATTTTTTCTTCTTCCTGAAACAAACGCTGGCTCCTCCTTTTCACATTCAAATGTCTGAGGGCTGCGATGGCGATCCTGCGGCACGCGTGCCAGAGGTGGCACACGTAGAGACCCCTCTGTCAACACATGCGCCATTGTCAGTCAGCTGCTCTTCTGGGTTTTGGCCCGTACATGCAGGCTGGTATTCACAGGCGCCAAAGCACCGGAAAATGGCCCGTAAAACAGGCCATTTTGGGGTTGTTTCTTGGGGCTGTTTGGGGGCCAATTTGGGGGTGTTTTTCGGGCCATTGTCAAGACGTTTTTCGGGCCCGAAAATAGCTAAAATGTGGCTTAAAACGGCCCCAAAACAGCCCAAAAATGGCTTACAATGTGCAAAAAAACGGCTGGAAAAGTGGCTGAAAACGGCCCAAAACCCAGCCATAAATAGTCATATCTGCACCAGCCAACCAGAGTTCGTGTTTCTGGTTCTCAGCCGTGCGTGAAGACTAGCTGGCCAGCGCATATGTGCGTGCCAAAACCCCAAAGATCAGATGGTCGGTGCGCCTATGTGCACCGGCCAGCTGGTCTTCGGGTTTCCAGCGCTCCAGCAGGCACGCACATGCACGCCCATTCTTGTTTGGCTACTGCCATAAGGGTCTTTGTTCTTTGACATGAAAAGTGGAGGAGTCCATAATTATAGCTGATATAAGAAGCTAAGCTTTAATTCGATGAGCATCATGCACATTTAGATGGCCACAGCAGTCCAGTAAGAACACGATGTTCTGTTCGTGATTTTTGCTGCTCTTCGGCCATCAAAGAGCTTTCCTCCTATATATATTTTTTTAACTCTTGTATTCTTTAATGAACCTAACCTGGCACTTCCAAGAGGCTGCACACCGACTCCTGCACAAGCCTCACCTTAACCGTGGTTTGCCAAGGGTCATCCGTTCTTTGCAAAGTCAACCTATGGTTTATTATTTATTCCCCCTTCCTTCCTTCCAAACACAACTTTTTCGTAAATGCACTCTTGACTTCTCGGACAGTTTAATTCTTCCTCCCTATCAATATTTCATGATTAATGTTAATTTATTTTTATATTTATTGCTTTTTTTAAAAAAAAAAAAAAAGGAAGAAGAAGAAGCAGCGTTTCAATGATTAAACCTAATGCGTATTTTTTAAAAAAAGAAGGATTTTACTTTTGTTTGGACATAAATAATTCTGGAGCTTGAATAAAATGTTTTTATTCTTTTTCCGGTGTGTTAATGTGAGTGGGAAGAAATGAGGGGCGTTGGAATGGGAAAATGCCAATATTTTTGATTTGATTTGATTTGATTTGATTTGAATTGATTTTTATACCGCACCTATCTCCCAGAAGGGACTCAGGGCGGTGCACAGGAGGTTAAAATATAGACATACAAACATATAGATAAGTGCAGTTACAAATATTAAAATCTAATTAAACTTGAGATACCCTGTGCTAAAAATACAACTAAAAATTCCCACAAATTAAACTCAATTAAAACCAATTAAAACTCAGTCTATGAGGGTGGTCTTGGAGTCTAAGCTAGGCCGGCTAGGTCAGGGGTCTGCAAAGTCGGCTCTTTTAAGACTGGTGGACTTCAACTCCCAGAATTCCCCAGCCAGCTATGCTGGCTGGGGAACTCTGGGAGTTGAAGTCCACCAGTCTTAAAATTTTATTTATTTTATTTTTTATTTTATTAAATTTATACCCCGCCCTTCTCCTTGTTAGGACCCAGGGCGGCGCACAGGGATGTTAAAATACATACAAAATATATAAAATATATAAAATTTAAAATACTTATTCTAATAAATAAACCCTGCGCTAAAAACCGAATTAAAATCCCAAGTTTAAAAACTATCTAATAGTCAGTATGGAGGTTATGCTAGGCCGGCTAGATGAAATAGGTGTGTCTTCAGACACTTGTGGAAGAGGCGGAAGTCGGAGATGGTGCGGAGTTCAGGGGGTAAGTCGTTCCAGAGGGCTGGGCCCGCCACAGAGAGCCGACTTTGCAGACCCCTGGGCTAGGTGAAAGAAATAGGTCTTCAAACGTTGGCGGAAGAGGCGGAGGTCCGTGGTGGTCCGGAGTTCGGGGGGGTAGGTCGTTCCAGATGGCTGGACCCGCCACAGAGAAGGCCCTTCCCCTGGGGGTTGCCAACCGGCACTGCCCGGCAGACGGCACCCGGAGAAGGCCCTCTCTGTGGGAGCGAATCGGCCGAAGGGATGTATGAATAGTAGAATTCAGATCGCTAGCGGAGGTTCAGGACCAACCAAAGCAAGGTATGATGCGGTACGTGTACCGCAGAATCGAATCCCGAGCGCCGTGTAACGGAGGGAGCTCCCGTGACTTGTCCTGGCTTCTGCCAACCTAGCCGTTCGAAAGCACGTTAAAAAATGCAAGTAGAAAAATAGGAGCCACCTTTGGAGGGCAGGGAACGGCCTTCCGTGCGCCTTCGGGCGTTGAGTCATGCCGGCCACCTGACCATGGAGACGTCTCCAGACAGCGCTGGCTCTTCGGCTTTGAAATGGAGATGAGCACCGCCCCCTGTTCTTTAGCTCTTCCCTTCGTCTGGCCGCTCTGCGCATGCACACACACTGCTCCGGCTGTTCCCCTGCCTCACTGATGTCTGACTCCAAAGGCAGCTGATAACTGTCAGAGGGCCCTGGCCCCCTTTCTGCCTCCGACACCGAGCCCTCCTCCGAGCCTTCCCCAGACTCCAGGACTCGCCCTGTTCCTTCCCAACCCTCCTCACTGCCCGAATCAACACACACAGCACCTGACATATCAACTGACAGTGCAAACATTTGCTCAACGCATGACGGTACCTGTTTGCAAACAGCTGCACGGGATGGCTTTCAAGTTTTAATCCCACGGTAAGTGCCAACCCAGAGGGGAAAAGATGGCAACTCGGATAAGCAAGCAAGCAGCCTGGGAAAGCCAGGCTACAAATTAAAAGTCTCCCTATGCTCCTTTGGCGTTAGGAAGCCGTGCCCTACCCACCCTGTCCCGATGCCAAGAGGAACAAGCCCCTGCTTGGTTCTGTGCATGAGACACGGCTGCTTGGCCAATTCTCAGATCGCGCGCTGGGATTTCTACACGGGCTTCCCCCCCCAACCCCGCCTAACCGAGCTGATTAGGATATCACGTCTTTATGGGGATTGTGTAACCCTGGAGTTGAGAAACAAGAACTGGAACTCCGGGGCACGTTGGGCTCAATTCTAAAGAAAACACTGGCAGCTCACGCAGCCCGCAAGCGGCAGGAGCATCAGTAGGAGGGAAGGTGGGCAAGTCATCTGCCCACGTTAACTAAAGGGACGGAAAACACAGCGGGCAGGAGACGGGACAAAACTCAACGGGCTTAGCAAGTTGGATGGGAAATGGAAGGGAGTGGGCTGCAGATTCACCCACGTTGGCTACAGGGAAGGGAAGCTGTGATTATTCATTACCTTGCCGTTTTGTTGTTAGTTGCGAAGTCATGTCCGACCCATCGCGACCCACATGGAGCATGTTCCTCCAGGCCTTCCTGTCCTCTCCCATCCTCTGGAGTCCATTGAAGCTCACGCCGGCTGCTTCGGTGACTCCATCCAGCCACCTCCTTCTCTGCCGTCCCCTTCTTCTTCTTTTGCCCTCCATCGTTCCCAGCATGAGGCTCTTCTCCATGGAGTCCTCCTTCCTTCTCATCAGGTGGCCAAAGTCTTTGAGTTTCCTCTTCAGGATCTGGCCTTCTGAAGAGCAGCCAGGGTGGATCTCCTCTAGGACTGACCGCTTGGATGGCCTTGCAGTCCAAGGAACTTGCAGGATGGATGGATGGACAGACAGAGTAGATTGTTGTTGTTAGTTGCGAAGTCGTGTCCGACCCATTGTGACCCCATGGACCATGTTCCTCCAGGCCTTCCTGTCCTCTACCATCCTCTGGAGTCCATTGAAGCTCACACCGACTGCTTCGGGGACTCCATCCAGCCACCTCCTTCTCAGCTATCCCCTCCATCGTTCTCAGCATGAGGCTCTTCTCCGGGGAGTCCTTCTTCCTTGGTTTTTTCCAAGGCAACAAAGTGTTGTGTTCATCACACTGACTAAGAGATGGAGCAGCTTCCCATGTTGCTTTATTACAAAGCATCATTCCTGCCATGAAAAACTAACACATACAAATTAGAAGTAGGCTACAGAAGCTCATTTAGGTGATTTCACCGTAACCATGTCTCTTCCTACTCAGCAGCCTCCACACAACTAAGATTCCTATTGCAGACGGATCTGTAGCCAGAAACTTCATTTCCCAAGACGGCATTCTTGAGTTTTTTTTCAGCCATTATTGAGCCAAGATGGATAAGGAAAGTTTGCCGTAGAACAAAGCAAAGACAAACAAAACCCAGCCCATACAGCCCAAAGAACAAAATAGCTTGTTGTTAGTTGTGAAGTCGTGTCCCACCCACCCATCGTGAACCCATGGACCACGTTCCGCCAGGCCTTCCTGTCCTCCACCATCCTCTGGAGTCCATTTAAGCTCACGCCTTCTGCTTCGGTGACTCCATCCAGCCACCTCCTTCTCTGCCGTCCCCTTCTTCTTCTTTTGCCCTCCATTGTTCCCAGCATGAGACTCTTCTCCAGGGAGTCCTTCTTCCTTCTCATCAGGTGGCCAAAGCCTTTGAGTTTCCTCTCCAGGATCTGGCCTTCTAAAGAGCAGCCAGGGTGGATCTCCTCTAGGACTGACCGGTTGGATGGCCTTGCAGTCCAAGGGACTCAATGCAGGAGTCTTCTTCTCCAGCACCAGAGTTCAAAGGCCTCCATCCTTTGGCCTTCTTATGGTCCAACCTTCACAGCCATCCGTGGCAACTGGGAAAACCACAGCCTTGACTAGACGCCCTTGTGTTGTCAGGGTGATGTCTCTGCTTTTTAGGATGCTGTCTAGATTTGCCATGGCTTTCCTCCCCAGGAGCAAGCCTCTTTTCACTCCTTGGTTGCCCTCCCCATCTGCGGCGGGCTTGTCATTTTACTGATACCTCAAGGGGAGTTTGCATCTCACAGAGTTATTCAAACAATTCAGCCACCCGTCTCACAATACAGGAGGCCGAAGCAGACCCCAAGTCGGGATTTCTTCCCCCCTCCGACCCCCACAAAAAGACCTCCGAAGGGGGAGACTCTCTGCAGCAACACAAGCATGTTCGTTGCACGTATCCGTCCCAGGGGTCGTAGTTTGAGGACCCCCTGATTTAGTGCAATACAAAAAATGCAAATAGTTTTCCTGCGGACCACCGAAATTTTCTCACGGACCCCCAGTGGGTGACGGCTGCTTTAAACTATTACAGATGGCTGCAAGCTCTCTTGTTTTATTCAGCTTGATATTTAAGGTTCAGCATTCTCTCCCCTACCTTAATTTCAATTCCGTTTTACACCCCCCCCCCCCATTCCACTTTTTAATCCTAATTTAAGGGAGCCATCCATTTAATTATCAGCATGCAGATCGCATCCTGTCACTTTTTGCAAATAAGCAGGAAGCTGTATTGTAATACAAAAACATAAGAGGAACGGTTGCAGGAACTGGGGATGTCTAGTTGAATGAAAAGAAGGACTAGGGGAGACAGGATAGCAGCTTTCCAATATCTCAGGAGTTGCCCCAAAGAAGAGGGAGTCAAGCTATTCTCCAAGGCACCTGAGGGCAGAACAAGAAGCAATGGGTGGAAACTAATCAAGGAGAGAAGCAACTTAGAACTGAGGAGACATTTCCTGACAGTTAGAACAATGAATCAGTGGAACAGAAGTTGCCTCCAGAAGTTGTCAATGCCCCAACACTGCAAGTCTTTAAGAAGATGTTGGAGAGCCATTTGTCTGAAATGGTATAGGACATCCTGCGGGAGGGAGTTGGACTAGATGACCTCCAAGGTCCCTTCCAACTCTGCTATTGTATTGTGTTGTATTGTGTAATGTCGGGCTCACTATGGTCTAGAACAGGGAGGGTCTGGCTCAGTGGTGGGTTTCAAATTTTTTTAGAACCTACTCTGTAGGTGTGGCCTATTTTGTGGGCGTGGCTTGGCAGTCATGTGACAGGGTGGGAGTGGCCACCTTTTAAAATGTGGTGAAACTCATTTAACAACGCTCTTGCTTAGCAACCAAAGTTTTGGACTCAAATTGTGATGATAAATTAATTCTTTCTTTCTTTCTTTCTTTCTTTCTTTCTTTCTTTCTTTCTTTCTTTCTTTCCTTTCTTCCTTTCCTTTCTTCCTTTCCTTTCCTTTCCTTCCCGTTGGGTCACTGGCAGCGGCGGGCCAGATTTACTTCCAGGTACACCGGTGGAACCCCCTCTCACCGGTTTTCTAAATTTCACCAACCGGTTCTCGCGAGTAGGTGCGAGCCTGCAGAAACCCACCACTGGTCTGGCTCCTCCTTCTGTACCCCCCCCCCCCAAATGTCAGACTGGGAAATCGTCTTCAGTCCTGCCACAATTAATGCTGTGGGGAAACGGGAGGGGGGAATTATCCTGGAGTGTGAGTGATCTATAGTCAAAACAACATTCCTTTCTCAGAGAGTCAAGGACACTTTGCCCTGCAGCTGTGAGGGTGTGACTGGGAGGCCTCTCCAGTGGGGACGGTGCCTGATTGAGCCATGGGATGGACCTGTGGGTGCTGGGCAGGGACTTGGACTTTCTTTTGGGTGGGGAAAACCTGGAAGCTTTCAGATTCAGGTTTTTCCCAGATGTGCCAAGAGGACATTTCTAACAAACTGGAACTTTGAGGAACTTTGAGGAACTTTAAGCTTTGGCGTCTTCTTTCTTTCTTTCTTTTTTTCTTTTCAAAAAAGTTTCTAATTTTTATTTTTTAACAGACGTGTAATCCAAAGTACACCATGACATCTTAACAAACATATTTTTTTTTGAATATTCAATGGTATATGAGAAGCAACTTTAAACGGAGGAGAAATTTCAGTTAGAACAATTCACTTGCCTCCAGAAGTTGTGGATGCCCCAACACTGGAAGTCTTTAAGAAGATGTTGGATAGCCATTTGTCTGAAACGGTATAAGGTTTCCTGGGGTTGGACTAGAAGACCTCCAAGGTCCCTTCCAACTCTGCTATTATATTGCATTGTATTGTATATCAGTTAAAGGCCTCCCTGGGTCCTTTTTTAGGAGAAGGTGTGGGGTATAAATTCGAATAAATTAAATTCGAATAAATTAAATTAATGTTAATGTTTATTGAATTTGTATACCGCCCTTCTCCCTTGCGGGACTCAGGTCGGTGAGCAGGCATAATAAAAACAACAAAGACATGAATATATAAAATACTTTAAAATGTCAATTAAAATGTCAATTAAATTAGGGGCCTGTTCTAAAACCAAATAAAATTACTAAATAAAATCGATTAAAAACTACACCAGGCCGGCCACAGTTCCTCTTGCCATCAAGCCCCATCAATTTTTATTTGTTCTTCTGCTTTCCATACACCATATTGTAGTCTATTTCATCTTCAACCCTTCTCTTCTCCCTCTTGCCTCCTCCCTACCTCCTTTCTTCCCTCAGCCCCCCCCCCCTCTCTCTCTCCTCTACTTCTAAATCACAAAAAGGGCAATACAATACAATACAATAGCAGAGTTGGAAGGGACCTTGGAGGTCATCTAGTCCAACTCCCTGCCTAGGCAGGAAGCCCTATACCGTTTCAGACAAATGGCTCTCCAACCTCTTCTTAAAGACTTCCAGTGTTGGGGCATTCACAACTTCTGGAGGGAACTTCTGTTCCACTGATTCATTGTTCTCACTGTCAGGAAATTTCTCCTCAGTTCTAAGTTGCTTCTCTCCTTGATTAGTTTCCACCCATTGCTTCTTGTCCTGCCCCCAGGTGCCTTGGAGAATAGCTTGACTCCCTCTTCTTTGGGGCAACCCCTGAGATATCGGAAGACTGCTATCATGTCTCCCCTGGTCCTTCTCTTCATCAAACTAGACATACCCAGTTCCTGCAACCGTTCGTCACATGCTTTGGCCTCCAGTCCCCTCATCCTCTTTCTTGCTCTTCTCTGCACTCTTTCCAGAGTCTCCACATCTTTTCTACATCGTGGCGACCAAAACTGAATGCAGTACACCTTCCCTTCCCTTCTCTACACCTTCCCTTTCTCTTTCTCTTTCTCTTTTCCTGCCTTCTGCTTCTCTCCCTCCTGTCTCCTCTCTCTCTCATTCCCTCTCTTTATCACCTTGGAGTCTTCTTTCATTGGGGGTGTTACTTGGAACCCTGACATAGGAGTATTGCAGGAGGACCAAGAGATACAATGGGTGGGGTGGGGGGGGGAGGAAATGGGGAAAGGGCCCCCTCAGAGCTCACCCCCAATTTCTCTGCATATCACAGCACTTTAGGGTACCTACCGGCTATTCAGATAACTTTTGCATGAGGAGCAGAGAAGTGGGCAAGTCATTTCCATATGAACAACAACGGGAAGTCAGCAATATCATCCTCCCCCACCCCACCCCCCACCCCCCTCCCCCTGGTTTCTGACTAATAGATGAACAGAGTCGGAAGGGACCTTGCAGGTCATCTAGTCCAACCCCCTGCCCAAGCAGGAGACCCTACATCTGCCACTACCAAGGAAGGAAGGAGTAACAGATTAATAGAGTTGGAAGGGACCTTGCAGGTCATCTAGTCCAACCCCCTGCCCAAGCAGGAGAACCTACATCTGCCTCTACCAAGGAAGGAAGGAAGGAAGGAAGGAAGGAAGGAAGGAAGGAAGGAAGGAAGGAAGGAAGGAAGGAAGGAGTAACAGATTAACAGTGTTGGAAGGTACCTTGCAGGTCATCTAGTCCAACCCCCTGCCCAAGCAGGAGACCCTACATCTGCCTCTACCAAGGAAGGAAGGAAGGAAGGAGTAACAGATGAACAGAGTCGGAAGGGACCTTGCAGGTCATCTAGTCCAACCCCCCTGCCCAAGCAGGAGACCCTACATCTGCCTCTACCAAGGAAGGAAGGAAGGAAGGAAGGAAGGAAGGAAGGAGTAACAGATGAACGGAGTTGGAAGGGACCTTGCAGGTCATCTAGTCCAACCCCCTGCCCAAGCAGGAGACCCTACATCTGCCTCTACCAAGGAAGGAAGGAAGGAAGGAAGGAAGGAAGGAAGGAAGGAAGGAAGGAAGGAAGGAAGGAAGGAAGGAAGGAAGGAAGGAAGGAAGTAAGTAAGTTTGAGGTTGAAGCTATGGAGGGATTTGAGGAGGTAACAACGGAGTCAAGTAGAGCATTCCAGGCGTTGACCCCTCTGTGGCTGAAGTCGTATTTTTTGCAATCGAGTTTGGAGCGGTTGACCTTGAGTTTGTCCCGATTGTTTGCCCGTGTAGTATTGCGGTTGAGGCTGAAGTGGTCGTTGGCAGGTAGAACATTTGTACCGGACAATTTCGTGCAGCTGCGCTTAGATCGATGTAGTACATCTCTACTCAGCTGGTTGGGATTGTTTTTCCTCGGGGGCATTTCATGCTCTTTCTTAATCTGCACACATTCCGAGCTGCATCTTCCACTGTCAAAACCCAAGGCCAAGATTTGGATGAAAAAGTGCAGGGCTGCGGAAGGCTTCCTTGGGGGGGTCGAACTCCCGTCTAAAAATAAGACGCTCCAGCTTTGCTGGGCCTGCTGGGGGATAACAAGCAAGAGGATTTGGCGGAACGAAGCCGGGAGCCCTCCAGGGACCATAGCAGAGATTTATTTACTTGGTGAGTTTTGGGTACATTTCGCTCTGATCCGGTTAACTGGCCCAAAATAGCTCAGTCCAGCCACTGGTGTGTAGGAAGAAAAGACTACAGTATAAGTGGTACCTTGCTCAATAGTAGCAACTGTGAGAGGGATCTTGGAATCCTAGTGGACAGCCATTTAAATAGGAGCCAGCCGTGTGCAGCAGCTGCCAAAAAAGCCAACACAGTTCTAGGCTGCATAAACAGAGGGAGAGAATCTAGATCACGTGAAGGGTTAATGCCACTTTATAATGCCTTGGTAAGGCCACACTTGGAATACTGCATACAGTTTTGGTCGCCACGATGTAGAAAAGACGTGGAGACTCTGGAAAGAGTGCAGAGAAGAGCAACCAAGATGATTAGGGGACTGGAGACTAAAACATATGAAGAACGGTTGCAGGAACTGGGTATGTCTAGTTTGATGAAGAGAAGGACCAGGGGAGACATGATAGCAGTCTTCCGATATCTCAGAGGGTGCCACAAAGAAGAGGGAGTCAAACTATTCTCCAAGGCACCTGGGGGCAGGACAAGAAGCAATGGGTGGAAACTAATCAAGGAGAGAAGCAACTTAGAACTAAGGAGAAATTTCCTGACAATTAGAACAATTAACCAGTGGAACAGCTTGCCTCCAGAAGTTGTGAATGCCCCAACCCTGGAAGTCTTTAAGAACAATTAACCTCTGGAACAGAAGTTGCCTCCAGAAGTTGTGAATGCCCCAACCCTGGAAGTCTTTAAGAAGATGTTGGATAGCCATTTGTCTGAAATGGTATAAGGTTCCTGCCCACGCAGGGGGTTGGACTAGAAGACCTCCAAGGTCCCTTCCAACTCTGCTATTGTATTGTATTGTATTTTCCGGACTATAAGATGCACCTTTTTCCCCTCAGAAAAGAGGGTGCGTCTTATACACTGAATACAGTGGGGTTTTTTGCCTCCTGAAACCCCGCCCCCTTCACCAAAATGGCCGTGTGTAGCTTTTAGGAGGCTTTCAGAGAGCTCCAGGGGGCTGGGGAGGGCAGCAATGAGCAAAATATGGGCTGTTTTTTGGTCAAATTTCCCCCCCCCCCCAGCCCTCAGGAGCACTCTATAAGCTTCCTAATGCCCCTTTTTGACAAAAAATGGGCCCATTTTTACGAAAAACGGCCCATTTTTGTGGGAAAATGGGTCTTTTTTGTGAAAAACAGGTTGGTTTTGCTCGTTTTTGCCCCCCCCCCCTTCGGACCAATCTACAAGCCTCCTAAAGGCTATTCATAACCTTTTTTTGAAGAGGAAGAAAAAACAGCCCCGTTTTCATGAAAAACGGGCCGTTTTTGGAAGGCCTGCAGAGTGCAAAAACTTTTTTTTATGCCTCTTCAAAACCTTGGTGCGTCTTATACTCCGGTGCCTCTTATGCTCCGAAAAATACGGTAAGTTGGGCGTTTATGTCTCAGGAGACGAAGAAGTGGGCCTCGTGCTATTGACTGGCCTTCAGAATTGTGCTTCTGTACCAGCCAGGTTACTACTAGGTTACATTTCTCCTGAAAGGCAACAGCTAATGAGGAGCCCCCTCTGGTCAATCAAATTCTTGCTTCTGAGGGCCTTCAATTAAGGCTGACCGAAAACTGGGCCGGTCAGTAAGATGTCTAGACTTGGAAGATTCTGGAGCAATAAATAAAGAGCATAAGGTCCATTGTTAAGATAAGGTTAAAGAAGTTAATCAACCACTATGGTTAAATTTTAACTTAAGAACTCCCTGACATCGGTGGGTCTGCTAGCCCACCACAGAGAGGAAGGGGGTCAAGCTATTCTCCAAAGCCCCTGAAGGCCAGACAAGGAATCATGGATGGAAACTGACCAAGGAGAGAATCAACCTAGAAATAAGGAGGAACTTTCTGACAGTGAGAACAATCAATTGACGCAACAGAAGTTGCCTTTAGAAGTTGTGGGAGCTGCATCCCTGGAGGCTTTCAAGAAGAGACTGGGCTGCCATTAGTCAGAAATGGTGTATAGGATCTCCTGCTTGAGCAGGGGGTTGGACTAGATGATCTACAAGGTCCCTTCCAACTCTGTTAAAGAGTAATTGGTTGAAGGGTAATTGGCTCTTCTCTCCTGTAATGAAGAGAAGGACCAGGGGAGACAGGAGAGCACCTTCCAATATTTAAGGGGCTCCCACAGAGAGGAAAGGCAGGGTCCAGCTATTCTCCAAAGCCCCTGAAGGCCAGACAAGGAATAATGGATGGATGGAAACTGACCAAGGAGAGATTCAACCTGGAAATAAGGAGGAATTTCCTGACAGAGAGAACAATCAACCCATGGAACAGAAGTTGCCTTCAGAAGTTGTGGGAGCTTCATCCCTGGAGGCTTTCAAGAAGAGATCGGATTGCCATTTGTTAGAAATGGTGTAGGGTCTCCTGCTTGGGCATGGGGTTGGACTAGATGACCGACGAGGTCCCTTCCAACTCTGTTAATCTGTATGTTTCTCATTGTTTTCAAGCAATGTTGGCCTCTTCCTTGGGCAGTCAGACCTGTTTTGCTACCTCAGCGCTTCATCACTGGAAGATTTCAAGAAGCGACTGGACTGCCATCTGTCAGAAATTGTGTAGGGTCTCCTGCTCGGGCGCAGGATTGGACTAGATGACCTCCAAGGTCTCTTCCAACTCTTGCCAACGTGTTAAACCTGGGCTAAAGCTTTCAAGAAGAGACTGGATTGCCATCTGTCGGAAATGGTGTAAGATCTCCTGCTTCAAGGGGGGGGGGCTGGACTAGATGACCTATAAGGTCCCTTCCAACTCTGGTTAATCGGTGAGTCAGCACTCACGTTCCAAACAGCCTGGTCCTTTCTAAGGGCCATCAAATGCCTGCCTGCCTGCCTTCAGCTCTACTGCCTGAGGTGGAGGGCGGAGGAAATGGCCTTGAGGGACTGGAGGAAAAGCCATTCTCAGGAAGGCCCAAGTTGAACAAAGAGCAAGCAACTTGAGGGCAGGAATATAACCTGGGTAAATTGGGAAAGGAGTCCAGCAAGGTTGTAGACCAGAGGTTCCCAAACTTGGCAACTTGAAGACTTGTGGACTTCAACTCCCAGAATTCTCCAGCCAGCTATGCTGGCTGGAGACTGCTGGGAGTTGGTCCACAAGTCTTCAAGTTGCCAAGTTTGGGAACCTCTGTTGTAGACTGTTGCCCTGCCTATTTAACTTATACAATGCAATACAATAGCAGAGTTGGAAGGGACCCTGGAGGTCTTCTAGTCCAACCCCCTGCCTAGGCAGGAAACCCTATACCATTTCAGACAAATGGCTATCCAACATCTTCTTAAAAGACTTCCAGGGTTGGGGCATTCACAACTTCTGGAGGCAACTTCTGTTCCACTGGTTAATTGTTCTGACTGTCAGGAAATTTCTTCTCAGTTCTGAGTTGCTTCTCTCCTTGATTAGTTTCCACCCATTGCTTCTTGTTCTGTCCTCAAATGCTTTGGAGAATAGCTGGACTCCCTCTTCTTTGGGGCAACCCCTGAGATATCGGAAGGCTGCTATCATGTCTCCCTTAGTCCCTCTTGGCATTCAACTAGACCTACCCAGTTCCTGCAACAGTTCTTCATATGTTTTAGTCTCTAGTCCCTTAATCATCTTTGTTGCTCTTCTCTGCACTCTTTCTAGAGTTATATGCAGAGCACATCATGAGGCAGGAAGGGGGGGGGGTCTAGATGAATCAATAGTTGGAATTAAGATTGCCAGGAGAAATATCAACCACCTTAAGATATGCGGATGATGCCATTCTAATAGCAGAAAGTGGAGAGGAGCTGAAGAGCCTCTTGACGCGGGGGAAGGAGGAGAGGGCAAAAGTTGGCTTGAAACTCAACATTAAGAAAACTTAAGATCATGGCATCTGGACTTCTCAACTCCTGGCAAATAGATGGGGAAGAAATGGAGGGAGTGACCGGTTTTATTTTCCTGGGCTCCAAGATCACCGCAGATGGGGACTGCAAGCCAAGAAATCAAAAGAGGCTTGCTCCTGCGGAGGGAAGCGATGGCAAATATAGGCAGCATCCTAAAAACCAGAGACATCACACTGACAACACAAGGGCGTCTAGTCAAGGCTGTGGTTTCCCCAGTTGCAATGGATGGCTGTGAAGGTTGGACCATAAGGAAGGCCAAAGGATGGAGGCCTTTGAACTCGGGTGCTGGAGAAGAAGACTCCTGCATTGAGTCCCTTGGACTGCAAGGCCATCCAAGCGGTCAGTCCTAGAGGAGATCCACCCTGGCTGCTCTTTTTAGAAGGCCAGATCCTGAAGAGGAAACTCAAAGGCTTTGGCCACCTGATGAGAAGGAAGAAGGACTCCCTGGAGAAGAGCCTCATGCTGGGAACGATGCAGGGCCAGAGAAGAAGAAGGGGATGGCAGAGAAGGAGGTGGCTGGATGGTGTCCCCGAAGCAGTTGGTGTGAGCTTCAATGGACTCCAGAGGATGGTGGAGGACAGGAAGGCATGGAGGAACGTGGTCCATGGGGTCGCAATGGGTCAGACACGACTTTGCAACTAACAACAACAATCTACTCTGTCTGTCCATCCATCCATCAATCCATCCATCAATCCTGCAAGTCCCTTGGACTGCAAGGCCATCCAAGCGGTCAGTCCTAGAGGAGATCCACCCTGGCTGCTCTTGAGAAGGCCAGATCCTGAAGAGGAAACTCAAAGGCTTTGGCCACCTGATGAGAAGGAAGAAGGACTCCCTGGAGAAGAGCCTCGTGCTGGGAAGGATGGAGGGCAAAAGAAGAAGAAGGGGACGGCAGAGAAGGAGGTGGCTGGATCGAGTCAAGTGTGAGCTTCAATGGACTCCAGAGGATGGTGGAGGACAGGAAGGCCTGGAGGAACGTTGTCCATGGGGTTGCGATGGGTTGGAGACAACTTCGCAACTAACAACAACAATCTACTCTGTCTGTCTGTCCATCCATCCATCCATCCATCCATCCATCCATCCATCCATCCATCCATCCATCCATGCATCCATGCATCCATCCATGCATCCATCCATGCATCCATCCATCCATCCTGCAAGTCCCTTGGACTGCAAGGCCATCCAACCAGTCAGTCCTAGAGGAGATCCACCCTGGCTGCTCTTCAGAAGGCCAGATCCTGAAGAGGAAACTCAAAGGATGAAGAGAGGGAGGAGGGAAGCTCATTCAGACGCGCGAGAGTCTGCCAGTTATAGCTCTACAATGAAAATGATCTTCTTTGTGCCAATTGGCTTCCTAAGGAACGGCTGACACCTTTATAGATATGGGTGTAGCTACTTATTTCAACTTTACTATAGCTTTCCCCCCCCCCCTCTACACACACACACACACACACACACCAATGGCCTAGAGCTAAAAGGCAGAGCTGTAATGTGACTCCTCTTAAAAGAATAGTAAGTTCTATGAATCAGCTTCTGCCCTAGGAGGCTTCCTGGATTCCATTCCATTCTTCTCTCTCATTCATTCATTCGAACACGGTGGTGACCTCATTGCTAACACAACTCCTGGCTGACTCATACCTCCTCCCAGGTGAAGAATGTTTGAATCCCATCACACTGTCGTCTCCTTTGTGATCTCTCATTACTTTGTTTGGAAAGGGCTGCCAGCTAGCCAGACGTGAAGGCTTTGAAGCCAGCAGATGCATTAACCTGGTTTATAATTACGGTCGGCAAATCTGAATCCAAAATATAAACAGGGCAGCCCAAGAGGGAGGCGTGAGATAACCCGTGAAAGGAGATTGGTTCATCGTTCAAAGAACCATAAAACGTTGGAAGATTATCTAGTCCAGGGGTCCCCAAACTTTTGGATCTCAGGAACCATTAAATTCATCGTTTTAAATCCCGCGGACCACTAATAGGGTCTTCCAAATGGCTGGGGGGGGGGCGTGGCTAGGTGGTCATGTGACTGAGTGGGCATGGCCAATGATGTCACTCACGTGGAGGGGCGCCTCGGTGACCTCGGCTTGCCCCTCCTGCCCCTCCTCGCCTGCCCGCCCGGGCTCCTTAGGGCCCCAACAGGAAGAAGTTGCTGGAGCTAAGCAGCCCCCAGGAGAAAGAGTTGGCCAAACAGCTCCGTTCAAATTGGATCTGGCCGAGAAAGAGGCTCAGCAGAAGCACCTCACTGAGGACTATATATCTACCCCAGGCCACCCCAACGATGCCGTAGCGGTGATGTGCCAGTGCCTGGAAGCCGTACGGATCTGGATGGGAAGTAACGGACTCAGACTCAACCCGACCAAGACCGAGTGGCTGTGGTTTCCGGCTGCCCGATTCAACCAGCTGATTCCATCGCTGGCCATAGGGGGCGAACATCTTGCCCCTGTGGATGGGGCGCGCAACTTGGGTGTCCTCCTGGATGCCCGGCTGTCCATGGAAGATCAAGTGACAGCCGTGGCCAGGAGGGCGTTTTACCAGGTTCGCCTGGTTCGCCAGTTGCGCCCCCTATTGGATCGGGACGCCCTTCGCACAGTCACTCATGCTCTCGTGACATCCCGACTGGACTATTGTAACTCTCTCTACATGGGGCTCCCCTTGAGGTGCACCCGAAGACTTCAGCTGGTCCAGAATGCAGCCGCGCGAGCAATAATGGGTACCGCAAGGTATACCCATGTAACACCTCTCTTGCGCGAGCTGCACTGGCTACCTGTTGTCTTTCGGGTGCGCTTCAAGGTGTTAGTTCTCATCTTTAAAGCGCTCCATGGCTCGGGACCTAGCTATCTGCGGGATCGGATTCTGCCCCATACATCTTCCCGGCCGATTCGCTCCCACAGAGAGGGACTTCTCCGGGTGCCGTCCACTAGACTTTGTCAGCGGGCGACGCCCAGGGGAAGGGCCTTCTCTGTGGCGGGCCCAGCCCTCTGGAACGACCTTCCCCCCGACATTAGAACAACTACGGACCTCCGCTCCTTCCGTCAGAAATTAAAAACTCACTTTTTCTGCTTGGCCGGCCTAGGTTAGTCTCTACCTCAGGGGTTAGGGAATGTTAATTTTAAAATGGGGATTTTAGTGCAGGGACAGTTGATTTAATTTGTTTTTATTGTATTTATTCATGTATATATTTTATGTTGTTTTAATTTTCCCTGTGCACCGCTCCGAGTCCCCCAGGGGAGAGGACGCGGTATAGAAAAATAATAAGAAAAAAAAAAATAAGAAGAAGAAGACTAGGAGCATAGCCTTTCCAAGCAGGGGGAAGACCTGCGGGAGGGCAAGGCCAAGTTACCGGTGCCTGGAGGCTCAGAGGGCTGAGACGGTCAGCCAGTTCCAGGCCAGGATGCAGCCCCACTGGAACGAGGCCCTCCGGCTCTTCGCCACCAGCGGCTCTTCCCTCCAGCCTTCGCCCAAAGCCCCCCACCAGGAGGCCAAAGCAGACCCCAAGTCAGAATTTCTGTCCCCCTCTGCCCCCCACAAAAGGACCCCGAAGTGGGAGACCCTCTGCAGCAACACAAGCGTTCATTGCACGTATCCATCCCAGGGGCCGTAGTTGGAGGACCTCTGCGTTAGTGCCATATAAAAAATGCGAAAGATTTTTCTGCAGACCTCCGAAATTTTCTCACAGACCACCAGTGGTCCACGCAACACCAGGCGGTGGCCACTTGTCTAGTCCAACCCTGCCCAGGATAGAAATTCACTGCTGTGACATCCCTGACGCTTGGCCATATTGTTGAGGGACACAGCTCCAGCCAAGGAAAACCCAGGACGTTCCCCAAGACATTCTCTTCCATTGTTGAGAAGATGGAGCCCTTAGGAAATGTCCCGTCCAACCCGGTCCCCTTGTAACTTAAACCTGGAGCAACACTGGGTAACTCTCCTTCTCGACGTGACAGCCCTTCGGATACTTGAAAGCAGCATCTTCAAGGAGCCTTCCACTTTTAGGCTAAGCATCTCCGAGGCTTCTAAGGATTCCCCCTAAGATTGTTCTCGCAGGCCCCTTGTCCTCTTGACCGGTTCTGATTTCTCACTCACCTTCTTCCATTATAATAGCCAATAGGGAAATAGTTAGCTGGGGTGTTGCAGTCAAAATAAGACGTTTTCCTGTGGGAACCAAGGTCATTCCAACAGGTGGCTGGGAGAGGAGGAGCAAAGTAACCAAGCAACTTGGCCAGCACCTTGATTGGACCATGTGACTGGTGACTTGGGGAAAGGGGGAAAACTTTCTCTTTTAATTAGGTGAAAACCGCGGGAACTTTCAGAGTCAGTTTTCACCAGCCTGTGCCAATACGCTGTAGCCAATAAAATTGTCCTTTGAGGAATCTGCCTGCCTTGGAGATCTCTTTTCAGCTTGTTCAAAGGTCACATTCATTTGACATGTCTGTGGTGTATTGTTGGGGACTAAATCAATGGAAGGAATCCTTCTCAAACCCTCAGCTCTATTCTTTCAAAGCAAAGCAGCTTTTCAACAGTCATGCTCGGAGCATTTATAAAAGCCCGGCTTCAAAAAAAAAGAAGGCCAATTCTCGGAGGCTTTGCGGGGCTGAAGCACGAAAACAAGATGTCCTTTTCCACAAGAAGGCTGAGAAAGGAAGTCCAGCAGCCGTTCCCCTGGGAACGGGCCAATCCGAAACGAGCAGGGATCTGGGCAAAAGGAAATGGCTTGATCTGTGACATTTTCTGCCGCAAAGAGAGAGAGAGAGAGAGAGAGAGAGAGAGAGAGAGAGAGAGAGAGAGAGAGAGAGAGAGAGAGAGAGAGAGAGAGAGAGAGAGAGAGAGAGAGCCACTTGAAATCTAATCGCTAAGAGAAATCCGCTGTCCCAGGAAACCAAAGGGAAGCAACAATAGTTTCTTGGAAAGCTACTAAGGCAGCACCTGAAGAATGGAAGTTTTTCGGGATCTTGAAATATGCTCTCTGTGTGTTCTCCTTTTCCTTGTTCACCTCCCGCCTCAACTTGGCCCTGATCCAGCCTGTCTGTGATTCACCTCCTTGGCTTGTGCTCCTTGGCAGGCAGGCGCCTCGATGATATATTTTTCAATTACCTTTTATTTATTAATAATAATAATAATAATAAAATTTAATTTATAACCCGCTCCCTCTCCCCGAAGGGACTCGAGGCGGGGCACAGGGAATTTAAAATACATATAAAAATTATTGCATTAGCCCTTCACTTTAGGGGAGGGAGGCGAAGTTTGGCTATTAGGCACCAACGGGGGCAGGATTCGCAAACAGTAACGCAACCCGAGAGCAATTCCAGAGGGATGAAGAGGGCACACACACACACACATACCCAACCTCACAGTTGCACGAAAACGACAGCATCCGGAGGAAAAGTTGTGTTTTTTCCTTCAAAAAAACCATGGATTTAGAGGAAGATCTCCTTTGGCACAGGGTTGTACTTGTGCAATTTCATGCAGCGATTTCAATCATCATCATCATCATCATCATCTTTATTGTCATTGTAATAAAATTGCAATGAAATTGAAATTGGCATTCAAATGGAATGCCGAGACCACCTCTCTCTCTCGTCCCTTTGCCCATCTCCTAATTTCGCGAAGCTTCTTCGCCGCTAACATTGTACTGCAAACTGGGGCGTACAAATCCTTTGCCAGACCAATCCTCGAATACAGCCTCGCCTGCCTGGAATCCACCCTGTGCATCGGACATTAATACGATCGAGCGAGTCCAGAGGTATTTCACGAGGAGAGTCCTCCGCTCTTCTACTCACAACAGAATCCCTGATGCCACCAGGGTGGAAATTTTGGCCTCGGACAACCTGGAACTACGCCGATTAAGGACTGTCCTAAGTGTAGGACACAAAATTGTCTGCTACAGCGTCCTATCTGTCAACGGCTACTTCAGCTTCAACCGCAATAATACAGGGGCAAACAATAGATACGAACTCGAGGTCAACCGCTCCAAACTCGATTGCAGAAAATACGACTTCAGCCACAGATGGGTCAACGCCTGGAATGCTCTACCTGACTCCGTTGCTACATCCTCAAACCCTCCCCCCCATCGCTTCAACCTCAAACTGTCCACCATGGACCTCCCCCCATTCCTAAGAGGTCTTTAAGGGGCGTGCATAAGCCCACCAGCGTGCCTTCCGCCCCTGTCCTACTCTCCCCATTTATTCCTCCCCATTTCCTGTGTTCATGTCCGTGTTTATACTTATACCTGCTATCTCGTACATGCTAGATAGATAGATAGATAGATAGATAGATAGATAGATAGATAGATAGATAGATAGGTAGGTAGGTAGGTAGGTAGGTAGGTAGGTAGGTAGGTAGCTAGGTAGGTAGGTAGGTGGGTGGGTGGATGGATGGATGGATGGATGGATGGATGGATGGATGGATGGATGGATGGATGGATGGATGGATGGATGTAGAGACCACTTCTCTCATCCCTTTGTCCATGATATTTTGAATCTCTCTGCAGGAGATTCAGAGAGGCGGGCAGTTTTGGAAAAACCAAAGTCAACAATGCATGAGAAGAGAGGAGAGGAAAGATGGAAAGGGAAGGGAAGGGAGGAGAAGAGGAGGGAAGGGAAGAGAAGAGAACAGAGAGGGAGGGGAGGGGAGGGGGAGGAGAAGAGGAGAGAGAGGGAGGGGAGGAGAAGAGAAGAGAGAGGGAGGGGAGGAGAAGAGAAGAGAAGGGAAGGGAAGGGAAGAATGGAGATAGTCTACATCAAACTCTTTTGAAAGAGAAGCCCTTGGCACACCATCTTTCTCCTGCGGGTGGTGTGCCTGATCAAAAACAACAAGAGTTCTCTAGTTGACCTAAAGTACAAATTAAGCATTTTGTTTAATAAGCAGTGTGTAATACAGTTCTTCCACACACAAAAAGGCTACTAAGGTGTGGGGAAGAAGGTAGAGGAAATGAGTAATTGTGGGTTTTTTCCAAGGCAACAAAGTGTTGTGTTCATCACACTGACTAAGGGATGGAGCAGCTTCCCATGTTGCTTTATTACAAAGCATCATTCCTGCCATGAAAAACTAACACATACAAATTAGAAGTAGGCTACAGAAGCTCATTTAGGTGATTTCACTGTAACCATGTCTCTTCCTACTCAGCAGCCTCCACACAAAATAAGATTCCTATTGCAGACGGATCTGTAGCCAGAAACTTCATTTCCCAAGACAGCATTCTTGAGTTTTCGTTCAGCCATTATTGAGCCAAGATGGATAAGGAAAGTTTGCCGTAGAACAAAGCAAAAACAAACAAAACCCAGCCCATACAGCCCAAAGAACAAAATAGCTTGTTGTTAGTTGTGAAGTCGTGTCCCACCCACCCATCGTGACCCCATGGACCATGTTCCTCCAGGCCTTCCTGTCCTCTCCCATCCTCTGGAGTCCATTGAAGCTCACACCAACTGCTTCGGGGACTCCATCCAGCCACCTTCTTCTCTATCGTCCCCTTCTTCTTCTTTTGCCCTCCATCGTTCCCAGCATGAGGCTCTTCTCCAGGGAGTCCTCCTTCCTTCTCCTTAGGTGGCCAAAGTCTTTGAGTTTCCTCTTCAGGATCTGGCCTTCTAAAGAGCAGCCAGGATGGATCTCCTCTAGGACTGACTGGTTGGATGGCCTTGCAGTCCAAGGGACTCAGTGCAGGAATCTTCTTCTCCAGCACCAGAGTTCAAAGGCCTCTATTCTTTGGCCCTCAGCCTTCCTTAGGGTCCAACCTTCACAGTCATCCATGGCAACTGGGAAAACCAGTTGGAAAAAAAAACACTGGAAAAAAAACAGCTAAATGCCTTGGAAGCTCTGTCGCTCAGACAAAGGGCTATATCAATGTCGAACCACAACCCACCTAGGTGAATATTGGTAGATGTAAATATGTCCCTGGTGAGATGCCAGTTCTAAGCTCTTCCATAGAAGAGGTTCCACAAATCTACAGGGCCGTTTAGAACCGGTTCCATCTCCCTCCCCCCGCCCGTCCGCCCATCATCGACGAAGAACGAGAGGAGGAATTGTGGGAGTTGAAGTCCACAAGTCTTCAAGCTGTCAAGTTTGAACACCCCTGGGGTTGTTTTTTTCCTAAAGGGTGAGGGGTGTTACAAGGGTCTTGTAACTTTGAGACTTGCGTGCTTCAAATGCCAAAGTTTCTGAGCCAACATTTGGGTTGCTAAGCAAGACCGTTTGCTAAGTGAGTTTCACCCCATTTTTTTACACGTTGGCCAGGCCCACCCAGTTACATGACTGCCAAGCCACTCCCACCCGGTCACATGGCTGGCAAGCCACTCCTACTCGGTCACATGGCCAGCAAGCGACTCCCACCCGATCACATGGCCGGCAAGCCACTCCCACAAAGCAGGCCACACCTACCGAAGAGGTTCTAAACGAGTTTGAAACCCACCACTGCCATGGACCCACATCTGTCTTCTCCGAGAAATGCTGACGCAAACATTTTGATTCGTTGGGGAACCCAACATTCCAGCGACAGCAGTGGTGGGTTTCTGCAGGCTCACACCTACTCCCGAGAGCCGGTTGGTGAAATTTAGAGAACCGGTGAGAGGGGGTTCCACTGGCCCGCCGCTGCCAGTGACCCAACGGGAAGGAAAGGAAAGGAAAGGAAAGGAAGGAAGGAAGGAAGGAAGGAAGGAAGGAAGGAAGGAAGGAAGGAAGGAAGGAAGAAAGAAAGAAAGAATTTATCATCACAATTGAGTCCAAAATTTGGGTTGCTAAGCAAGAGCGTTATTAAATGAGTTTCACCACATTTTAAAAGGTGGCCACTCCCACCCTGTCACATGACTGCCAAGCCACGCCCACAAAATAGGCCACACCTACAGAGTAGGTTCTAAAAAATTTGAAACCCACCACTGAGCGACAAGCATTATTCGCCTGACATGCAGAGATCAGTTTTAAGCTAAGATCTTTAAGCAAGCATACAGCTTTTAAAAATAGGCTCCATTGAGACGGCTGAACAAAAATCTATTCTTTGGTTCTGCCACCCAACAAGACAGAGGAGAATCAGAACTGCAGAAAAACCAATTACTGCCAACCTGCCTTCCATGGAGGACCTGCACACTGCACGAGTCAAAAAGAGGCCTGTGGAAATATTTACAGACCCCTCGCATCCTGGACATAAATTGTTTTAACCTCTGCCCTCAAAACGACGCTGTAGGGCACTGCACACTAAGACAACTAGACACAAGGGCAATTTTCCCCTCTGAATGCCATCCCTCTGCTAAACAAATAATTCCCTCGCTACTGTCAAACTATTGACTAAATCTGCATTGCTATTCTTCTTCTCTTCCTTCCAATTTCGTTGTAAACAAGTACAATGACAATAAAGATTATACTTATACTTACAGTATCAATTTCTTCCCACTTACAGCTATATCCATGTTGCTTGTATCTTTACAATTTATATGGTTTCATTTCTTTCCTAGTATAATTTGATTGCTTATTAGTAACCTATGACTATCACTAGGTATTGTAGCTTATGATTCTTGGTGAATGTATTCTGTTTTATTTTGCTTTATGTACACTGAGAGTATATGCACCATAGAGAAATTCCTTGTGGGTCCAATCACACTTAGCCAATAAAGAATTCTATTCTATTCGCATCTGAATTCTATTCTATCTGTACTATTCTATTCTGAATTCTATTCTATATTCTATTCTATTCTATTCTATATTCTATTCTATTCTATATTCTATTCTATATTCTACTCTATTCTAATCTGAATTCTATTCTATTCGCATCTGAATTCTATTCTATATACTATTCTATTCTAATCTGAATTCTATTCTATTCTAATCTGAAATCTATTCTACTATTCTATTCTATTCTGAATTCTATTCCATTCTAATCTGAATTCTATTCTATTCTATTCTAAATTCTATTCTATTTTAATCTTAATTCTATTCTATATTCTATTCATTCTATTCTAATCTAATCTGAATTCTATTCTAATCTTAATTCTATTCTATATTCTATTCTATTCTATATTCTATTCTGTTCTATAATCTACTCTATTCTAATCTGAATTCTATTCTATTCTCATCTGAATTCTATTCTATATACTATTCTATTCTCATCTGAATTCTATTCTATTCTAATCTGAAATCTATTCTATATTCTATTCTATTCTATTCTGAATTCTATTCCATTCTATTCTGAATTCTATTCCATTCTAATCTGAATTCTATTCTATTCTAAATTCTATTCTATTTTAATCTTAATTCTATTCTCTATTCTATTCATTCTATTCTGAATTCTATTCTAATCTTAATTCTATTCTATATTCTATTCATTCTATTCTATTCTGAATTCTATTCTGAATTCTATTCTAATCTTAATTCTATTCTATATTCTATTCATTCTATTCTGAATTCTATTCTATCTCATCTCACTTCTCTGGTTCATTTGCTGTCTTAATATCAATGTAAGCCTCTATTAAAAAAAAAAAGGAGACATATGCAGCTATGTGGCTTTTTCAGAGGGCAGAAGGTCAGTTTTGCCTTCTGATCCCAGGCTCTCTGTCGCCTGCATGCCTGGAAGTTAGGAGCAGAAACTGCATTTCGATATCCCAATGCACAGAACGCCTTCTACAGCGCTATGGTGATGGGAGGGCAGCTACTCACAAAATGCTCCTGCTAGAAATCCCCTGACTCAAGCATTGGCCTTTCACATCCAAGCGGAGATGCGGGGGTTCAAAATGCTGGCAGACTTTGCCGCAGAAATGCCGGCAACTCTGTCGCCTGGCTCTGAACAGAGCATTCCTCAAACTTTAAGTAGTGGGATCTTCCTGGTGTAAAGGAAGCAGCGGACAGAGGTCCCACAAACAAGAATTTGGTCGCCACGATGTAGAAAAGACGTGGAGTCTCTGGAAAAAGTGCAGAAAAGAACAACCAAGATGATTAGGGGACTGGAGGCTAAAACATATGAAGAACGGTTGCAGGAGCTGGACTTGTCTAGTTTAATGAAGAGAAGGACCAGGGGAGACATGATAGCAGTCTTCCGATATCTCAGAGGGTGCCACAAAGAAGAGGGAGCCAAACTATTCTCCAAGGCACCTGGGGGCAGGACAAGAAGCAATGGGTGGAAACTAATCAAGGAGAGAAGCAACTTAGAACGGAGGAGGAATTTCCTGACAGTTAGAACAATTAACCAGTGGAACAGCTTGCCTCCAGAAGTTGTGAATGCCCCAACCCTGGAAGTCTTTAAGAAGTTGTTAGGTAGCCATTTGTCTGAAATGGTATAAGGTTCCTGCCCACGCAGGGGGTTGGACTAGAAGACCTACAAAGTCCCTTCCAACTCTGCTATTGTATTGTATTGTATTATATAAATAAAAAGGTAACAAGAGTTTTTTAGTTCCTTTCAAGCGGTTTTTATTCATGGTTTCCGCGGTATAATACAGCCGCATGGGTTTTTAAACTGTGAGTGGCAATCCTCCAAGGCAATTAACAGAGCAATGAATCAGTGGAACAGAAGTTGCCTCCAGGAGTTGTGAATGCCCCAACACTGGAAGTCTTCAAGATGTTGGATAGCCATTTGTCTGAAATGTTTTAGGGCTTCCTGCCTAGGCAGCGGGTTGGACTAGATGACCTCCAAGGTCCCTTCCAACTCTGCTATTGTATTGTATTGTAAGGCAGGGGTCTGCAACCTTTGCAACTTAAAGTCTGAAGGACTTCAGCTCCCAGACATCTCCAGCCAGCAAAGCTTTTTAAGCAGGTGGGGGTTGTTCAAGCAGTCGTAAGGCTGGACTTGAAGCCAGCCACCCCACCTTCTAGCCCTGCCTTAGGCACGGAGCCAGCTAGGTGACTTTGGGCCAATCACTAGGAGACAGTGAGTTCTTCTAGCCCAGTCTTCATCTTGCCCCTTAGAAGCAGCTGCCAAAAAAGCCAACCCAGTTCTAGGCTGCATAAACAGAGGGAGAGAAGATCACGTGAAGTGTTAATACCACTTTATGAGGCCTTGGTAAGGCCACACTTGGAATACGGCATCCAGTTTTGGTCACCACGATGTAGAAAAGATGTGGAGACTCTAGAAAGAGTGCAGAGAAGAGCCACAAAGAGGATGAGGGGACTGGAGGCTAAAACATATGAAGAACGGTTGCAGGAACTGGGTATGTCTAGTTGAATGAAAAGAAGGACCAGGGGAGACATGACAGCAGCCTTCCAATATCTCAGAGGCTGCCCCAAAGAAGAGGGAGTCAAGCTATTCTCCAAAGCACCTGGGGGCAGGACAAGAAGCAATGGGTGGAAACTAATCAAGGAGAGAAGCAACCTAGAACTGAAGAGAAGTTTCCTGACAGTGAGAACAATTAATCAGTGGAACAGAAGTTGCCTCCAGAAGTTGTGAATGCCCCAACACTACAAGCCTTCAAGAATAATAAAGAAAAATGGATAGCCATTTGTCTGAAGTGGTATAGGGTTTCCTGGTTTGATAATTAAAGCAGGGGGATGAGAAGCCATGGTTTGTTAATTAAAGCAGGGGGACTAGAAGCCGTGGTTTGATAATTAAAACAGGGGGACTAGAAGCCAGCGGGACAGCGAGTTCTAATCTTGCCTTAGGCAGAAAAGCTGATTATAGTTACTCTCTCTCTTCTCATTCCAACTCAACTCAAACCGTCTGGCTGTTGTGGAGATAAATAGGCAAAGGAAATAAGGTGGGGAGTACATACACACACAATATTTTTTAAACACAATAAATTGGATATAAACAAATAAATCAATAAACAGAGGGCTGTCTTACCTGCAGCCAGGTTGCCATCCTGCTGGGTTCATTTCTGGATCCTCCCACTGAGATGTCTGCTGCAGGCACAGGTGCTTCTGATAAAACAATTAGAGAAGGCACTTAATTTGCAGGAGTTATCACCGCAAACCAGCATTGGGATGAAGACTTTCTAGTTTCCAGCTCCTGCCTTGGCTGGCTTTACTGTTTACACAGAAATTGAATGCAATGCAATACAATAAATACAATAGCATAGTTGGAAGGGACCTTGGAGGTCTTCTAGTCCAACCCCCTGCCTAGGCAGGAAGCCCTATACCATTTCAGACAAATGGCTATCCAGCATCTTCTTAAAGACTTCCTTCCAGTGTTGGGGCATTCACAACTTCTGGAGGCAACTTCTGTTCCAGAGGTTAATTGTTCTAACTGTCAGGAAATTCCTCCTTAGTTCTAAGTTGCTTCTCTCCTTGATTAGTTTCCACCCATTGCTTCTTGTTCTACCCTCAGGTGCTTTGGAGAATAGCTTGACTCCCTCTTCTTTGGGGCAACCCCTGAGACATTGGAAGACTACTATCATGTCTCCCCTGGTCCTTCTTTTCATTAAACTAGACATCCCCAGTTCCTGCAACCGTTCTTCATATTTCTTTGTTTTTTTTTAAATCAAGTTTATTTTATATTATATTGCTTATACATATCAATGTGTGAATGCTTTGATACCATAGTATCATACATTTCAATACATAGTATTATTATTACTCACATTTCATTTTCATTGTTTCATGTCTTTTACTAGCTAATGAAGGAGTATATGAATCGATATTGGCTTTTGCTTATATTATTGTATACTGTCTGAAATTAGTTGCTTTCTAGCAAATTGTAACCTTAACACTGGACTGCAAATGTTATCTCACTGCTGCTTCTCGCTTCTATTCTTGGTTTCAAAGCTTGGCACATTTTTGAAAGCTAGTAGAAGAAATTATTAGACGGGCATGTGAGGCCCCCTAGATAAAGGAACCAAGCTAGAAGAAGAAATTGTTACAAGGGAATATCAGGGCCCCTAGATAAAGGAACCAAGCTACAAGAAGAAACTGTTACACGGGAATATCAGGTCCCATAGATAAAGGAACCAAGCTAGAAGAAGAAATTGTTACATGGGAATATCAGGCCCCCTAGATAAAGGAACCAAGCTAGAAGAAGAAATTGTTACCTGGGAATATCAGGCCCCCTTGATAAAGGAACCAACCTAGAAAGGTTTTCCTGGCTCATAGATCCTGAAAGCCTTCTGCCGAAAAAAACAACTTGGCAAAGGTGCCACCCCCTACTCAAGGCTATAGGGATCCTCCACAGATAAAGACAGAGACAGGAGCTTGAACCAAAGAACACTTTAAAGATCATGTTGGTAACAAATCTTTTGTCCCTGATTGGACATACTTTTGTTTCTATCTGCCTAAAATGCATATAATGCTCTGAGCCTCCCTTGCAAGGGCTGGCTATTCCTTACATGCATTTGGTTTGTATGTTTTGGAATCTAGTTTCGTCACCCAGCTTTTGCGATGGCCGTAAATAAAAGCTGGTGGGTTTTTTTTGCAAGCTTCGTCTCGAGTCCCCACTCTCTTTGGCATCTCAGTGGCTTCGTATTGCTTACCTATATCTTTTACTAGCTCCCTTCCGTTCTAAACCGCCTTCTTACTCTTTCATGTATCTTAATACATTGATATATATATATATATTATAATAATAATAATAATTTAATTTATAGACCGCTCCCTCTCCCCGGGGGGACTCGGAGCGGAGCACAGGGAAGTTAAAAATACAATAAATATACATAAATAACTAAAAGGCAAATTAAACAATTATGCTATATTTCCCCTCTTATTTCTATCTCTTAAAAGAGATAAATAATGGGAGCATGGATAACAAAACAGAGGGAAGATAGGAAACAGAAAATAAATGCTATTATCACAACTTTAAACATAATAACGATAGGAGGTGGGGGAGTTAAAATAGAGATACACAGCAATTTCTGAAGTACTGGAATTCCTACTATATATTCTGTAGTTCAGGGGTCCCCAACCTTTGCAACTTTAAGTCTGAAGGACTTCAGCTCCCAGACTTCTCCAGCCAGCTTGGAATCTAAGATTGGTTCTCCACCCAGCTGAATCTAAGATTGGTTGTTACTAATTTACTAATGAAATGCTGCTGTGGCTTAGAGGTGGATCTCTCGCCTCACAATCAGGAGGTGGTGAGTTCAATCCTAGGTAGAGGCAGATGTTAATAATAATAATAATAATAATAATAATAAATTTAATTTATAGACCGCTCCCTCTCCCCGAAGGGACTCGGAGCGGTACACAGGGGAATTAAAAACATACAAACATAAATACATCATAAATATATATAAAATCAGTTTAAACAATTTATCCCTACGCTAAAAACCCAAAATACTAAAAACTAAACCCCTTAAAAACCCAATTAAAACAATTTAAATGTTCAGACTGTGCTGGAAGGTAGGTTAGGCCAGGCCGGCCAGTTGGAAGATCTCCTGCTTGGGCAAGGGGGCTGGACTAGATGACCTGCAAGGTCCCTTCCAACTCTGGTTAATTTAAACATAGTTTAAGCATAGCTGAAGTTGCTAGCACAAGACAGTGTACTAGTCGCTGTATCTATAGGTGTGCCTGTGTGTATATAGTTGACTGCAATGAGTCGCCATAAAACTTTTGTGTGTGTGTGTTTATTTATTTATTTTATTTTATTTTTATTTTATTAAATTTATATCCCGCCCTTCTCCTTGTTAGGACCCAGGGCGGGTCCTAACAAGGAGAAGGGCGGGGTATTCATTGTTGTGTAGAAAAGTAGCCCTGTCCAAAGAGATTACATTAGACAAAGATCTGTTTACCTTAACAAATGTTCACTTTACTATGAGTGACCTCGACTAGTTAGCATCTATATATTTTTCAGTTTTTTCCTGGTAGGTAACTATCTTTTTTTAAAAAAGTAGAAAACTATCCATGCTAAATGTAGGAGAGGAAATTAAAACATAAAATGGCTGGCCCGTTTTATAAAACTGACAATTTTACATCAATGTTTTTAGGCAGGGAAGCAGACTCACTCTTAATAGCCCCCACCTTTGTCAATGGGCCATTAGGGGCCCTGAGCTAGTTTACTCTGCATAACAAAGATAGGATTAGCCTCTTACAGAAACTCACCACATGGCATCTGGGAGCTCAACCAAACGTGGACTCAAAACACAGCCTATGGGAGTCTGGCAACCAATCAGAATACTTTTTTTTTTTTTACACAGGAACACGAAACAAGAGAACGGGGAGGGCGAACGGAGAGTATAAAACCAGGGACTTTCAGCACCTCTGTCTCTTTTCTTCTTCAACCAACATCTGGAAGCATCTGACCCCCCTTTTCTGTTCAGGAGCTCAAGCTATGGGAACTTGTCCACCATTAAAACCATCTTTCCAAGCAGCCTCCATGTTTCCAGTGTCTTTTCCCCACTTGGAACTGAACCCAGAAGGACATTTCTCCCAACAGTATGAGGCCTTATCTTCTCTATATAAATGAAAATGTAAAAAGAGTTTGTTCAAAACCGCTAATCTCCGAAAGGACTGGACCGATCGCTTCCACATTTTCACACAACGTTCCTTTCAAGAACGGCACCAATGATATATATATTAGACTGTGTAGATGTCACACCTGTGCCAGGTACACACAACGGAAATGTAAAAAATTGTAACAAAGATAGGTAGATGGATACAGAGAGAGCAGTGGGCCACAGGTATTATGTCATCCTTTATGACATAAAATACTCTGTCCATAAGATTCAAGGAGAAATACAGTAGGTAGTAAGGTAGGCAGCTATAGGGATAGAGAGAGGGAGGGAGAAATGCGATAGGTAGGTAGGTAGGTAGGTAGGTAGGTGGATAGAGAGGGAGAAATACGGACCTCCGCTCCTTCCGTCTCAAATTGAAAACCTACTTTTTCCTTCTGGCCGGCTTGGGATAGCCTCCTTGTCCTGGGGTTTTAGGGTAATTTTAATTATTTGTAGTGTTAAGGGGTTTTAGGGACAGCTTTTAGTTTTTATAGATGTTTTTAGCGCAGGATTTGTTTAATTGTGATTTTAAATTATGTATTCTGTTTGTGTTTATTGTTTTTTAATTTTCCTGTGCCCCGCCTCGAGTCCCTCTGGGGAGAGAGAGCGGGTTACAAATAAAATTTATTATTATTATTATTATTATTATTATTATTATTATTATTATTATTATTATTATTATTATTATTTATTAGGTAGGTAGGTAGATAGAGGGATAGAGAGAGGGAGAAATACAGTAGGTAGGTAGGGGGCTAGAGAGAGGGAGAAATACAGTAGGTAGGTAGGTAGGTAGAAGGATAGAGAGAGGGAGAAATACAGGAGGTAGGTAGGTAGAGGGCTAGAGAGAGGGAGAAATACGGTAGGTAGGTAGGTAGGTAGAGGGATAGAGAGAGGGAGAAATTAGGTAGGTAGGTAGGTAGGTGGAGGGGAGAGAGAGAGGGAGAAATACAGGAGGTAGGTAGGTAGAGGGCTAGAGAGAGGGAGAAATACAGTAGATAGGTAGGTAGAGGGCTAGAGAGAGGGAGAAATACAGTAGGTAGTAAGGTAGGCAGCTATAGGGATATAGAGAGAGAGGGAGGGAGAAATGTGATAGGTAGGTAGGTAGGTAGGTAGGTAGGTGGATAGAGAGGGAGAAATACGGTAGGTAGGTAGAGGGCTAGAGAGAGGGAGAAATACAGTAGGTAGGTAGGTAGGTAGGTAGGTAGAGGGATAGAGAGAGGGAGAAATTAGGTAGGTAGGTAGGTAGGTGGAGGGGAGAGAGAGAGGGAGAAATACAGGAGGTAGGTAGATAGAGGGATAGAGAGAGGGAGAAATACAGTAGGTAGGTAGGTAGGTAGGTAGGGGGCTAGAGAGAGGGAGAAATACAGGAGGTAGGTAGGTAGGTAGAGGGCTAGAGAGAGGGAGAAATACAGTAGGTAGGTAGGTAGGTAGGTAGGTAGGTAGGTAGGTAGGTAGGTAGGGGGCTAGAGAGAGGGAGAAATACAGGAGGTAGGTAGGTAGAGGGCTAGAGAGAGGGAGAAATACAGTAGGTAGGTAGGTTGGGGGTTATACGGTGGTTGTGTGTACGTGTTTGTGTGTGCAGGTGTAGATCTGATTGGTTGGTCATTTCACCAGACTGGGCCACTAGCCGGGAACAGCTAGTGGAAATGAAAGAATACTAGTGCAAGCTCTTTCTTTTTCCTCTGCCCTCCATCTCTTTCACCTTTCCCTTAAAACAGCGTTTCTCCACCTCGGCGACTTGAAGCCCCGTGGACTTCCAACTCCCACAATCCCCCAGCCAACTCTGCTGGCTGGGGGATTCTGGGAGTTGGAAGCCCACGGGGGTTTCAAGTCGCCAAGGTGGAGAAACGCTGCCTTCAAACTGTGCCAAGAGCCCCGGCTGTTGCCAAGGTTCCTCTCCAAATACCCAACGTTATCTTGCCCTTCGGCTGCAACATTCCTTTACAAGCCAACCGAAGGGCCTTAATCTATCGTGGGAGCCTGCGGTTGAAGTGCTGTAAAAAAAAAAGGAAAAATACTTGCTGCCAATCTGTCACAATCAGGCAATGCTTATCTCTGGAGCTTGTTGGGGAAGATTTGAAAGAATAAATCCTTAGTGAGACATCGTGTTCCTAGAAGAGGTGACACGGGACATATATAACCGAGTTTCCGGGCCGCCCTGTAATCAGCTGCAGGCCTTGGCCTCCCAGTTGCTTTCTCTATAAACAATAACATGCAATTATCTCTTGATTTATGTTCCTGTCTTGACAGCAGTTTGGGGTTTTTCCCCCCTCCCCCCCCTCCCCCAGGATAGCATTTAAGCCGCAAGGAAGAATGTCTATTTTTGATTGCGAGTATTCCACTGGACACATTGAAACTACTATCCGTGTTTGTCAAACATTTGTAGAGGTTCGAAGCAAAGGGGTGGAGAGACCCTCCTTATGGACTGGAGCACTGCACCTCAAAAAAAGAGAGGGCGTAAAATGAGGAAAGGTGCAAAGAATTGCAGGAGCTAGAAACTCGAAGGTTTCTCCTACATTTGCTGGCTTTACGATTTACACAGCAATTTCATACAATACAATGCAATAGCAGGGTTGGAAGGGAACTTGGAGGTCTTCTAGTCCAACCCCGTGCCTAGGCAGGAAGCCCTATACCGTTTCAGACAAATGGCTATCCAACATCTTCTTAAAAACTTCCAATGTTGGGGCATTCACAACTTCTGGAGGCAACTTCTGTTCCACTGATTAATTGTTCTAACTGTTAGGAAATTTCTCCTTAGTCCTAAATTGCTTCTCTCCTTGATTAGTTTCCATCCATTGCTTCTTGTCCTGCCCTCAGGTGCCTTGGAGAATAGTTTGACTCCCTCTTCTTTGTGGCACCCTCTGAGATATGGGAACACTGTTATCATGTCTCCCCTGGTCCTTCTCTTCATTAAACTAGACCTACCCAGTTCCTGCAACCGTTCTTCATATGTTTTAGTCTCCAGTCCCCTCATCCTCTTGGTTGCTCTTCTCTGCACTCTTTCTAGAGTCTCCACATCTTTTCTACATCGTGGCGACCAAAACTGAATGCCGGATTCCAAGGGTGGCCTCACCAAGGCCTTATAAAATGGTATGAACACTTCAAGAGGCAATTATTTTTATTTATTTATTTAGTCAAGCATGTATTAGATCAGGGGTCCCCAATATTTTTAGCACCAGGGACCGGTTTCATGTTAAAAAAATTCTGCGGACTGGTGGCCATGGCTCGGCTGGTGTAGAGGGGAAGCGGGGGGGAGGGGGAACAGGTGGCGCATGTGTGCGTGGGGGGGGGGTGAGTAGGCTCACTCGCCCCTCTCAAGCCCCCAATGGCATAAGCGGCCACGCCTGCGCTCTCCCGCCCCCGGTGCGCGTTCTGCCCAGGGGGCTGCCCCCTCCTCCTCTCCAGCCCTTTCTAAGAGTTGCGCCGCTCACTGTGGCCTGGTTCCTATCAAGCCAAGGACCGGCACCGGTTCGTGGCCCGGGGGTTGGGGACCCCTGTATTAGATAACAGATATAACTACAAACATAAATGGAAATGGATACGAATAAATGGGGAGAGTAGGGCAGGGACCGTAGGCACGCTGGGGCTCTTATGCACGCCCCCTTTATGGGACCTCTTAGGAATGAGAGGTCTCCTTTCTCTTCCCTTTCTTTTTTTCTTTCTTTCTCTCTCTCTTTCTTTCTCTCTCTTTCTCTTTCTTTTCTTTTTCTTTTTGTTTCTTTTTTCTTTCTTTCTCTTTTTTCTCTTTTTTTTCTCTTTTTCTCTCTCTTTCTTTCTTTCTCTTTCTTTCTTTCTCTTTTTTCTCGTTCTTTCTCTTTCTTTTCTCTCTCTTTTCTTTCTTTCTTTTTTCTTTCTTTCTCTTTTTTCTTTCTTTTCTTTCTTTCTCTCTTTTTCTCTTTCTTTCTCTTTCTTTCTCTTTTTCTTTCTTTCTCTCTCTCTCTTTCTTTCTTTCCCCTTCTTCTTCTCCTCCTCCTCCTTCCTCCTCTTCTTCTTCTTCTTCCTCTTCTTCTTCTTATTATGGCCTTCCTCTCCCAGCTGCCAAAAACCAGGACCGATGAAGGCGGTGTTCACACATGCCCGGAACTCAGATCAGGGAGTTGCTGCTTGGAAGAAAGGGCAAAAGCCCCTTCTCCCCCGTTCAGCAGCCACCAGTTCGGCCAAAAGGAAAGTGGGTTGCTGCTTTTCTATGGAGCCAGAAGTACCATGGGCCCAGATAACAAGGATAGGGGGTGATGGTGGGGGATTCAGGAGGATAAATTGTCCTCCCCTCCCCCTGCAGGGAGCCAATTGCCCGTCTCTGCCTGTTCAAATCCACCCAGACCAATTGCAATTACAAAGCATTTTTTTAAAAATAAACGTTTTGGACAGTTGCTTGAGGTTCAAAACCCACGACCGACAGACCCAAAGCCCCAAGCTTATTAGATCTCCTAGCCCATATTTTGTTACTTCTAGTTGTAGGAAACTTCAGCAGGACCCAGGGCTGCAACCCACAAGAAGTCGAGGAGAAAGCAGAACCCACATTTCCATTCCTCCCTCCAGCGCCTCTCGCGAAATAGGCATCCTGCAGCTTTTGACAGACGCTGGGGCCGTAAATCATTTCCCCCACATTCTTTCCATTTTTAGACAATTTATTTTGCTGCCGAGGGCGGCTATGCAAGTCGTGCACTTTTTTTTTTAAGGTCAAAGTTCCCCTCGCACATATGTGCTGGTCGTTCCCGACTCTAGGGGGCGGTGCTCATCTCCGTTTCAAAGCCGAAGAGCCAGCGCTGTGCGAAGACGTCTCCGGGGTCACGTGGCCGGTGTGACTCAACGCCGAAGGCGAAAGAAACGCCGTTCCCTTCCCACCAAAGGTGGTTCCTGTTTTCCTACTTGCATTTTTTAACGCGCTTTCGAACGGCTAGGTTGGCCGAAGGCTGGGACAAGTCACGGGAGCTCCCTCCGTTACGCGGCACTCGGGATTCGAACGTCCGACCTTGTTATTTTTTGTTTTTGTTTTTATTTTCACATTTATAACCCGCACCTTCTCCTAAAAAAGGATCCAGGGCGGCGCACAGGAAATTTAAAAACTACATATACATAAATATACAACTTAAAATATGCCTTATTATACGATTATTAAAAACCTATTAAACTATAACCCTGTGCTAAAACATTTTAAAATTCCCCTAATTAAAATTTACAGCTAATAAAAGTCAGTATCGGAAGGTTATGCTAGGCCGGCTTGTTGAAATAGATGCGTTTTGAGACGCTGGCGGAAAAGGCGGAGGTCCGAGATGGTGCGTAATTCGGGGGCAGGTCGTTCCAGAGGGTAGGGCATGCCACAGAGAAGGCCCTTCACCTGGGTGTCACCAACCGGCATTGCCCGGCCGACGGCACCCGGAGAAAGCCCTCTCTATGGGAGCGGATCGGTCGAAGGGATGTGTGTCAGCCACCGAGCCACCACGTGCCTCTCTTTTAAAAAAGGCTCCTCTTAAGGTGCAGGACTGGTCTTAAACTTGGCAAAAAGACTCAGTGGCCACTGAGGAGTGACCCCTTCTTACCAAGGCTTGCACATTGATTGCAAAGTCCAGTTTGTGACTCCAGCACCAGAACGGAAAAATCCGATGCCCTTTCTCCCCACGTAATTGTAGGGTTGGGTCAGCCGCTGGGACAGTCCCTCCTAGCACATTCCTTTCTTTAGTGGGAAAGAGATCTCGATCTCTTGACCGAGCATGGATATTGGAAACATAGCGGCATTTCCCGACGGGATGACCTGGTCCCTTTCTAAACCTGTCTGAATTCCTTCCTTAAGTGGACAATCTAGAGCAGGGGTCTCCAACCTTTGCAACTTTAAGTCTGAAGGACTTCAGCTCCCAGACTTCGCCAGCCAGCAAGTTTTATGGCCATTCATTGCAGGCAACTATATACACACAGGCACACCTGTTTGAATGTACATGTGCTGTACTAGCAACTTCAGTTATGCTTAAAACTATGTTTAAATTAACCAGAGTTGGAAGGGACCTTGCAGGTCATCTAGTCCAGCCCCCTTGCCCAAGCAGGAGTTCTTAACATCTGCCTCTACCTAGGATTGAACTCACCGCCTCCTGATTGTGAGGCGAGAGATCCATCTCTAAGCCACAGCAGCATTTCATTAGTAAATTAGTAACAACCAATCTTAGATTCAGCTGGGTGTTATTAACTACAGCAGGGGTCCCCAACCTTTGCCAGCTGGCTGGAGAAGTCTGGGAGCTGAAGTCCTTCGGACTTAAAGTTGCAAAGGTTGGAGACCCCTGATCTAGAGGTTGCCTAGCCAGCAACCCGTCGACAGTCGTAGGTTAAAACAAGTTTGGGTCACGTCGGGAAGAGAGGCAAAAGGCACGGTGTGTTTGTGGTGCAGTGTGGAATTCCAAGTGTGGGTTAGCTCCGCGATCCTTGGCAAGCATGCGCTGGATTTTTTTTTTTTTTTCCAGTCGAGGGGAATGAAGGAGACTGCTAAAAGGAGCCACGATAGGGGTTTCGTGTAAATTAGGAACGGCTGTGTGGAGGAAACGGCTTAGAGATATATATTTTTTCGGCGTCTCTCGGTGGCAGGGGTTCTGCGGTCACCCGTTGGAACCGATGGGCTGGAGAAGATCTGGGTGGAATGTGCTGCCCCAGAAGATGTGGGGGCTTGGCTCTGCCTTTAATTGCATCAGTGTGTCGAGGAGGGAGATAAATTTATGGAGGAGAAATGTTCCGTGTCTTGAGGGATTTTGTACCCGTTTGGCATGAGGTTACCATAAAACACGCTCCAAAACGGAGAAAAAAAACGACCCAATAAAATCTAAAAGCCATAATCAACAACCGTGAGGAAGACCAGCAGTAAGAGGAATTAAGAGAGGCCTTAATTGCCCAATCTGCTGGTTCAGGAGGAATCCATGTGAAGGAAGAAGGGGACGGCTTCTCTGCCAGGCAAGACTGCACCCCAGGGCTGAATCCCAGCCAAGACCCAGGGGAGGAACGGGGAGAAGGGAGGAAAGCCCGCTGCCGGCACTGCCTCAACAGCCACCTTCTGGGTTCCTGGCCCATGTTTTGAGGGTCAAAAAAGCATTGAGAGTGAGGAGCCGCAGGCCCGACAAAGCCATGAGCTGTTGCTCCCTTCAGAAAGCCGCTCCTGTTTACGCGCAAACTGCTTTCTCTCGACCTTTCCAGGGTCATCTTGCAAGGGCCTCCACGCCTTGCCCAAGGACATTTGGCTCAAGTGCCAAAAGAAGGCAAGCGGGACTTCACCGGCTGTTCAAAAGATGACGACGACGGGCATTAAGGGAGACCCACACCAAAGGATCTCCTGCTTGTAGGGCTGGGGGTTGGACTAGATGGCCTACAAGTTCCCTTCCAACTCTGCTAATCTGTAAAGGATAGTGAGACTCAAGGGAGCTACTAATCCCACTCTGTAAAGCCCTAGTAAGGCCACACCTAGAGTACGGCATCCAGTTTTGGTCACCACACTACAAAAAAAGATGTTGAGACTCTAGAAAGAGGGCAGAGCAACCAGGATGAAGAGGAGACTGGAGGCTAAAACATAACGATGAACGGTTGCAGGAACTGGGCCTGGCTAGTTTAGGGAAGAGAAGGACCAGGGGAGACAGGAGAGCAGCCTTCCAATATTTGAGGGGCTCCCAAAGAGGAAGGGGGGGAGGGTCAAGCTATTCTCCAAAGCCCCTAAAGGTCAGACAAGGAATAATGGAGGAAACTGAACAAGGAGAGATTCAAGCTGGAAATAAGAAATTTCCTGACGGTGAGAGCAATCAACCCATGGAATAGAGGTTGTGGGAGCTTCATCACTGGAGGCTTTCAAGAAGAGACTTGGGCTGCCCTCCGTCAGGAATGGTGTAGGGTCTCCTGCTTGGGTGCCGGGTTGGGCTAGATGACCTACAAGGCCCCCTCCAACTCTGTGAATCTGTGAATCCCAACTATCCAGAGGGACTGGTGGTGCAGGAGGAATTGGTTGGTACAAGAGCACCCTCTGGTGGCAATCCCAGATTATCGCAGCCAGCCTCAAAGGGGACAATGGAATGGCGCCTGGGCGCGAGAGCGGGACACTTCTCGCCAGGACCCGCGCAGTGCCCTGCCCCTTTTGCGCTCGCTGAAAGAAGAGGGCGCTTCGGGTTTTGCAGGTGTGCACATTTTTATTCAACCCTCGGTGACGATCAGCTTCAGCAAGACGCATCTCAGAAGGACCCCTGGTTAACAGACAGAAGTACCATTTTCACCCCTCTCCAGCTGGCAGGAGGTCTTCCCCAGAAAGGACTCCCTGCATTTCTGAAAGCCAAGGGGGCTTCTGGACACAGCTTGTTCCCCTGACCGGTGGCTCCAGGGACGCAAGGCGTGCCTTTCAAGAGCCAAAAGAAGATCGGTGGACGAAGTAACAGCCACGCCGGCTCTAGGCTTGGCCTGTGGAGAGAGAGAAGAGAGTGAGAAAAAAAGGACAGCGTTGCAAAATCCTCCTAGTCGCTTCACTCGAGGGTGGCCCAGGGGGCATATTCTTCCGAAGGAGGCGACGACACCCAGAGGATCCCGTTAAAGCTTTTGCGCACTTCTCACACCCAAGTTCCAAAAGGCGATCCTTCACAACACCCAGATTCCAACTCTCTTCCCAGAAATCAGCCGTGCCGGGAGTTCCACCCAGGAAAGCCGCCTCTCCCACACCCGTGTGCCACGAGAAAAGAGGCCACCTCAGTGAGCGAGGAAGTGGAACAGGCTACATACAGGCCTGCTGGGGAAGATGTTGGGGTCAACGGGACTTAGAGACCTGTAGAAGTAAAAGACCCGGCCTCAGACAGCTGAGAAAAAACTGGCTGAAGGGGAAGCCTGAGATCATCCAGATATACCCCCTTGCCAGTTTAGCTTTATCTAAAGCTGCAGCCCGGGAAGCTACAGTAATTGTGGGCCAAAGGAGTCCCTCTCCGGCTCACATCCTCAAAGCAGAGGTCCCCACCTCCAGCCGCCGTACTGTCCCTCCAGCACAAGGACCGTTAAGCGGAGTTTAACCCTCACCTTTTCCTTCAGGCCAGCCGCTGCCGCCTGGGGCTGCTCTTGCAGGGCGACTTCTGGTGCAGCTTCCGCTCCTTCGGCCTTTCCTGGCCACTCGTTATCCTGGCCACTATGCTGTGGCACCTCCTGCTCAGGCGGAAAGGTTTCACTCGCTGCTTCCTCTCTGTCCAGCTGCGGACAGAGAGAGGACAGCGTGGCCTCCAAAGCCACCCGGGCCTCGTGAGCTCCTTTCTCCAGTTCAGCGGCGCTCCCGGCAGCCTCCTGGCAGGCCACCTTCACCCTCTTCTCCAGGAAGGCGATTTCTGACTTCAGCCGCTCCGCCAGCCCTTCCTTCTCCTGGATCTGGCTGGCAGCATGCATCATATCAGCCTGAAGGGAAGCCATGACCTCTTCCTGCTTGGCATTCAGCAGCTTTATCTGGCCTTCCAGCTCGGCCACCTTTTCCTGCTCAATCCTCAGCTGCTGGTGTCGTTCCTCCCAGTCAGCACTCAGAGCTTTCACCTGGGCCGAAAAGATGGGGTTGCACGCTCTTCAAAACCCTGGCTCGGGTTCAAGTAGAACAGACGGCACCATTCTACCTGTGACCACTTACACACTTCTCCCCCACCCCCTCCTGCTGCCCATCCTATACTTGGCTGAGTCAATTTCACAGCCCCCTGAGGAGGAGTTGCAAAACACCAGCCCCCCCCCCCTTTTTAAGACATTGTGGCTGAGCTCTCAGAAGCTGACAGGCAGAAAGCGAAATAAATGGTTAGAAAGACAACGCGAAAAGATTCGGAGGGAGTCAAACTGACCGGAGAGCAAAGAAACCAAAGTTACAGCTGCCTATTTTCTGTGCACCTAGAAGAGAGTCAACTGCTGGGCTAACAGCCAATGAAAAGTTATTTTTTGATAAGTTTAACAGACATTGTTTTCTGCAAGCTGAGAGAGGGGAGACTCCCCCCCCCCAAAAAAAAAGAATGTGGAGGGTGTAGAAAATGTTAAAACCTCGTCCAAACTTTCAACACCGTCAGCAGCTTTTATCTCCTCTGGCAAGGAAGTAAGATTCCTCCTCCCAAGAGGACGGAGCCGTTCTGGCCGACCCGAAGGAGGCTGGCTGGCTCTGCACCCACCTTTGTCTGAATGGTCTCCACTTGGGAGAAATCCTCCTCCATTTTCTTTTGCAAAGCCATCTGAGGAAGAAGCAGAATTGAGCTGCAGGGTGGCAACTATCACCAACGAGAGGTGGAAGGTTAACAAGGGAAAAAAATAATGAAACCAAGAACCGAGAAAATACAAAGGTTTTTTTTCCCCCCCTGCAAAAGATCAAGATGGCTCCCGCTTCTCTCCCTCTTACATTAGCTGAATTAGCTAAATTTAAAGCAAAGGTGTTGCTTTTTGGAGGGGGGGGGGGCAAGATATGCCTTTCGAGGGGGGGAACGTGTGTGTGTGTGTGTGTGTGTGTGTGTGTGTGTCCTGCCCCAAACCCGGCTCCTCTACAGCAACCAGAGCATTCAAGGTGATTTTATGGCCTGCAAAGGCAGGCTGAGCACTGGAGCTTCTCCTTATGTTTCTTTATTGCCTCGCCCCCCCACCTGCCAGAGACACACACCACACACAAACCTCAAAACACACACCAACACACCACACAACTGCAACACAACACAAACCACACAAAACACCACAAACACAAACAAGACACAAATCACAATACAACACACAACATATCACACCACGCGCAACACACAACAAACATACCACACAACCACCACAACAGGGACAACACACAACAAACATACCACACCACAACACATAGCACACAACCACACCACGCAGTCACACAAAACACCACAAACACACAAACCACAATACAACATACCACAATACAACACACAAAACACAACAAACATACCACACCACCACAACACATGGCACACAACCACACCACACAAAACACCACAAACCACAATACAACACAATATACCACACCACCACACAAAACACAGCAAACAAACATACTACACAACCACAACACGCACACACAAGGGCGCTGGAAGGCCGGCCATCGCAGCCGCCCCCTCAAGAAACGAGCCCCGGCCACAGCCACTCACGAAGTTCTTCTCCAGGACCTCGACGGACTGGATGCCATCGTCGCACCTGGGAAAAGAACCACAAAACTCGCTTCTGGAGGACGAGCGGCGGCAGCAGCAGCCGCCCCTCCCCGGCTGGGATTCCCAGGAGGCGGCCGAGGCAACGTCGAGCTTCTTCGACGCCCCGCAGGCTTCGCTAGGCCTCCGCAACGCCTGCCTCAGGGCCCGCCATGTTAGCGGCCCTTTTTCCCGCCCGAACGGGGCAACCCCATTGGCTCCCGCGGGGGTGTCAGGTGACCCACCCGCGGGCTCCTAGAAGGGTCGCCGGGGTCTGACTGACTCACTCACATTTCCGCCATGGAGACACTCTAGGCTACGCGACTCGCACGCGGCCTCCCGACGGCTATTTGAACCTTCCCTCCCATTTGGCGGCCCCGCCTTGCTCAGGGCCCCCGCCCTGCCGTTCCTTTCCCCGATTGGTGGGGATCGGATCGTGACGCGGCGAGGGTGGGCGGAGCCAGGGCGGCCAAGGAAGCACAGCTGTAGCATCCTAAGATACTGGGAGGGAGCGCTTTGGTGCTCGAAGGTGGGAGGGAGGGGGGAATCCATCCATCGGGACATCGGGGCATTCTGATTGGCCGCCGCTCCAGATCCCTTTCCCCACGCGTGATTTCCTTTCCTCCTGCATCGAGCAACCTAAGAGTTTGAGGAACGCTCCCATGCTCCCCGGCCAGCAGGGGAGCATGGGCTTCAAAGGGTTTGGCTGGGATGCTCTTTTGGACCGGCCGCCGCCGCTGCTTCGGATTTTCAGGGGCTCGCGTGGGGCTTCCACGGAGGTTGTGAGTTCGATCCTAGGTAGAGGCAGGTGTAAGGTCTCCTGCTTTTTTCAGGGGGGGGGGTTGGACTAGATGACCTCCAAGGTCCCTTCCAACTGTGTTAATCGGTTACAATCGGGAGGTTATCAGTTCGATCCTAGGTAGAGGCAGGTGTAGGGTCTCCTGCTTTTGGGCAGGGGGGGTTGGGCTAGATGACCTCCAAGGTCCCTTCCAACTGTGTTAATCGGTTACAATCGGGAGGTTATCAGTTCGATCCTAGGTAGAGGCAGGTGTAGGGTCTCCTGCTTTTGGGCAGGGGGGGTTGGGCTAGATGACCTCCAAGGTCCCTTCCAACTGTGTTAATCGGTTACAATCGGGAGGTTATCAGTTCGACCCTAGGTAGAGGCAGGTGTAGGGTCTCCTGCTTTTGGGCGCGCGGGTTGGGCTAGATGACCTCCAAGGTCCCTTCCAACTGTGTTAATCGGTTACAATAGGGAGGTTATCAGTTCGATCCTAGATAGAGGCAGGTGTAGGGTCTCCTGCTTTTGGGCGGGGGGTGGGGGTTGGACTAGATGACCTCCAAGGACCCTTCCAACTCTGTTAATCGGTTATCTGCATCCCCCGTTTTTCTTAACTTGATCCCGCCTCCCCCAAGGTTCCAACTGTTGCTCCGTGGAAGGCTACGCTGCGATGCGCGGCGGACTCGGGCTTCCCGGGGCTGGAGCGGAGGCTTGGAGACCCGGCCCTGTCCTCCCCCGCTTGCAGGGGCTGCGATCGGCAACGGATCGCCAAGGCTCGATCGAGGAAAAGGATCCAAGCCTCGCCTGCCGCAGCTTGTAACGCGACGGGTGGCCGGTCCTGGGAGGGTAGGGGGGCTAATAGCGCGACCGATGGAGCCCCCCCCCCCCTTTCCAAGCCCGGCGCCCCCCTCCTCGGAGACCGTCGAAAGTCGCTGCGCTGGAACGGGCGACCTCCGTGGAGGCGGGACTGCTTCGGCGCGGGAGCGCCTTCCCGCGGACCCGCCGCCTCTCGGGCATCGGAGGGGCTTTGGAGGGCGCCCGATCCTTGAGCGACTTTAGGGGGCGAGATCCATCGCTCCTCTCCCCGAATCCGTTCCGCTTGCTCCGTCCTTTTGGGGAGATCGGTTTTGGGAAGAAGAAGCGGCGTAGGTGGCTCCTCCGGTCGCCTTTCGCCAGCCCAGGGGCCGTTTTAAGGCCCGGGCACCGGGCGATCGACGGCGGTATCCGATCCCCCCTCTTCCTCGATGCGCCCGGCCGCGCCGGCACGCCCTTCCCCGCCCCGCCATGGGTTCCTGCGCCACCAAAGGTGAGCTGGCCGCTTGCGATCACGTTCCCCGCAGTCCGGGTGGGGCGCAAGGCGAGACCGAGGCCGGGCTTGGCTCCTTGCAAAAGCGTGGGTAGCGGGAGAGAGGGGAGGGGGCTTCAAGCCGGAGACCCGGCCCCTTGGCTCATTCTGGGGGGGACATGTTGAGCCTCCACGTACCGCCCCGGTCTACCTCTGCGTCCTTGCAGCTTAAAAGGATGACGGAAAGCAGAGAGGAGCCGGGGGTCTGAGAAGAGAACAGAATGTAGGATAGGATGGAATAGAATAGAAAGTAGGATAGAATAGAATAGAATTTAGGATAGGGTTTGATAGGATGGAATAGAATAGAATGTAGATTCCGATAGAATAGAGTAGAATAGAATGTAGGATAGGATGGAATAGAATAGAATGTAGATTAGGATAGAATAGAATAGAATAGAATAGAATGTAGGATAGGATGGAATAGAATGTAGATTAGGATAGAATAGAGTAGAATAGAATGTAGGATAGGATGGAATAGAATAGAATAGAATGTAGGATAGGATGGAATAGAATAGAATGTAGATTAGGATAGAATAGAGTAGAATAGAATGTAGGATAGGATGGAATAGAATAGAATGTAGGATAAAATGGAATAGAATAGAATGTAGATTAGGATAGAATAGAGTAGAATAGAATAGAATGTAGGATAGGATGGAATAGAATAGAATGTAGATTAGGATGGAATGGAATGTAGACTAGAGTAGAATAGAATAGAATGTAGATTGGGATGGAATAGAATAGAATGTAGATTAGGATAGAATAGAGTAGAATAGAATGTAGAATAGAATAGAATGTAGGATAGGATGGAATAGAATGTAGATTAGGATAGAATAGAATGTAGGATAGAATAGAATGTAGGATGGGATGGAATAAAATAGAATGTAGATTGGGATAGAATAGAATAGAATGTAGATTGGGGTGGAATAGAATAGACTAGAATATAGGATAGGATAGAATAGAATGTAGATTGGGATGGAATAGAATAGAATGTAGGATAGAATAGAATAGAACGTAGATTGGGATGGAATAGAATAGAATGTAGATTGGGATGGAATAGAATAGAATGTAGATTGGGATGGAATAGAATAGAATGTAGGATAGAATAGAATAGAACGTAGATTGGGATGGAATAGAATAGAACGTAGATTGGGATGGAATAGAATAGAATGTAGATTGGGATGGAATAGAATAGAATGTAGGATAGAATAGAATAGAACGTAGATTGGGATGGAATAGAATAGAATGTAGATTGGGATGGAATAGAATAGAATGTAGATTGGGATGGAATAGAATAGAATGTAGATTGGGATGGCATGGGATAGGATAGGATAGGATTCTTTATTGGCCAAGTGTGATTGGGCACACACGGAATTTTGGTCTTTGTGCAAGTGGTTTCCCACCTCCCGCCGCTCAGTCCACTTGCTGGCGGGTGGTGGGACACGAATTACTCAGCCATTCAAAGGATGAAATGCTGCAAAAGAGCTCTTCCTGCATTCTGTGCATGCTCCAACCATGGGAATCCTCCTTCCCTATTGGAGGACGCGAGAGAGCTTGCTCAGTCACACAAGCGCCTCCTGCCTCCGAAATGAGAAAGCAGCGCTTCAGTGTTTTATCGGGGGGGGGGGGGGGGAGGGGGGGGGAAGGGCGGGGGGGAGGTTATTTGCAAACCCCACCTGTAGGGTAGAGAGGAGGAGGGGGCCAGAAACAGCCCCCCCCCCAAGAAAGCCTCTTTAATGGCAGGTAGATTCTCGGTCATCCAAGATCACGTTTGCGCCAAAGTCCAGTTGCCTTTGGAAAAAGCACGTTTGGGACTCCGAGATATTGCAGGTCCTAACAGAAGCCTCCCCCCCCCTCCCCTTTTCTGGCTGGAAGGATCAAAGCAAAGGAAGCGGTAGAACATGTGACCGGACAGCAAGAGCATCTCGCCCCCAGTCCCTTGCCTTCTGCATGCGAAGGGACAAGAAATCCCAACTTGCTGGCTACAGGGAGGTCATGTTGTGGCCAGCCAGCGGCCAGTGGAGCTGGCAGCAGATTCAGACAGTGAGGAGGGTTGGGGAGGAAGGTGGGCCAGTCCTGGAGTCTGGGGAAGGCTCTGAGGAGAGCTCTGTGTCGGAGGCAGAGAGGGGGCCAGGGCCGTCTGACAGTTATCAGCTGCCTTCAGTCAGACATCAGTGAGGCAGAAGAACAGCGGGAGCCTCTTCCCAGGGTGCGCATGCGCAAAGTGGCCAGACGAAGGGAACGGCTAAAGAACAGGGGTCGACTTGGGAGGAAGGCCACAGGTGGACGGTGAATGCCCCCCCTCCCCCCGAGGGAATAAAAGAAGAGCAGAAGGGGAGTGGAATTTGCAGGAGACCGTTAGTTCGCTTCATTGGTTCATGACTCTCCAAGACTCCTGGTCAAGTTTTGTAAATCTCGGCCTGGCAGCTCTCCAAACAAGATGAGGTCTGTGACCGTAAATCCTCCCTGGAAAGACTTTGCTGGAGGTGAATGAGCAGAATTCACAGCCAATTAATGAAAGGGGGTTTTGTCGGGACAAGGAGTTGGCTTCCGGCTCATGGGACTTCTGCTTAAGCTGCTTAAACCTGCAATCTTTGAGTGCACAGAGCAGCCAAAGTCCCCAGGCCAATCTAGAGGTCAATAGAGAGGACCAGTTCCTCCCTGGATGGACTCCCCAGTGTGGATTGGCCAGCTACTGATAGGGTGACCACTACAAGGGCCAAACTCATAGGGGAGCAAGGGACAAACCCCCTAGCCCCATTTCCTGACTTTCACCATCACTCTGCTAAACAACTAATTCCCACAACAGTCAAACTATTTACTAAGGCTGTATTACTATTCTTCTTCTCATCCTTCCTATTACCTATCTCCTTCTACTTATGACTATAGCTTTGTAGCTTTACGATTTATATTGTTTTATTTAGTTTCCTAGTATGATTTGATTGCTTATTAGCAACCTACGACTATCCCTAAGTGTTGTATCTTATGATTCTTGATGAATGCATTCTATTTTATTTTTCTTTATGTACACCAGGGGTGTCCGAACTTGGGAACTTTAAGAGTTGTGGACTTCAACTCCCAGAATTCCCCAGCCAGACATGGCAGCTGGGGAATTCTGGGAGTTGGAAGTCCACAAGTCTTAAAGTTCCCAAGTTTGGACATCCCTGATGTACACTGAGACTCTGGTGGGTGGCCAAATTGTTTACTACTGGTTGAAGTGCGCTCCTGTGTGCGCTCGCGATGCTTCTGCGCATCCGCAGAAGCGTCCAGGTGGGAGGTAGAGCCTCCCACCGACGCTACTACTGGTTCGCCTGATCCGGGCTGCTACCCACCTCTGCACTGAGAGCATGGGCACCAAAGACAAATTCCTTGTGTGTCCAATCACACTCGATCAATAAAGAATGCCATGTTCTCTTTTTTAATATCCTATGACTATCACTAAGTGTTGTTCCTTACGATTCTTGAGGAGTGTATTTTTTATGTACACTGAGAGCTTAGGCACCAAAGACAAATTCCTTGGGTGTCCAATCACACTTGGCCAATAAGGAATTCTCTTCTATTTTGGGGGGAATGGCTTGAAGGATGTCTTAGCTCTGTGATGGCGAACCTATGGCACAGGTGTCACAGGTGGCACGCGGAACCATTTATTAGGGCCCGCGAGGCGTTGCCCTGTCAGCTCCAGCGCGCATGTGTGCGCTGGCCAGCTGATTTGGGCCTTCTTTTGAGGCCGTTTTTCACCCTCTGGAGGCTTCAGGGAAGCTCCTGAAGCCTTTGGAGGTCAGGGGGAGGCTGTTTTCACCCCCCCCAGGCTCCTAGAAAGCCTCTGGAGCCTGGGGAGGGCAAAAAAAGCGTGCCAAAAGCAGGGGGTCATGCACATAGCATTATGGGTGTGGCACGCCCATGCACGCCCCCCCCCCCCCCTTGCGCTCCCTCTGCTTTTGGCACGCGAGCCAAAAATGGTTAGCCATCACTGTCTTAGCTACACGGACCTCTTCCCCCATCCTGGAGCCTGTGGTGCTGAACCTCTTGCTTTCTTTCTGCAGAATTCCTCACGAGGGCCCACAAGGAGGGAGGCACCGTCCCTCTGCCGGACCAGGAAGGCGGCACTCCACCTGTTGCCCTCCCAAAAGAAAGCACCCCTCAGGTAAAAGGCTGGCACCGCTCCCCTTAAGATGGCTGCCTAAGGAAAACCTTCCTATCCCATTTCTCTTTCCCCCGAAAGCAAGGACCGACGTTTTTTTTTGACAATGAAAAACCACACCGTCAGGGCAATGACCAATGGTACATTTGAAGAGACTGCGCACCGTGTAAGCGACGTACACTCGGGTGGGGGAGCGAAGCAGGAAGGCAGAAAGCCCAAATGGCGAGGAGAAATGCGACACATTGTCCAAGGCGAAGCATAATGTAAAGGTCGTTGCTGAAACTGCAGCTAGGATGGTCTGGGGTCGCGCCTCCTAGGGGGAAGAAAAGGACATTTCAAATTGGGGGTGGCAACTGCCCAAAAGCCCCTTCCTGCATCCTATCCCAGGAGGGGTCTTCAGAAATGATTAAATCCCCCACCCCAAGGCTCTGCCTGGTAGGGAGTCCCCACAAGGCTGCATGCAGCTCCCCCACAGAGGCTGGGGCTTCCTTTAGACCAGAGATCAGCAACCTTAATCACTCAAAAGAGCCATTTGGACCTGTTTCCCACAGAAAAGAAAACACCGGGAGCCACAGAACCCTTCCCGTGCCTGACATATTTCCTGAGCGGCCACAAAACTAGCATATGTAGTTGAATTAAAGGTTCTATTTTCTTCTGAAACTTTTCTTTTCTTGGATTTATCCATGGCTGGCCTACTGGGGTTCGAAAAGCTCAATAAATTGCGCGCCGGTGGGTGTCGCACATTGGCGGTTGTGATGTATATTTTGAGTGACAGCAGCAGAGGGAGGAAAGAGCCGCATGTGGCTCCAGAGCCACAGGTTGCTGACCCCTGCTTTAGACCCACAAGCAGCCAGGTTGGAACAGAGCGGGCCATCCTAGGTCACCTCCCTCTTCTTTTTCCTGCAGAAGTCCTCGCGGGGCTCCGGCGGGGCTACCTTGGCGGCCTACGATGTGACAGCCCTTGCTACCTCCTCCCTGCTGGGTAGGTATGCCCTCCGGATCAATGGCTCCCCAGCAACTCCTTGTCCGACAGACCCACAAAAGAGGCGCTTCTTCATTGGAGCAGCCTCACGCCAAAGGCCAAGAGAGCTACACTGAAAGACTACATCGCGAGCCGGGACTCCCTGCTGTGGCGGGGATGGGGTGGGGTGGAGGGGTGAAATCCTCCCGGTTCGGCCCAACCAGTAGGGACAATTGGCATCAGTTCTCCGAACCTCTTCCGCCCACTTGACCCACCCACCCAATCCGAACGTTTTTCCCTCCGTTCACAGCAGAGCTGCGGTAGCCTGTCCCTTTAAGGTAGCCCCTGGGAGGGAGGGGGCCAGGAGGGACCATAAAGGGAGCAGCAGCTCCTCTGTGAATGGAGGGAAAAACGTTCGGATTGTCTCTGCCACCGAATTCGACGTTAAATGCTGCAGAGACAATCCCAACGTTTCTCTCCCCGTTCACAGCAGAGCTGCTGCAGCCTGCCTCTTTAATGTAGGGCCAGGGAGGGAGGGGGGGCCAGGGGGTGGCCATAAAGGGAGCAGCAGCTCCTCTGTGAACGGAGGGAAAAACGTTCGGATTGTCTCTGCCACCGAATTCGACTTTAAATGCTGCAGAGACAATCCCAACGTTTCTCTCCCCGTTCACAGCAGAGCTGCTGCAGCCTGCCTCTTTAATGTAGGGCCAGGGAGGGAGGGGGGGCCAGGGGGTGGCCATAAAGGGAGCAGCAGCTCCTCTGTGAACGGAGGGAAAAACGTTCGGATTGTCTCTGCCACCGAATTCGACGTTAAATGCAGCAGTGACAATCCCAACATTTCTCTCTCCGTTTACAGCAGAACTGGTAGTAAAAAAATTTAAACTTCACCACTGGTGGGGTGGCCACAGTGCCCGAAACACGGAGGAGCCAAAGGGAACAGCTTCCAAAGCAGCTTGATAAGAATTCTCTAGGATGCTTTAATCTGGATTCCCGGGGAGAGGTTGGACGACATGGGCTCAAGATTCCCCCGCCAACGTGATCCTCCTCCTCTTTCACTGGGTGACTCTGGCAATGGTGTGGGTGTGGTCCACTCCATAAACATCCCACCAAAAAGGAGCCTCTTTTGGGAGAGGGGCCAAAGCAGACTGGGGAGGGGGCCACCTTTTCAGGCAGGGCAATCGGGCCAGTCCATCTTCACCGGCTGCAAAGGGGGTCTTCCCCGCTCCATTGCAGCCGAAGGGTTTGGACAGCGGGGAGATGAATGTGTCTTGCGCTGGTGGTTTCCATGGAAACCCTCCATAGTTTTTTTCCCCCTTCCTCCCTCCACCCCCCCCCCCCAGCTGGGAAGGCAGCAAAGCCGGCACGGTAGCATGGCTCCCCCACGTTCCCCCATCTGCTCACGCCTGGGCTCAGTCCTGCTTCTCCTCTGTCCTCCAGGCCTCGTCCAGAGCCTGAAGGACCACATCACCAAGCCCACCGCCATGGCCCAAGGACGCGTGGCCCACCTCATCGAGTGGAAGGGCTGGAACGCTCCCCCCGTGGGCTGGGGGCAGCCTCCCATTGAAGAGGTGCTGTACGAGGAGCTGACGGACGAGCTGAAGGAGGCTCGGTTTGCGGCAGGTGAGGGGAGGGGAGGTGGCAGGCTGGTGCAAACCACAGGGGGACAGGATGGGGGCGTCTGGCCAACATTCTCTGTTTGCAGCTACTGGGTATCCCTTGTCCCCCCCACCCCCGGGGAGAAATGCACAGGGATGGCTGGTTTACCAACTCTTCAAAGCTTGCATTTGATGTGTGGGTGTCTCAGTCTTGCCACAAGCCACCTATGCCTCACCTCCCAGCTCTCCGGCCCCTCTCCAGGTGTGGCTGAGCAGTTTGCCATCACGGAAGCCACTCTGAGTGGTTGGTCCTCCCTGAACGAGGAGGAGCTGAGAGACAGGGGAGGATCGCAGGACGTGATCCAGCTCCAAGGTAAGACCCAGTGGTGAAATTTCAATTTTTTTGTTTACTACTGGCTTGGTGGGCGTGGCAGGGGAAGCATACTGCAAAATCCCCATCCCCACTCCTGGGGGAAGGATATTGCAAAATCCTCATTCCCTCCTCATTCGGGGCCAGCCAGAGGCGGTATTTGCCGGTTCTCTGCACTACTCAAAATTTCCGCTACCGGTTCTCCAGAACCTGCTGAATTTCACCCCTGGTATGGCCCCTGGCTTTTGACCCAGGATGGCTGCATCCTTTCCTTTTGCTTCTCTCTCAGTCCCCCTGGCTGTGTCGTCCTTTTAACTCTCTTCCTCCTTCTCCTTTTCTTCTTCCTTCTTCTCCTCCGGCCAGATCTGGAAGGCATCTACCTGCAGGACGGTCTCCTCTTTTGCCCCTCTGCTCCGGCAGGCAGCCTCCAGGCCTTTGTGCTCTCCAACCCAGAATCCCCCATCCCAAGCAGGCCCGTGAGAGCGAACGATTGGGGCAGGGCCAAAGGCGGCTTGGGAAGGGCAGAAGAGAAGCCGGTGGGACCGCCCAACGCCCGTAGATGGCAGCAGAGTGCCACATCCCTGCGTTACGTGGACAGCAGCTCTCCCTCCGAGGATGAGGTCTTCTATGACTAGGCTGGGGTCGCTCCGTGGTGAGGCTGGCAGCAACTGCGGTGGCATTCGGAGCTCCAGGAGGGGTGGGATTGCGTGGCCGAGGGGGGGGAGGGTCTTGCTCCAGAGACCCTTTGCCTGGCAGCCTGAGGAGCTGGGCTCAGGCAGTGCATTATGGTCCCAGAGTCGTTGCAGTTGCAGGAGGACGTGATTTTTTTGACACAGCCCATCAGTCTGATCCACAATTAGCCCTTCCAGCACTAAAATGGAACCTGCACAGCCGACCAGGCGGTGGGGGAGTCCCGGGGAGGATGGATTCAGAGCAGAGGTCACTATCTGGGTGGAAATTCAGGCAGAGGAGGCTCCCTGCGTACGTGATCCATACAGCCTCCTGTCCCTTCAAGTGTTCACAGAGCAGCCATCAATCCTTCCTTATGGACTAAAGGGTGCCTGGCCCAGGAATGTTGTTACTGAAGGTGTAAATAAAAAATAGGTGCCACAGAAAAACGGGCGTCCACCTTTTTGCCCGAAAGGAAAACTGCCAGCTGCCCTCCAGACGTCCCCTCTGAGTATGAGCTAGGAAAAAGGGGCTGGTCTTGGAGGCACATGGGGGAGGGGGGGCTTCCTCATTAGTAGTAACTGTGAGAGGGATCTTGGAGTCCTAGTGGATAACCATTTAAATAGGAGCCAGCCATGGGCAGCAGCTGCCAAAAAAGCCAACCCAGTTCTAGGCTGCATAAACAGAGGGAGAGAATCAAGACCACATGAAGGGTTGATACCACATTATAAGGCCTTGGGAAGGCCACACTTGGAATACGGCATTCAGTTTGGTCACCACGATGTAGAAAAGGATGTGGAGACTCTAGAAAGAGTGCAGAGAAGAGCAACCCAGAGCATTAGGGGACTAGAGACTAAATCAGATGAAGAACGGTTGCAGGAACTGGGTATGTCTAGTTGAATGACAAGAAGGACTAAGGGAGACATGATAGCAGCCTTCCGATATCTCAGTGGTTGCCCCGAAGAAGAGGGAGTCACGCTATTCTCCAAAGCACCTGAAGGCAGGATGAGAAGCAATGGGTGGAAACTAATCAAGGAGAGAAACAACTTAGAACTGAGGAGAAATTTCCTGACAGTGAGAACAATCAATCAGTGGAACAGAAGTTGCCTCCAGAAGTTGTGAATGCTCCAACACTGGAAGTTTTTAAGATGATGTTGAATAACCCTTTGTCTGAAGTGGTGTAGGGTCTCCTGCCTAGGCAGGGGGTTAGACTAGAAGACCTCCAAGGTCCCTTCCAACTCTGCTATGTTATTGTAAGCTTTGGTTTCAAACAGCTGATGATCAGGAGGCCCATGCTGAAATTGAAACGTTTGCTCTGATGGGAGGCGAGGTCTGATCAGAGCCTGACTGACATGTCTGGGGTGCGGGCGGGCGGGTGGGTGACAAGGGAGGTAAAGCCAGCAGATTCCTGGGACTCTTCTTTAGCTGGGGAAAGGACATTACCAGGTAAACACTCCCCCCCACCTCCATCCAAAACCCCACTTAATCTCACGCTAGAGCAGCGAAGGCGAACCTTTTGCAGTATCCTTCCCCTGCCACGGCCACAGAACCAGTAGTAAAAAAAAATCCGCTGCACTAGAGCCTCTTCTCAAGAGTTACCACACGGAGGGTAACTCTTGAGACTTCTATACATTGCCACCGTTCTGTTGTGTCTTAGCATCTATTTCTAAAATGCCCACGGATCTAAAAAATGCCTACGTTGTTCCACTGGGCAGTCTTTCCCGTTTTTTAAACATTTTTAAACTTTGCGGTGACTCCTTCTTTAGGCAAGCCAGAGAATGTCACTAGCAAAGAAAGACAAGGGGTCTCTCTCTCTCTCTCTCTCTCTCTCTCTCTCTCTCTCTCTCTCTCTCTCTCTCTCTCTCTCTCTCTCTCTCTCTCTCTCTCTCTCTCTCTCTCTCACACACACACACACACACACACACACAGACAGAACTAAACCTACGGCTTCCACGCCTCCAGCGCTCTCCCTCCCATGGGCTTCTTCTGCTATCGGCCGGCTTTGGGGTTGGCCAGCTCTTCGATGGCCTTCCGGAGCTGAAAAAAGACCAAGACAAAGCAAAGCTGACCAGGGGGGGAACAGAGAGCGAGTCAGTGTTGCAAAATTCGCCAGCTCAAAAGGAGGCAGTGGCAGGCCCCCTTTTTGCAGGCCGATGATGCCGTGCGTTGGCAAGCAGCAGAAGCCAAGCCTCCAGAAGCATATATCCTCCCCACCACCAGATATCCAGATATCTCCCCACCACCACCACCACCAGAAGGGGGGCAGATGGGAAGGAGGAAGGTGCACCTCGCTGGGCCCTCGTGGAGGATAACAGATAAACAGAGTTGGAAGGGACCTTGCAGGTCATCTGGTCCAATCTCCCCGCCCAAGCAGGAGACCCGACACCTGCCTCTACCTAGGATTGAACTCACAACCTCCCGGTTGGGAGGCGAGAGCTCCACCTACCGGCCACTCACTCACCTCCCTCCTGGTCACGATCCCCACCACTTTCCCCAGCTGTGTGACAAAAGCCCGCTGCAGGTTCAGCATCTCAAAGAGGTTGTGGGCCTGCAGGAGGAGGTAAAAAAGGAAAGGTGCTCGGGGGAAGAGGGCCCTCTGGAAAGCCCCTTCCTCAATGGATCCTCCCCTTGGGAACCCTGCCTGGCCCTGTTCCCCAGTCAATCCCCCCCCCCCCCCCCCCCCCCGGGCATCCCATGGTTAGACAAAGTGGCAGCTTCCTGTTCTGACCGAGGCTTCTTCCCAAGTGCCTGAAGCCAACTCCTGGTCCCAACAAAAAACCTTTGATTAATTGACTGGATTCTTCTCATTCACATCCAGCAAAGGTCACAGACCTTATCTGGCTTGGAGAGCTGCCAGGCACGATCTCTGCAAAACGTAGCAAGGGGCCTCGGAGAGTCACGAACCAATGAAGTGAACTAATGGTCTCCTGCAAACTCCACTCCCCTTTCACTCCTCTTTTATTTCCTTTGGGAGGGGCCATTCATCGTCCACCTGTGGCCTTCCTCCCAAGTCGACCCCTGTTCTTTAGCTGCTCCCTTCGTCTGGCAGCTCTGCACATGCGCACACTGGGAACAGGCTCCAGCTGTTCTTCTGCCTCACTGATGTCTGACTCGGAAGGCAGCTGATAACTGTCAGACGGCCCTGGCCCCCTCTCTGCCTCCGACACAGAGCCCTCCTCAGAGCCTTCCCCAGACTCCAGGGCTGGCCCAGGTTCCTCCCCAACCCTCCTCACTGTCCCAATCTGTACTGGCGTGCCACAACACTTCCCTGCTTCCTTCCTGCTGCTGCTGCCCTGGTGCCTCAGCAGAGGCACGAGTCTTCCCCGGACCGAGGCAACCTGTATGGCACTCGACCACCTGAGGTACCTGGTGCAGGGATGTCCATGGGGAGAGCTGTAGGGTGACAGGATTGATGGTGCAGCCTTCTTTCAAAGTCTGGCCCGAGAGAAGCTGGAAGGGAGAAGAAGCACAGCCATGAATGTTCGGTGCAATGGGATGGAAAGGAGCCCTGTCCGCCCTCCTGCCCCCAGCCCCGCCCCGGGAAAGCAGGTAGTCGACTCTTGTCAGAATCACCCTCTCCGGCCGACCTCTTTCCCCATCTGCTCCTGTGGCAGACTGGAGTCTTCGTGGCTCTGGAGAAACTGGATGAGACTGGACCGCTGGATCGCCCCCAGCAGCATCTGAGACTCTGAGGGAGAAACAAGCAGAGGGAAGGGTCCAGGTTTGGTCACCACCCTATAAAAAAGATGTGGAGATTCTAGAAAGAGTGCAGAGAAGAGCAACCAAGAGGATTAGGGGACTGAAGCCTACAACATGCGATGAACGGTTACAGGAACTGTGCCTGGCTAGTCTAGGGAAGAGAAGGACCAGGGGAGACAGGAGAGCAGCCTTCCGATATTTGAGGGGCTGCCACAGAGAGGAGGAAGGGGGTCAAGCTATTCTCACAAGCCCCTGAAGGAATAATAATGGATGGAAACTGACCAAGGAGAGATTCAACCTGGAAATAAGGAGGAATTTCCTGACAGGGAGAACAATCCACCCATGGAACAGAAGTTGCCTTCGGAAGTTGTGGGAACTTCATCACTGGAGGCTTTCAAGAAGAGGCTGGGCTGTCATCTGTCAGAAATGATCCAGCATCTCCTGCTTGGATGGGTGGGTGGGGTTTGACTAGATGACCTACAAGGTCCCTTCCATTTCTGTTAATCTGAATCTATCTAAGATGATCAAAGGCCTGGAGGCTAAAACATACAGTGAACGGTTGCAGGAACTGGGCCTGGCTAGTCAAGTGAAGAGAAGGACCAGGGGAGACAGGAAAGCAGTTTTCCAATATTTGAGGGACTCCAACAGAGAGGAGGAGGGGGTCAAGCTATTCTCCAAAGCAGCTGAAGGCCAGAGAAGGAAGAATGGATGGAAACTGACCAAGGAGAGATTCAACCTGGAAATAAGGAGGAATTTCCTGACAGGGAGAATAATCCACCCATGGAACAGAAGTTGCCTTCGGAAGTTGTGGGAGCTTCATCCCTGGAAGCTTTCCAGAAGAGACTGGGCTGCCATTTGTCAGAAATGGTATATAAGGTCTCCTGCTTGAGCAGTGGGGTTGGACGAGATGCCTTCCAAGGTCCCTTCCAACTCTGTTATTCTAAGACTGTAGTTTTTAGGAACGTGGTTGTGTCCACGTGCATATTTGTGTTACAAATGCCTCAACGCTCCTCCAACCGTCCGGAGGGACACTGCCGCCGGACGGATCCGGCGCGAGACACACAGACAGGCACACCCGCTGCTTTCGGAGCGCCGCCTTACCCGCATTGTCTACCACAGGATACTCCTGGGCATCCGTCATGGTGACCACCTGGAGGATGTCGCGGAAGGAGGCTTCCTGGGGCAGGATGACGAAATCGGTGTTCATGAACTCCTGGGTGGTGACCTGGTAGGACCTGCAAAGGGAAGCAGCGCTCGTCAGACCCATGGCTTCACTGGGACAGGGCAACGCTTCGGGGGGGAAGAGGAGCTGCCAAGCATGGTCAGGCCAGAGGGGCTCTGAGCCACACGCAGAGTGCCCGTTCTTTGGGGAAAAGGCCGCCATCCCAATCCCTGGGTCCCAGCAAGCCAAGGGCAGGGCAGGGCAGGGCAGGGCAGGGCAGGGCAGCTCACTCGATATGCCTGCTCCGGATGCGTGGAAGGTACGGTAGCTTCTTGACAATGATGGTGCCATCGTAGAAGGAAGGCTGGAACTTCTGGGCAATGGCGTTGGCCACCAGGACGGCCAACAGCACAGGCAGGATGTGGGCGATCTGCCCGGTCATCTCAAAGGCCAGCAAGGCGGTGGAGAGGGTGTGGGTGACCGAGCCAGAGAAGGCAGCAGCCCCTGGAAGGGGAGGGGGAAGAGCAGAAGGTGGCCAATATCAGTGACAGCAAAGGTATTGGGGGGAGGGGGGGCTGTTTCCACACTGCCTGTGCCTCCCTAATGTTCTATCCAAGGCTCCCCAAGAGCAGGAAGCCAACTCCTGGTCCCGACAAAAAACCCTTTTATTCATTTCCTGGGAATTCTGCTCATTCCCATCCAGCAAAGTCTTTCCAGGGAGGACTTACGGTCACAGACCTTATCTGGCTTGGAGAGCTGCTAGGCTCAATATCTGCAAAACCTGGCCAGGAGTCTCGGAGAGTCACGAACCAATGAAGCGAACTAATGGCCTCCTGCAAACTCCACTCCCCTTTCGCTCCTCTTTTTATTTCCTTTGGGAGGGGCCATTCATCGTCCCCCTGTGGCCTTCCTCCCAAGTCGACCCCTGTTCTGTAGCTGTTCCCTTTGTCTGGCAGCTCTGCGCATGCACACATTAGCAACAGGCTCCAGCAGTTCTTCTGCCTCAGTGATGTCAGCTGATAACTGCCATATGGCTCTGGCCCCCTCTCTGCCTCTGACACAGAGCCCTCCTCAGAGCCTTCCCGAGACTCCAGGACTGGCCCAGGTTCCTCTCCAACCTCCTCACTGTCCAAATCTGCCACCTGCTCTGCTGGTCACTGGCGAGCCACGACCGTTTTGATCTAGGCTTCACAAAATCACGAAGTAGGCTCCTTGTCCCGACAAAACCCCTTTTTATTAAGCTAATGTGAATTCCTCTTATTTACATCCAGCAAAGTCCAGTCATTCAAGGGTGAATGTACCACCATAGATCTTTTGTCAGGCTAGGAGAGCTGCCAGGCCGATATCTTCCTCACACCTAAGTGCCAAGGAAGCCTCCCGACATACCTGCCAGCGCATAAGCCCCAGGGATGATGGGGCTGGGGGGCCCCTCCGCAGTGATGCCCATGGGGAAGAGGAGGGCCACGGCTTCGCCCACCAAGCGCCCGATGGCAGCTCCTGGGGAGGGACAGAGAAAGATCATCTTTCCCTCCTGAACCTGACAAGACCAGCCTCTCCGGAGGCTGGAAGCAGACGAGGAGAGAAAAGTGAAAGCGCTCACCGTAAATGAAGACGGGCATGAAGTAACCCGCGGGCATAGGCATGGTGGTGGCTAAGACCAGCATCCAGAACTGCAAGGACGGAAAGGATTCACCGTTGGCAGCCCAACCTTCCCCCCCCCCCCCCCCCCGCAAAGTTTTATTTATTTTCATTTTGAAGACAACATAAAAATCCTCCTTTTTACATACTTTTGAGAGTGTATCAGTTGGTTACAAAATATTTATATGCAGCTCTTCCACGGTCATCTAAGATTCATATTATTTCATGTATTTTTAGTTCAAATATATTTATACCTATTACCCTCATCATACCTCCATTCTTATTTGACTATAATTGTTTATACGTCCTTCGTAGTAAAACCAAAATCCCAAAAACTTAGAAATACACCGCTTACTGGCATCTCATTTACCAATTCTAATATCCTCCAATAACACTGTTCCTTGTAGCCTGTTCTAACCAAGCATCAATAATATTTAGTAACAGATAGTTATAGTTATAGTTTATTTGATTTATATACCGCCCTTCTCCCTTTTGGGACTCAGGGTGGTGTACAGCCACAATAAAATAAACGGTACAAAATCTAAAACTATATGTTAAAAAGATATTAAATAAATGGCCTACATTTTAAAACCCCATACTAAAATCACTATAAAATCCCTTTAAAACCTACCTTTAAAACAGAGACTTTCTAATCTTCTTTTTCAAATCACAATTTAAAATTTACATCCAGTTTTCCCATGTTATTACCCATACCTATGCATGCATCGTTATCATTATTATCATTATTTCTCCTCTATTATCATGAGCTTTTTTGTTAATCTTTATACAACCTTTTTGAGAGCAGGGCCAGCGGTGGATGGCCGACCATTCAGAAGGTGGACGGAGAGCGTAAGCGAGAGCCCCTGGAAGGAGTCCTGCCAAGGCCCAGAAGAGGCCAGAGGAGACCTGCCCCCCACCCACCCCCCGAGAGGGAGTCCTGCTGAGTGCCAGGCAGAGGGAGTCCCCAGACTCATCACCTTCATCACCAGGAAGACAGACAGGGTGCCGAAGATGGAGATGTCGGGGTGCCACCACTCCTGCCACAGGTTGAGGGGGTCCACCTGGGGAGGCCTGTCCAGGGACACGTTCTGGGAAAGGACGCTCCAGGTGCGGTTATCGAGCATGGAGGTGAGCAGCTCCTTCATGCTCAGCTGAACAAAAGAAAGGAGGAAAAACCACGGGGTGCTGCCGCTTCCACCCCGCGGCACAGAGGGGCTGCCAGTCTCTTCCCCCCCTGCCTTGCCTCGGCTCCTCTGGCTCGCCATGGCAGAGAGCCAGCGGCAGCCCCGTGTGTTCTCCCGCAGGCTCTGCCCTTGGCGGCCGGCGGCCGATAGTTACCCTGGAGGCCATGAATTGTCCCAGGCTAAGGGGGAAGGTGATGGAGGACAGCACGAAGGCCACCAGGACTGAGTAGAGGGGCTTCCTGCAAAAAGAAGGCCCCAAGGTCAGGGAGAGGGGAGAGGAGATCGGGAAAGCAATGTCACTCCAAAAAGCCACAGGTTGTGAAGGGGGCTGGGCTGGGGGCTGCCAGAGGCCGCTGTACTTCTTAAGGGGTAAATCTTGGGATGGAGAAGCAGAGGAAGCTTTAGAGGTAAGCCTGAGATCAAAGAATCTGAACAGCTTGGAACAGAGCCGTGGTGGCGCAGTGGTTAGAGGGGAGTATACTGCAGGGTCCTTCTGCTGCCTGCCGGCTGCCGGAATTTTGCCAGTTCGATTCTCACCAGGTTCAAGGTTGACTCAGCCTTCCGTCCTTCCAAGGTGGGTCAAACGAGGACCCAGATTGTTGGGGCAAAGAGGATGACTCTGTAAACAGCTTAGAGAGGGGCTGTGAAGCGCTATATAAGTCTAAGTGCTTATTGCTATCTTCCTTCCTTCCCTCCTTCCTCCCTCCCATCCATCATGCACAGTGATTAGAATGCAGTATTGCAGGCTAACTCTGCCCACTGCCAGGAGTTCGATCCTGACCGGCTCAAGGTTGACTCAGCCTTCTATCCTCCCAAGGTTAGTAAAATGAGGACCCAGATAGCTGGGGGCAAAGAGGCTGACTCTGTAAACTGCTTAGAGAGGGCTGTGAAGCACTGTAAAGCAGTATATAAGTGCTATTCCTTCCTTCCTTCCTTCCTTCCTTCCTTCCTTCCTTCCTTCCTTCCTTCCTTCCTTCCTTCCTTCCCTCCCTCCCTCCCTCCCTGTGGTTAGAATGCAGTATTGCAGGCTAACTCTGCCCACTGCCAGGAGTTTGATCCTGACCAGCTCACAGTTGACTCAGCCTTCCGTCCTTCCAAGGTGGGTCAAATGAGGACCCAGATTGTTGGGGCAAAGAAGGCTGACTCTGTCAACCGCTTAGAGAGGGCTGTAAAAGCACTGTGAAGCGGTATATAAGTCTAAGTGCTTATTGCTATGGGAAGCCAGCCTGCCATTTTCTTCCAGTGAAATGCTGGGGCGGGAGGGGCGATTCTAACCTGTTGGCAAACATCGGTGGTCTCCCCAGGGAGCCCTATTTTTCGTTGAGTCCACATCCTGCACTCCCCCTCTCCGATCCCGCAACCAGGAGCCAACCCAGGGACTATGGAGAGCTGCCCTCTGGCGGCTACTTACTCAGTGGCCAGAAGCCTGGCCGCGAAGCGGTTCCTCCGGACGTAGCCCAGGAACCAGCGCTGGCAGAAGAGGTAGGCACAGCTCAGCACGCCGCAGATCACGCTGCAAGGGAGAGAGGAGGCCTCCCGGTTGGCGACGCGCTCTCGCTGCTGCATCTCCCCCCCTGCCCCCATCACCCCAGGGAGTTCCCCCCCTCCCGCCTCACCCGAGGAATGTGAAGAAAACGGTCTCCGGCAGGTCGAAGGGGAAATCGATTTTGAAACTGGTCTTGAAGAGGGCTGTGATGGTTTCTGGAAAGCAAGAGCGCCAAAATCGAGGGGATCAGACCTTGATCTCCTGGAGCCCCTTCCCCAACCTATCACCGCACCTCCCTGCCTGGCCCTCGGCAAAGCAGCCCACCGCAGGCTCCAGGCTGTCCTTCCAAGCATAATCCAAAGAAGCTGAAGAAGTGATGGGGCTTGCCCCCCCCCCCCAGCTCAGTGTGACCCCAGCCTCCCTGGCCGGTCACCCCACCTGTAACCATAGCATCAGCTGGCTGAACCCCATAGATCCCTGATGGCGAACCTATGGCAGGAGCGCCAGAGGTGGCACGCAGAGCCTTCTCCGTTGCCAGCTGGTTTTTGCGGGCACCGGAATGCCTGAAAACGACCTGAAAATCGCCAAACAACCTGCCAGAAACAGCCAAAAAAAGCAAGCCCTTTTCCAGGCCATTGTTTGGGCTTGAAAACAGCCAAAAAACCAGCCAAAAAACAGGCATGTGCATGCTGGCCAGCTGGTTTTTGGGTTTCTGGTGCTCCAGGACATGCAAAGACCAGCTGGTCGGCGCATGCGTGTGCCAGAAACCCGGAGACCAGCTGGCGGGCACACGCATGCACATCGGCCGGCTGGTCTTCGGGTTTCTGATGCGCATGTGCACGCGTGCTCTGGTTTGGGTACAGTGCCAAAAAGGTTCGCCATCCCTGCCATAGATGCCCTGCCTCTGTCGAGCCCTCTCCCCGCCCTCCACTCCCCCGACAAGGGTGGCCCTCCTCTGGCCACTCACTGCCCACCTTGTTCACTGTTGAAAACAGCCAACAGGCGGAACATGAAGGCCCCGCAGGTGGCCGAGAAGAAGCCCCTCCAGTAATCCCGGATGGCAAAGTGGGAGGAGACGACCTCGATGCTGAAGAGGACCCCTGGGGGGAGAGGGGAGGGTAGTCCAGAGAGTCTGTTAGGATATTCAGCCTTATAGGTGGTACCTTGCTCAATAGTAGCAACTGTGAGAGGGATCTTGGAATCCTAGTGGGTAACCATTTAAATATGAGCCAGCAGTGTGCAGCAGCTGCCAAAAAAGCCAACCCAGTTCTAGGCTGCATAAACAGAGGGATAGAATCAAGATCGCATGAAGTGTTAATGCCACTTTATAAGGCCTTGGTAAGGCCACACTTGCAATACGGCATTCAGGTTTGGTCACCACGATGTAAAAAAAATGTGGAGACTCTAGAAAGAGTGCAGAGAAGAGCAACCAAGATGATTAGGGGACTGGAGGCTAAAACATATGAAGAACGGTTGCAGGAACTTGGTCTGTCTAGTTTGATGACGAGAAGGACCAGGGGAGACATGATAGCAGTCTTCCGATATCTCAGAGGGTGCCACAAAGAAGAGGGAGTCAAACTATTCTCCAAGGCACCTGGGGGCAGGACAAGAAGCAATGGGTGGAAATTAATCAAGGAGAGAAGCAACTTAGAACTAAGGAGAAATTTCCTGACAGTTAGAACAATTAACCTCTGGAACAGAAGTTGCCTCCAGAAGTTGTGAATGCCCCAACCCTGGAAGTCTTTAAGAAGATGTTAGATAGCCATTTGTCTGAAATGGTATAAGGTTCCTGCCCACGCAGGGGGTTGGACTAGAAGACCTACAAGGTCCCTTCCAACTCTGCTATTGTATTGTATTGTATTATTGTATATTAGGTTGACAATATATATGAGCCTATGTTCTTAAAGAGTCCATGTAGCTTTAAGAACTATGTGTTGAATTCTGATTGGCTGTGCTTCTCAGCTCTACCATATAAGCAAGCTCAGAATCACAGTTCATTCCCCCTTCGATTCCCTTTGAATCCTGTGCTTATTGTTTGCCAATGAGTAGCTGAAGATGAAGACTGAAAACTGAAGGAGTATTTGTTTTGCATCACTGTAAGATAACTCTGTGTTGGGTGAAGGACTGTTATTGTTTTGAGAAGTTAGAATCTCTGGTCGGAAGAAGTATTTTAGTTGCTACAAAGTAAAGACTATTTATTTTATTACTATCACTGTTTTAGAGTTTGTATGTGGTTAAAGCAACGTATCTCTTTATTGTCTGGGACCAGAGTTGTAACACTGGTTCTGAACCCAGAGTTGCTAAGAGTCAGCCCCACATCCATCGGTCTGGCCACTCCCTGCCTCCCCCCCCCCCCCCAGCTCTTTGGCTTCCCTTTGCAAAGGGACTTCTTGCCAGCCGCGTCACAGCTACGTCTTACCGCTGATGGGTGCCCCAAAGACGGTTGCCACGCCCACGGCTGCTCCGGCCACCAGCATCTCATTCTGCTTGCTTTTATTCTAGGCAAAGGAAAGGGGCGTCCTCTTGAGGCCGCTGCCGAGCTGCCCTCCAGGCAGCGGTTCCAGAGCTGGGCCACCTTCAGGGCCCTCCAGCCAGCCACATAGTCCTCAGCTGCCCCTGGACCATCCCTGGGGTGCAACCTCGGCCTCCTCAGCTGTACCTCCAGTGGTGGGTTTCAAACTTTTTTAGAACCTCTTCTGTAGGTGTGGCCTGCTTTGTGGGAGTGGCTTGCTGGCCATGTGACTGGGTGGGAGTGGCTTGGCAGTCATGTGACCGGGTGGGTGTGACCAACTTGCAAAATGTGGTGAAACTCACTTAACAACGCTCTTGCTTAGCAACCAAAATGTTGGCTCAGGAACTCTGGCATTTGAAGCATGCAAGTCTTAAAGCTGTCAAGTTCCAAGATCCTTGTAACACCCCTCACCCTTTAGGGAAAAAAAACCCCAGGGGTGTTCAAACTTGACAGCTTTAAGACTTGTGGACTCCTACTCCCAGAATTCCTCCTCTCGCTCTTCCTCTTGATGATGGGCAGGCGGGCGGGGGGAGGGAGCTGGAACCGGTTCTAAACCGCATGGTAGATTTGTGGAACCTCTTCTATGGAAGAGCTTAGAACTGGCAGGAACCCACCCCTGCGTACCTCGTACTCCCCAGAAATGCTGGTCCGGATCTTGCCCAAGTAGGCGGCGATCATGCTGGAGAGGTGAACAAAGGGCCCCTGCAGAGGTTGGGCAGAAGGAAGACGAAGGTGGATGACTCAAAAGGCTCAGAGGAGGGAGAGCTCAACAAAGCCCCCCTCCATCCAACAGAGGTCTCTCCCAGCAGACACCCCCCCACCAAGACAAGAGGCTCGTCTCATGACCTCAGCCAAAAGAGGTTCGCCATGACTGGCTCAGGCCATGGAAACACTGCTTGGAGGGGGGCAAGGGAGAGGGAGAGGGAGAGAGAAAGACAGACAGAGAGGAGAGAGAGAGAGAGGAGAGAGAGAGGGGGAGAGGGAGGGAGGGAGGGAGAGGGAGGGAGGGAGAGAGAGAAAGATAGACAGAGAGGAAAGAGAGAGGGAGAGGGAGGGAGGGAGGGAGGGAGGGAGAGAGAGAGAAGAGAAAGACAGACATAGGAAATAGAGAGGGAGAGAGAGAAAAGAGAGGGAGAGGGAGGGGAAGGAGAGGGGGGAGAGGGAGAAGGGAGAGACAGAGACAGACAGACAGAAAGACAGACAAAGAGGAAAGAGAGAGAGAGAGGAGAAAGAGACAGGGAGAGGGAGAGAGAGAGAGGGAGAGGGAGGGAGGGAGGGAGAGACAGACAGACAGAAAAACAGAGAGGGAGAGAGAGAGAGAGTGAGAGAGAGAGAGAGAGAGTGAGAGACAGAGGGAGAGAGAGAGAGAGGGAGAGAGAGAGAGAGAGAGAGAGAGAGAGAGCTCCATCTACCTGCCGGACACATACCACTTTCCCGAGAAAGATGGTGCTCCCGCAGGCGAGCGTGCAGGTCAGCCCCACGACTTTGGCCCCAAAGTTCTCCATGGCCAAGTACTCCTCCAGGATGACGCCAGTCAGGATGGTCTTGAGTTCAGGGATGCCAGAGCCTGGTAGAGAGAGAGAGAGGGCAGAACGATCCCTCCACCACTTAGTCCCCTAGTGCCCTCCAGGAGGCGTCTCCAACCCTAACTAATGAGCCAGGCTAGACACACGGTGTGTGAATGAGGCCCCGGGTTGCCCCACTCTTCTGCCATCTTCCTTCCAGGGAGAAGAAGAAGGCAGCAGATGGAAGGAGGAAACCTTGACGCTTCCCAATGGGCTCAGGCGGGCCATCAGTCGCCCTGCTCCCCTCGCCCAGACTCAGGAGAAGAGAAGAAAGCTGCTGTTCTGATCTTCATGCTTCTCAAGAGCATAAAGCAAATTCCATGTCCCGACAAAACCCCTTTTTATTCATTGGCTGTGAATTCTGTCCATTCACCTCCAGCCAAGTCTTTCAAGGGAGGATTTACGGTCACAGACCTTATCTGGCTTGGAGAGCTGCCAGGACAAGGAGTGAAATCTGGCCAGGAGTCTCGGAGAGTCACCAACCAATGAAGCGAACTAATGGCCTCCTGCAAACTCCACTCCCCTTTTGCTCCTCTTTTATTCCTTATGGGAGGGGCCATTCATTGTCCACCTGTGGTCTTCCTCCCAAGTCGACCCCTATTCTTTAGCCGTTCCCTTTGTCTGGCCACTCTGCACTAAATAATTTAATTTAATAATAATTTAATTTAATAAATTGAAATTGAAATTGCACAAGCGCACACTGGGAACAGGCTCCAGCTGTTTGTCTGCCCCACAGATGTCTGACTGAGAAGGCAGCTGATAACTGTCATAGGGTTCTGGCCCCCTCTCAGCCTCCGGCACAGAGCCCTCCTCCGAGCCTTCCCCAGACTCCAGGACTGGCCCATCTTCCTCCCCAACCCTCCTCACTGTCCGAATCTGCTGCCAGCTCTACTGGCCGCTGGTGGGCCACAACAGCTGCTTCCTACTCCAAGGCGAGAACAGGGCATAATGACTACTGGTTGCTGATCCCAGTCACCATCCCGCCTCACCTCCAGCGTGCTGGGTAATGCTTTGGGCAAAGCCCGTGGAAAAAGCCGAGAGTGCGACTGGGTACATGGTCCAGGAGAGGAACTTCAGCACTGGGTAGTCTCCAACCTCTTGGTAAAGCCACAGGTGCGCTGGAGAATCCAAAGGGAAGTTGGGAAGTCGGCTGGGAACTGAACTGCCCCAGGACTGCCAGCGTCATTTGCTGCTTGTGGCTGCCCTGAAGGCATGGAGAGCCTAACCCGCCCTCCCCCTTGAAACTGGCATCCCTTGTGGCACGGGGTCTCCACAAGCGGCACAGAAGGCGCTCTTTCCTTCTGCTTGTCCCTCAAAGCCCAGCTTGGGGACGGCGGCGGGGTTTGGCGGGGCAAAAGCTCACCGCTGGCCACCCTGGAGACGGTGAAGTCCATGGCGAAGCTGACCAGCGCCATGACGACGCCCAGGGCAAAGAGGTAGTACCAATCGTCCCCGACGCGGAAAAGCTGTCGCTTGAGGCACCCCAGGCAACCTGCAGAGGGCAGCAGAGGCCGGGAATGAGCGGGACAAAAGAGAGGCCCTGCTACTGTCATGCCAGCCTCCTTCAAGGGGAGGATGAAGAGGCCAAAGGGCCACCACCACCACTACCACCTCTGGGAAACGCCAACATCTGGAACGCCTCCAACCCCGGTGCCACCCAGGTTTACGGATGAACAAGAGTTGGAAGGGACCTTGCGGGTCATCTAGCCCAACCCGCTGCCCAAGAAGGAGATCTGCCTCTACCTAGGATCGAACTCAACAATCTCCCGATTGGGAGGCGAGAGCTGGGTGGGATCTGCCTGGCTTCCTACCGTGCACCCTGCGCCGGGCTTTTGGCCAGGGTCTCCAGTTGTCTTCCCATGGCAGGAAGACATTCGCCTCCTCTTCTTCCTCCTTGTTCTCGGCTCTCTCTTTCTCCCCGCCGGCTCTCTCCGGCCCCTCAGCAGCCATGCCCCGAGGCTGGGAGTGGAAGCGCTGGACGCGGCCCAAGAGGAGGAGGAGGAGGATCTGTTTGCAAGCACCAAGATGGACGGGGTCTCCAGAGGCTTCCTGCTGCTGCTTGTTGGGATTTTGGCCGCAGGAGGGACCCGACGAGGAGGCCCCCTTTCCCCCCTGAAACGCAGAAGTTCTGAACAGGTGAAGTGAAGAGGAAGGCGCACTCGGATCCCCACCCTCACGACAGCCCCGGTCACCCTGCAAAGGAGAGACGCCCCGCTGAGAGCTGCCCACCACAAGGGCCAAACCTCCCACAGGATCCCCCTGGGCTCTCCGTTCTGGGAAGGTGGCGTTTCTATCGCCCGAGGGAGCCTCAGACGCTAGAGGGAATCCAGACAACAGGCAGACAACAATGCACACTCTACACACACACACCCTCACACCTCCGCCTTTCAAACCAGGGTCCCCTCCACGGCCCCGACTGGAACCTGTGCGAAGGAGGCTCACTCCACCTCAGCCGGCTCTGGGTGCCTTGCGTGTGCGCCAGCCGAAGACTTCTGCTGCTCCTGGCTCAGAGCGACGTCTCTGAAGCCAGTTTCCTCTGCCTCTGCCCTGGCCAGACCTGGTGCACAAACGCACACACACACACCTGTCTCCTGGGCCCTCCCTGTTCTCTCCCACACCTCTCTCCCTCCCTGACCTCTAACTATCCGGAACTCTCTCTCTCTCTGGGAGCCACAGGAAAGGCCCTCCAGCAAGCCCATTCCAGCTCAAGCCAGCCTTCTCACCAAGGAGCACGAAGGAGGGTGGGGTGGGCAGGCAGGCAGCTGGCAACCAGCCCCATTTGGCTGGCTGCCCCACACCTTGTCGCCCACAACTCTGAGGGTCATTTGTTCCGGTCGCAAGAGCTCGCTCATTGTCCCAGTTTATGCTCCCTTCCCGAGATCCATGCCAGCCGTAGGGGGGTGCAGCACCAAGACCAGGAGAGCCAATGGCTAGAAGCTGCAAACACCTTCCCCCTCCCCAAAACAGCCTGGCCTCTCGTGATCCTTGCCATCTGAAATGGGCAGGCAGCGACTCATACAGCCTCTGGGGAGGGGGCAGACAATGGGGGGGGGGGCTGCTCGCTGCAGGTCAAGAGAGCTCTTCTAAATTGGGCATGATTTCTGAACTCTGAGTGGGTCCCGGGATGATTTACGGTGCCCGTGGGCCTCTGCCTGGGGGGTCCCCGGGGCCCCTCCCCTCCTGCCAGCACTCCAGAAGTGGCGCCAAGGGCCACGAGAGCTGCAGTGCGATGGGCAGTGGGCGAAGCTGAGTTGGGGAGGACAGCCTGCCCTCTGGGGCTTGTTCTGTGGGGGAGGAGGGGCGGGGGAGAAGAGGGCACGGGAGGCCCCAGGCCCAATGACTCAGACTGTCCTGAGAGGAGGGTGACTAAGCAGCTGAGTTTAGCTACAAGCTGCCTCCCCCCCCAGACAGTTTCGGCAGACGGGCTGCACGATGCTTGCCAGCAGGGCCTGTTCCCATCGCCATCCCATGCCAGGCCCTCGGAGCTGCTGGGGAAATAAGCCTCCTCCCTGGAGAAATGGGAGCCCCTCTTTAGGATTGGGGTGGAGGGGGGAGTTAAGAGGAGTCCTGGGCTCTCTTTCGGGATGCTGGCTGGCTGGGCATTTCCATGCCAGGCTATGGGAGGCCAACCCGGCTGCCAATCAGCGGGGGAACGATCCAGTCGTGGATGGAATGCCCTTGGGCAGCCTCCCCCTCCCGCCTCTCGCTGTCTAGGGCCCGTGCCTATGGGACGCTTTCCAGAGGCATTGGCCGTGTCCTGCAGAAGACTCTAAATTTAGACTCTTTGACAAGACCCCTGGAAGGCAGCCCAGCGGCTCCGAGGCTTTTAAAGGCTCCGCAGCTGCCCCCCCTGCCCCGGGCGGCTCTGTCGGGCGAGACTTCCGGAGGGGACAGCTCCTCTGCGCATCGATCTCCCCGCTTGGAACAGCCACCCCTCTCGGGGCGCGCGGCTTCGTCACCCTCGACCCATCTTCTTGGCAGAGGACACGACCATGGAGAAGAAGGCCCACGGACTATTTGACAATACGTTGGGGGGTTTCCTAAGGCCCCACCCGGATGCCCGAAGCTTCTCAGGCAAGTGGAGTGGGGGGAGAGAGGGCTGAATAGGCGGCCTCTGACCTCAAGTTCTCTCCCCTGGCTCTTGTCTAGCCCGTCCCACGGTCAAAAGGCTCCCCACTTTAAGCTGCGTGACCGCGGCGAGGGTATTGTCACTGTTTTCCGCTGTTTAGGGTAAAACCCCTTTTTTGGGGGGGTTAACACCAACCATCCTTGGAATGATGGGCACAGAGGCTCCGCCATTCTGCTCCCTGCATGCAGCCTGGCTGCACTGGGGAAAGGCAGGGGGGCACAAAGGAGGGGGTGCTGGTTTCGCACACGCTCCCCAGCATCCGTGCATCCCAAGGCGACAAAGGCAAGCAAGGACACCAATGCCATCTCTCTTACACGGTCTAGGGCAGGGGTCTCAAACTCAATTTACCTGGGGGCCGCTGGAGGCAGAATCTGGGTGTGGCTGGGCCGCATACGGGATTCCACAGAGGTCCACTCCCCCTGCGGGCTGCACTAATATTATACTTTCATATCACGGTGGGGGCCACAAGATACCGTCCTGCGGGCCGCAATTGGCCCGCGGGCCGCAAGAATGAGACCTCTGGTCTAGGGGCTCCTGCTGGAGCAGGGGGTTGAGCTAGACGACCTCCGAGACCCCTTCCCATTCTGTTATTCTGCTGCATAGCTTGGGTCTTCTCCTTTCTTAGCTCTGTTGGCCGCAGGGCCGTGTCTGGAGATCTCGGGGGGGGGGGGGGGAGGTGGTAGGAGGGAAATGGGCATTTGACAGGGTAGAGAGAGAGATGGCTTGAAATGTGGCGTGTGTCCAGCCCCCCTGTCACGTTGGCTACAGAGTCCTTGGGGTACTTTCTTAAGCGCACCTGGCGGGTCTGTGGTCTCTTGGGAGGGAGTACCTGCTGGACCGGGTAAGATTTTCAAGAGCTGAGCTCAGCAGCCCAGCAATTCTGCCTGGCCACGCAGCATCTCAAACAGCTGCTGCAAACGGAGGGCCAACGGAGGCCCAGACAGGCGCATCCCGCTTGCCCCAGGATCCCGCCCGGGGATCTGCTTCCCTTTTGCCAGCAGTGCTGGAATCGAGAACCGAGAGTGCGTCTCTTCTCCCAACAGGCCGGGCTGGCGGGATGGGAAACATCAAGACCTTGGGGGACACGTACCAGTTTGCCGTGGATGTCAGTGACTTCTCCCCCGAAGACATCATCATTACCACGTCCAAAAACCAGATTGAAGTGAGGGCTGAGAAGGTGAGTGGCAACTTTCAGGATGCATCTTAGAGACCACCGGAGTCATTGTTTTAAAAAGCAGAGCTGAGCCAGTCTGGCTGGGGATGAAGGGGGTGGGGGTGGGGGTAGCCCCAAGATGCTTGGCTGAGTAAAGCTGAGGCCGCTACTCCTTGGATCCACGGCAGGTGGGGAGCAGCTTCTTTTCGGATCTTCGGGTCCTCTGCCTATTCCCGCGAGCATCCCGATATCATCCCGCTGTGGAAATGAACAAGAAAAGGGGATTTAGAGGAGTTGTACTTGTGGATTCTTGGGTTTGCTTGGGAAAAGATTAAGGCGCTAGAGCAGTGGTTCTCTACCTGTCGGTCGGGACCCCTTTGGGGTGGGTGGGTGTCGAACGACCCTTTCACAGGGGTCGCCTAAGACCATCGGAAAACACATATTTTCGAAATAATACTGAAAACATAAAATAATTTTATGGTTGGGGGTCACCACAGCATGAGGAACTGCATTAAAGGAATTGTATTAAAGGGTCGTGGCATTGGGAAGGTTGAGACTCGCTGTGCTAGAGCGACCCCCCCTCCCCGCCCAAAAGAACCTGGATGTGGCCCCTGCAATGCGACGGAGCAAAACCCGCAGACTAGGGACAGCCGTGGTATCGCTGTCTTAAGAGTGGCAGCCAAGAGGCTCCCTGCCCATGCCCGAGTGCCCTTCGCACTATGCTAGGGATGCACAGGGTGATGGGAACATTCCCCGACTGGCCGGTCCATGTTGACCGAAAGGCCTTTTCCCCCGATGTCTCTGGGGGGGCCAGCCTGGCAAAAGAAGGGGTGTTTTTTGGACCGAGCTGCCCCAGGGTTCGGTTTTTGGCAGCCTCGCCAGGATTTCCCCATTTCATAGAGGTTCGGGATGGGCTGCCCCTTATTTTGGCAAGCGGGCAACTGAGCCTTGGGGAGAGCAATCCACATCCACTTTCAGGATGCAGACTCTCGGTGGGGGAGCCCCTCCTAACTGCTGTCTTCTTTGTCCTCCTCCCACGGGCAGCTAGCAGCTGATGGGACCATCGTCAACACGTTCACCCACAAATGCCAGCTCCCCGAAGACGTGGACCCCACGTCGGTCACTTCCACCCTGGGGGCAGACGGCTGCCTGACCGTCAAGGCAAGGAGAGGTCCAGCCAAGGCGACGGAGCAAGTGCAGCCAACCTACAGGACTGAGATTAAAATCTGAGTCTCCCGCAGCAGTTCGGGAGAGCGGGCAGGGAGCCAGGCTGGGCTGGGTGGGGGGTGGGAAGCCAATCTGTCCTTCTGTTCCCCGTCAATAAGAGATGTTTTGGTTTGTCATCCATGACTTGAAGGTTAAAGGGATGCCGGCAAAGCGGGCCAAAGCTGCCCTTCCCCCCTTCTCTCCCCCCCCCCTCCCGCCACCCTTTGAAAAGGGAAAGAACAACCGTCGTCGCTTTTGGCCAGCAAAGGAACAGCAAAGCTGGAAGGCAGCTGGAGTTGAATTTTCCAGTTCCGCAGCCAGCAAATTTAATGTTTTGACGTGTCGAAGGGACAGGCTGCTAAAAGGGAAACCAAAAAAGAAAGAGGATGCGATCAGAAATGTATTCCGATAGCAAGCCCATCACAGAGCAGCGGAGTTTACCTCTGGTGAACTTGCTTAGGGTTGCTGCGTACGTCTTGGAAGCATTCAAGTTAAAACGTTTAACGCGTTCAGAATGCTAGATTCAGGGTTTATTTTTTTTCTCTCCCTTTCTCCTTCTCCCCCCCCCCACCCCGTCTTTGCACCCCACCTCCAAATCCAGCTTCACCCACAAGTTGGGAAGAAAGGAAAAAAAACAAAACCCCAAACTGTTGAGGGGAATGAAACGATGTAAACCGAATGTAAACGTTTAATTATAGGAAAAATAACTTTCTTGCAAGTTGTGTGCTGACTTTTGACTGCGCCGTGTCTGATTTTGGGGGGGGAGGGGGAGAAGCAGGAGCAAGGAAGGAGGGAGCTTTTGTCCTTGTGTTGCATCCAACACACAAACACACACACACACAAGCACACACTTTCTGAAGGCCAAAGGGCCTGGCAAACAGGGAAGCTGGGGAAGGAGTGAGTCATGATCTGGAAATAGAGCCGCCTGACAAAGGCCCTCCAAGTGGGCTCCTCGCCCGGGCGGGGTAAGGGGGGGGGAGAGTTGAGGGGGGTGGTATAAAGGCCTGAATAGAGATCATCTTCTTCCTCCCCCGCCCGGACCCCCAAATCCAAGGGGAAGCGAGCCCCGCAGACTCCCCGCTCGTTTCTCCCTCAGGCTGCTGCTCGTGGTTCTCAGCCCACCTCGCAGGGCTGTTGTTGCTGCTGTGGGGAGGCCAGGAGGGAGGGAGGGGTACCATCCCAAGGGATGAGAAACGCAGCCCATTGAAAAAGGGGCAGCCTGGACAGGAGATGGGGTGGGGACCCCCACACCACACCAGGGCCTCTGAGAGGATGATTAAGGGCTGGAAGAAGACTATTATTATTATTATTATTATTTTATTATTTATTGGACTTCTAGACCGCCCCCTCTCCCCGAAGGGACTCGGGGCGGTGTACAGGTACAAATTAAAACCATGACAATCAACAGTACATTTGACTAATATGGGCCTCCTCACCTACACATGGAACATATAACTCAATAATGTCATAACGGTACATTTCTTAATTACACTCAAACATACCTGCAAATATAAATTTAAATAAATAAAATATATTAAAAGGAGGACAGGTACTTCTGTAAAAGATAATAAAAACCATAAAACACATTAGTATATAAACAACAATGAAACAATATACAGAGTTTTGAGATGACATTTCATAACCCCATTCAATAAACTGAAAGTATAAAATACATACATACATACATACAAACATATATGCATGCATGTATGCATGCAGATCAAGGAGGAGAACCTGTGGCCTAGTGGCAATTACAACTGCCTCACATTTAATACTTCCCAGGTTCAAATCCCAGTAAGGGTATGGTTAGCTCAGGGGTAGTCAACCTTTTTATACCTACCGCCCACTTTTGTATCTCTGTTAGTAGTAAAATTTTCTAACCACCCACCAGTTCCACAGGAATGGGGATTTATAAAGCAGGGAAGTCAATTAAATTAAAAAAAAGGAAAGTGCTTCAGGATCAGACAAAACCCCTCCCGCCCACCATGAAAGGTTGACTACCACTGGTCTAGCTGATGAGAGCTAAATAGCTTGAAATAGATCTATACTAGTCTCCCTTTATTTATTTATCAGCACAAACATATTATATATGTTTTTAAGGAAGGGCGGCATCTTCGTAGCCACAGACCGAACCCTGAAGATGGCAAGTGAGATCTTGCCGAAACGTTGCAAAACACCCTGTTAGAGCCCCATTAAGGGAGGAGACATACTGTTTCCTTTTCTGCCTTTCGGCTCATCACCAGAGACCATCTAGGCAGAAAGCCATGAGTTCCGTTGTGTTAATTTTTTTAATATGTGTGTTAGTTTTATGAGCTGATCAATAAATAAATCAGAGAGACTAGGATAGATCTATTTTGAGCTTTTGAGCTCTCATCTGTTAGTCATACTCTAGCTAGTCATACTCCCGGTTCGAATCCCAGTAAAGAGTATGACTAGCTGATGAGAGCTAAAAAGCTCGAAATAGATCTATCCTAGTCTCTCTGATTGATTTATTGATCAGCTCATAAAACTAACACATATACATATACATATGTTTTTGTGTAGATATGTTACGTAGATATGTTACGATATATATGTTACGTTTTTGAGCTGATCAATAAATAAGTCAGGGAGACTAGTATAGATCTATTTCGAACTTTTTAGCTCTCATGTTAGGTTTTGAGCTGATAAATAAATAAATAAATAAATAAATAAATAAATAAGGGGGACTAGTATAGATCTATTTCAAGCTATTTAGCTCTCATCAGCTAGCCATACCCTTACTGGGATTCGAACCAGGGAAGTGTTACATGTGAGGTAGTTGTAATCGCCACTAGACCACTACACACACACACACATACATATGGTGGGATTCGAACCAGGGTATTTGTGTGACACACACACATACATACATATTGCGAATTGTCCTAAAAATGCGAGTTCCAGGTGTGGTTATAAAAGAAACATTGTGATCTCCTGAAGTTTAAAATACTGTATATTGCTCAGTAAGCTTTCTTGCTAACATCGTCAGAGTGTAAATACATACATACCGGGTACATACATACATACATACATACACACACACACATGCATCATACATACATAGATCATACATACATACGTACATACATTCATAAAGGAAATGAACCTAAACTTGGCCACTTAAATGAATAAGTAATAAATGGAAATAATAAAAATTGGACAAATCACCACAAATAACTTTTGTTCGTGGAGTTTCAGATTCAGGAAAGGTTGCATGTCAATGGAAGGCTGCAAGGCGGTTTGGCTACGCACCCCCCCCCCCACCCCCCCACCCCCCAATATGAAGCATTTATCCAATCTGGTTTTTCCTTCTTCCAAATTTGGTTTTGGTAAAATTTCTTTAAAAAAAAACATGTTCCCCCCCTTCATGAGCTCCATGGGCCCCGGGACTATGTACCCGCTTCAAAACACCCCCCTCCCCCAAAAATCTCCTCAGGCCGGCGGCGGCTGTTGACAGGATCCACACTGCTCTGTTGGCAAAACACGGGAGCAGCCCCAGAAGCCGCCGCGCCCTCCGGCAGCTGCCGGCGGCGGTTCCCCTTTCCGCGCTGGATGGGATGGAGGGCGAGGCTTCCGAAGTTACCTCACGACCCAACACCGCCCCACTCCACAGGCTTCGGGCCTAGCCGTAGCCTGCTCCTCGGCGCTTCGGGGGACCCGCGCGGCGGGCTGCTTCAGGGCCTTTAACGCGCCTGCGCGCCTGGAAGAGAGAGCGGCGGGAGGGGGGGGGGGAAAGGAGAGGCGGAGCAACAGTCTTGAGCTTTCGGCGCCTGCGCGCGTCGTTTACCGTAAGAAAGAGGGCAGCCTCCGCTTCCGCCCGGCCGCAAGATGGCGGCGCCCTTTGTCTGTTCCGTGTCACCATGATCGCCGCCGCCGCCGGGATGATGTGACGCTCGTGGGGATGGCAGGTGCGGGGCCGAGAGGGCGGAGGGGGGGGTGGCGTGCGCACCCCGCGGGGAGGGGGCTCCCTTCGACCAGGCCGCCGTCCCTTCCCCGCAAAAGGCGAGATCGGGGCGGAGAAGCCCCGGCGGGGACGGCTGCCCGAGGCTGCGGGATGGGTTGGGGCGCCCGTGGCCGACGATCGCCGGGGAGGCAGGCCCGGAAACCTCGCCGGGGATGCGGGAGGTGGGGGGGGGGAATGCGATGCAGCCCTCTTCGTCCTTCCTTCCCCGCGACACAACACCCTTTCGGGGTAGGGCAGGCTAAGAGGCACCCGGGGAGGGCCCCGATCGGGGGTGGGGGGCAGCATCTGATTGCCCCCCCTCCCTCTCCCTCTCTCCCCCCCGCAGCCATGGACTTCCCGCAGCACAGCCAGCAAGTCCTGGAGCAGCTGAACCAGCAGCGGCAGCTGGGCCTGCTGTGCGACTGCACCTTCGTGGTGGACGGCATCGACTTCAAGGCCCATAAGGCGGTGCTGGCGGCCTGCAGCGAGTACTTCAGGATGCTCTTCGTGGACCAGAAGGACGTGGTGCACCTGGACATCAGCAACGCTGCCGGTAGGGAGCATCCCCCTAACCTGGCAGCCTTTTGGAAGCCCTCCCTGCTTCCTTTCTTCTGCTTGATTTCCCACAAAAAAAGCATCCCCCAAATCTCCCTCCCCCCCCCCAGATATGAGATTTGAGAGCATCCTGATTTTTGGGGGGGTGGAAGATCAGAGTGAGGGGCCAGCTGGAGGAGGAACAGGATGCCAGCCTCGAGTTCTCCCCCCCCCCCCTCCTATAGTAGCTATGGGTGTTGTCCAGTGGTGGGTTGCAGATCCTGTCGCAACCGGTACGCTGCATGCATGCGCCCTGCGACGCTCCACCTGCTTGGTAGAGTGTTGCGTAGGTGCCGTGTGCTGCGTGCGCAAATGGCCCAGTTGGGTCAAATACAGGTAAGGGAGAGTGGGAACGGTACCTAGTGCTCCCAGTGGTATCGTCATAAAAAGAGGACCTGACCTGGGGGCGCTCCCATTGCAGACCTGGTGAAAAGGGCCCAACAAAGATGATACTCCCTGAGACATTTCAGGAAACAACAACTGAATGAAAAACGTCTGGGGACCTTCTACCGCTGCACCATAGGGAGTATTTTTCACTTATTGCCCCTGTGTCTGGTTCGCCAATTGCCCAGCGGCAAGTAGGGCTGCGCTCATGGCCCAGAGGATCATGGGTTGCCCCTCTCCTCGGAAGAACTTTTATAGCTCCTGCAGCCTTAAGAAAGTTCAAAACTTTCTTAAAAGATCCAGCTCAGCCTGACTACCCTTTTGGGGGTTTGGTTTTTTTTTGAACTGTTACCATCTGGCAGCCGGTACAAGACAATAAAAACAATAGGCTGAAAAACAGCTTCTATCCCAGGCTTATATAGTTATAATAATATTAACTGAAGACGCCATTATACCATGCGCAATGGCAATAAAGGAAACTTAACTAGCTGGCTTCAAAAGCTAGAGAGCCTCCAGGCTTACAGCAGCCTTAGAGGTGGGGGGGGGGGGCTGTGTTTTGGGAGCTTCCTGAGGCTGGCAAGGGGAAACGACTGGTGTTTGGGGCTTCTGCCAACACTCACCTCCTGACTGTGGGTGTCTCCCGCAGGTCTGGAGCACGTGCTGGAATTCATGTACACCGCCAAGCTGACCCTCAGCCCGGAAAACGTGGAGGACGTCTTGGCCGTGGGAAGCTTCCTTCAGATGCAGGAAGTCATCCAAGCTTGCAACACGCTGAAGGCCCTCGCGGTGCCAGCTGGCGTGGAGAGCCCCACAGTGGCTGGTAGGGCACTTTCCGATCCTTGGGTTTCCCTTTCTTGCCTGCAGGACTCCCCCAACCTCTGGGCCTGTTGTTGGGGAAGTCATCCGTCTCCAGCCAGGCCTAGGAAGCGGCTCTGCAGCTGCCTATTTGGCAGGTTTGAAGGGCCAACTTTTCTGCGGTGTTTATGCGTCGGTGGTCCTACGAAGGGGGCATTTTGTTACAAATGCCTAAAGCTGCCCGTCAGAGCATAAAGCTGATGGAATCGATACGGCCTTTGGAAGACCAGCGAGGCAAGGGCGTGCCAACTTCCTAGCCTGAGGCTGGGTCTTTGGGAGGAGGGGGACAGGCGATGCAGGGTGGATTTTGCTCTCCTGGTCTCAAAGAATCCATTGGCTTTGCTCGGTTGGAAGCATGGAAGGGATGCGATGCCCCCCGATATGCGCTTGGCCACTCTGGTTTTCTTTTGGTGTGGGGTTCTTTAAATGTACTGGAAATTTGGATGAGTACAGTAGTAGTGTTGTGGCTCGTCAGCAGATTCGGACAACGAGGAGGTTGGGGAGGAAGATGGGCCAGTCCTGGAGTCGGGGGAAGGCTCTGAGGAGGGCTCTTGTGTCGGAGGCAGAGAGGGGGCCAGGGCCGTCTGACAGTTATCAGCTGCCTTCAGAGTCGGAGATCAGTGGGGCAGAAGAACAGCTGGAGCCTGTTCCCAGTGTGCGCATGCGCAGGGTTGCCAGACGAAGGGAAAGAAACGAAAGAACACGGGTCGACGTGGGAGTAAGGCCACAGGTGGAGGATGAATTTTCCCTCCCAGAGGAAATAAAAGAGGAGCAAAAGGGGAGTGGAGTTTGCAGGAGACCAGTCGTTCGCTTCATTGCTTCGCGACTCTCCGAGGCTCCTTACCAAATTTTGCAGCTATCGGCCTGGCAGCTCTCCAAGCCAGATAAGGTCTGTGACTGTAAATCCTCCCTTGAAAGAGTTTGCTGGATGTGAATGAGGAGAATTCACAGTCAATGAATGAAAGGGGTTTTTGTCGGGACCAGGAGTTTACTTCGTGCTCTTGGGAAGCCTCGGTCAGAAGAGGTAGCCGTAGATACGTTGAGCAAGAAATATTAGTTTTATGGATGAACCAGTAGGACTGGCAATCTTGGCCCAACTGCTGATGTCCAGCTTCGGTAGATGTAGCGGAATGTTGGGCCCTGCTGATCTTAATGGGCAAAAGAATGGCAGGCTAGACCAGGCCTTTGGAGAGGTTCCCCAAGGTGCGGGAGGTTGTCCGGCTTGCTGGGTTTCTGGCTGGAGAGGCTCGAATGGTCAGTCGCTTTTGCTTCCTCCCTCTCTCTCTCTCTCTCTCTTCCCCCCACATCCCAGGGCAGGAGAAAATAACCAACAGCAGGAGCAAAGGAGAATTGGAAGCCCCCAAGGAGCAAGAGGAGCCAGTCTCCTCTGGCAGCCTCCCGCCGGCCGAAGGGGCCCATCCTGCCGAGGACCCGAAGGACGAGGCGACAGCGGTGGAAGGGGGCGAGGCTGGTCAAAGGCCAGGTAGGGGTCAGGAGAAAAGCAACATTTTTTTCTCTTTTCGCTTCTTCCCGGTTTCTCCCAAATCTCAAGCGAAGGTACGAATCTCCAATGTGTCTTGCAAGTTGAAAATGACATCGGTGCCAGTTACTAACTCTGCCCCTCCTGAGTTCCCCACCGGCCCAGTTTGAGGGGGCAGTTCTATTGCTCTAAAGCAGGGGTCGGCAACCTGCAGCTCCGGAGCCGCATGTGGCTCTTTCATCCCTCTGCTGCAGGGGAACCGGACTTCCGGTCAGGAGAGGAAAAAGGACACTGCACTAGGAGGAGACTCTATGGTGGGGGGAACCGGACTTCCGGTCAGGAGAGGAAAAAGGATGCTACACTAGGAGGAGACTCTATGGTGGGGGGAACCGGACTTCCGGTCAGAAGAAAAAGGACACTGCACTAGGAGGAGACTCTATGGTGGGGGAACCGGACTTCCGGTCAGGAGAGGAAAAAGGACACTGCACTAGGAGGAGACTCTATGGTGGGGGAAAGCCAGACTGTTATGAATCACGCCAAACTGCAGAACATGTAGCATAGTCGATTCCCGCTCAGTCCTAAGAGCCACCTCCTCTTCGGGCCCCTCCTGCTCCCTCTGGCCTGCTGGTGTCGTGAAGGTGCTGCCAACTTTGTCCTTCTTTCCCAGACGCAGGCGCAGCGAGCCCAGGGGAGGCCGAGGGACCGCCGGAGGAGCTGCCGTTTGGCGTCTCCTCCCACGAAGAAAGCAGCCCCATCATCTCCACTCTTCCTTCTCAGGCCAGGGAAGCTGGTGAGCACCGGGGCAGGGATGTAAGGTTACCAATTTGCCCAAGGGAGGTGGTGCAGGATGTGTTGGGGTCAGGAGACACTGTGACCACGGAAGGGGTTGTTCTAAGCACAGGGCGACTCTTGTGCCAAGCGCCTGAAAGCAGAGCCGTGGGCGACCTTGGCATGGCGGCCCCTCTGTTGGCTCTGAGGGAGTCGTGCTGAATCCATCCCATTCTGGCTACGCCTGCTTCTCCTTTTTTTCCTTTCTGGGGCCTGGTCATTGAGGCCCTCCTATCGGCTCCCAAGTGGCGGGCGTTAACCTGCGGAAACCTGCTGTCCTTTTTCCTCTTCAAGCCTCCTGTCTTTGCCTCCTTGCTCCTCCAGACCCTCCGACGCTGAAAGTCCCTGCCGAGATGGAGGTGGAGCTGGAAGGCCACGAAGAGGAGGAAGAGGATCCCTCCTCCGAGGCGGAGGGCAACGGTCAGACCGCCGAGGAGCCCGAGCCGACCCTCCTGACCAACGGCAGCGTGCCCGAGGACTTCGAGTCCGGCGGCAGCGACTCCGGGCAGGAGAACGGGGGAGAGGCCAGGCTGCTGCGCTCGGGGACGTACAGCGACAGGACAGAGTCCAAAGCGTACGGCTCCGTGACCCACAAGTGCGAGGTGAGCTGCGGGGCCTGTGAACTGCCCCAGGAGAGAGGCGGTCCTGTTGAAGCATGTAGGATCCTTGCTGTAACAAAAAGCCCCCTAGGGGTGGGAGTAAAGCCCCTCGGGTGGAAGCTACAGGGCGAATGTCAGCGAGAGCAGACAGCAGCGGTACCCTTGTTATCACAGCAAAAGCAGGCCCAGTGAAAAGAGGGGAGTGGGCCCAGCAGGTTGGAGGCCCTTTGCCTCCAGTGTGGGTGGTGGCACCTGGCCGGTCTTCTCTGCTGCCAAAGCTCGGGGAGCCCGCAGAATTCTTATTCTCTCTGGTTCCAAGTTGGGGGAAAGGGTCCAGCGGGCATTTCTGCTCTTGTCTTCCTGCAGTAGAGGCCACAAGCGCTCAGCCAAGGGTGGAAAGACACGCCGGGGATCTTGAGTTTGGCTGGGCTGGCAGAGGAGGGGCAGATGGGCCGGCAGTGAAGCGCATCAGTAGGGGAAGCCGCAAGCCAGGGGCACCGGGCGAGGGTTCGCAGGCAGGCTGGGCAACCAGGCGCTAGAGGCGAGGGTGGCCAGCGGTGCCTTTGCTTCCTCCAAAGGACTGCGGAAAGGAATTCACCCACACGGGCAACTTCAAGCGCCATATCCGTATCCACACGGGAGAGAAGCCCTTCTCCTGCCGGGAATGCAGCAAGGCCTTTTCTGACCCCGCGGCCTGCAAAGCGCACGAGAAGACCCACAGGTGGGAGGGCGGGCGGGCAGAGGAGGAGGGTGGGTCATCCAGGGGCAGCCCGACTGCTCTTCCCTGTCCAGGAGGCTCCAATTCTGGGCCCAGAAAACCTGGCACGGACTCGGGAGGAGGGCGTGTCGAGGCACAGAAGCCGTTCTCGCGGGCTCACCAGGGGGGGGGAGGATGACTGACGGCAGCGCCCTTTCCGCCCCGCAGCCCGCTCAAGCCCTACAGCTGCGAGGAGTGTGGCAAGAGCTACCGCCTTCTCAGCCTGCTGAACCTGCACAAGAAGCGCCACACGGGGGAGGCCAGGTACCGCTGCGAGGACTGCGGGAAGCTCTTCACCACCTCGGGCAACCTGAAGCGCCACCAGCTGGTGCACAGCGGGGAGAAGCCCTACCAGTGCGACTACTGCGGGCGCTCTTTCTCTGACCCCACCTCCAAAATGCGGCACCTCGAGACGCACGACACCGACAAAGAGCACCAGTGCCCTCACTGCGAGAAGATGTTCAACCAGGTGAGGAGAGAGGGCAGAGAGCTGCCACCTTCCCTGGCCTGGTGCAGCGCTGGGACGGAGGGCGGGCGGGGTACAGCCGCCTACCTCTCACCATTAGCTTCTCACACCTTGCTGGCAGGTGGGGAACCTCAAAGCGCACTTGAAGATCCACATTGCGGATGGTCCGCTGAAGTGTCGCGAGTGTGGGAAGCAGTTCACGACCTCAGGTATGGCGTGGGGAGTCTCGGTCGAGGGACGGCGGCACACGAGGCCTGAGCACGAGTGGGACGGCGGCTGCGGCTGCTCCGCCACAGGCAACCTCGAGTGGCCTTTCCTTTCCCGAAGGTAACTTGAAGCGGCATCTCCGCATCCACAGTGGAGAGAAACCGTACATCTGCGTGCACTGCCAGCGCCAGTTTGCGGACCCGGGGGCTCTCCAGCGGCACGTCCGCATTCACACAGGTGAGTCTGCGGGGCCTGGTAGTCTGGTCGGGCTCCAGTTGCAGAGGCTGGGGCTTCAGGGTGTGTGTCCCATTCCCCCCACCCCCCCTTCCCCTGGAAACGGCACCTTGAGCTGTTCCTTCAGGACTTTGGTCTTGGCAGGAAGAGCTCCCTAATGGGACCCACTTGTCTATGGAGGGAGGCGCCCCCCCCCCCCCCAAAAAAGGCCGGAGAGTCCTGGTGCATAGATATCTACACCAGGATGATAGATAGATGTCTTTGCTATCTGCAGCAAAGACATACTTACAGTATATCACAGAAGTGAGTACATTTTGCAAATATTTAAGTACCGTATTTTTCCGAATATAAGACGCACCCTTTTCCACTCAAAAGAGACTGAAAATCTGGGTGCGTCTTATACACTGAATAGAGCATTTTTTTTTTTTTTACCTCCAGAAACCCTGCCCCCTTCACCAAAATGACCGTGCATAGCCTTTGGGAGGCTTTCAGAGTGCTCCTGGGACTGGAGAGGGCAGAAACGAGCCAAAAACGTGCCGGTTTTTGCTCAATTTTGCCCCCAGGAGCACTCTGTAACAGGGGTCCCCAACCTTTTTGGCACCAGGGACCGGTTTAATGTTAAAAAAAATTCTGCGGACCGGTGGCCATGGCTCAGCCGGCGTAGAGGGTGAGCGGGGGGGGAGGGGGAACAGGCATGTGCGGGGGGGGGGGGGGGAGTCGGCTCACTTGTCCCTCTCAGGCCCCCAGCAGCGCTTTCCCTCTCCCCCGGTGCCCGCTCTGCCCAGGGGTCTGCCCCCTCCTCCTCCTCTCCGGCCCTTTCTAAGAGTTGCGCTGCTCACTGCGGCCCAGTTCCTATCAAGCCACGGACTGGCACTGGTCCATGGACCGGGGGTTGGGGACCTCTGCTCTATAAGTCTCCTAAAGGCTATAAATGCCATTTGGGGAACGGGGGGGGGGGGGGGGAAACGGGCCCATTTTTTGCTTGTTTTTGCCCCCACCCTACCTCAGGAGCACTCTATAAATAGTCTCCTAAAGGCTATACATGCCATTTTTGTGTTTGTGGGGGGGGGGGGGGGGAATGGGCCTGTTTCTTGCTCGTTTTTGCCCCCCCCCCTCTGAGCACTCTACAAGCCTCCTAAAGGTTATTCATACTTTAAAAAAAAAAACAAAAAAAACTGGCCCCTTGGGAGGTCTGCAGAGTGCAAATTTTTTATAAAAATAAATTTGCCTCTTCAAAATCTTGGTGCGTCTTATACTCCGGTGTGTCTTTTACACCGAAAAATACAGTATATCTTTTCCCTGCGACAACACTGAAGAACTGGCACTCGGCTACAATGTAAAGTAGCGAGTATGCAGCTTGTATAACCGTGTAAATGTGCTGTCCCCTCAAAATAACGCAGCCCACACAGCCATTCCTGTCTAAACTGCTGGCAACAAAATGGGAAATACTCCACTTCTTCAGGATCCACAAAGGGCGTTGTGGATTCATAGACGGGTTTTTAAACAAATGCTTTACATTTGTGTTTGACAACATTGCCGAAAGCCGCAACAAAGAACTTTGTGGACCTGGCTCATCTCTGGGACATTCAGTAGGACAGGAACTAGATTTGGTTTTGGAGTTTGACAGAGTGTGTGTGTGTGTGTGTGTGTGTGTGTGTGTGTGTGTGTGTGATTCTTTATTTTATTTTATTTTATTTTTATTAAATTTATACCCCGCCCTTCTCCGGAGAGGACCCAGGGCGGCGCACAGGAATTTAAAAACACATACAAAATACCAAAATACAAAATTTAAAAAACATATTAAATACCCATCCTGTGCTAAAATCCAATTAAAATCCCCAAAATTAAAAACTGTCTAAAATAGTCACAGCGGAGGTTACGCTAGGCCGGCTTGGTGAAAGAAATGTGTCTTCAGACACTGGCGGAAGAGGCGGAGGTCCGAGATGGTGCGAAGTTCAGGGGGTAGGTCGTTCCAAAGGGCAGGGTGCGCCACCAAGAAGGCCCTTCCCCTAGGTGTCGCCAGACGGCATTGCCCGGCCGACGGCACCCTGAGAAGGCCCTCTCTGTGGGAGCGGATCGATCGAAGGGATGTATGGGGCAGGAGACGGTCTCGCATATAACTAGGTCCCGAAGATGGTCGTCAGAACCTTGAAGCGCACCCGAAAGACCACAGGAAGCCAGTGCAGCTCGCGCAGGATCGGTGTTACATGGGAGTGTCTAGGAGCTCCCGCAATCACCCGCGCGGCTGCATTCTGGACTAACTGATCTTCGTTGCTTTGTGATGCTAGAATCCTGAAAAACTCAACCAAAGTCGTTTCAGCGAAAGACCCTCCATCTGCGTCCCAAATTATCTTACGGTTTTGACCTTTTCTGAAAAGCTAGAAATCTACCACTTTTGGCCTCCAAAATTGGCATTAATCCATTTGTGTATGTTTCCACGCGGCAAGCGTCGATTACTGTCCCACGGGCACTGACCCACGACTCGCGGGAGTTAAGATTGTCCCCGTGGCCCAAGAACGGGGGTCACACACTCTATTCTCTCCCCCCCCCCCGCCCTCACAGGTGAGAAGCCCTGCCAGTGCATAATTTGTGGAAAAGCCTTCACCCAGGCCAGCTCTCTCATAGCCCACGTGCGCCAGCACACCGGGGAAAAACCCTACGTTTGTGAACGCTGCGGCAAAAGGTGAGTGGGCTCTCTGCTCCCCCACCTCCCCCAGGGTCTCTCTTGGATCTGCCCTGTTGGCTCTTAACTTCCCCGGTGGATCTTTGATTGGAGATCTGGGCGATCTTCCCTTGCAGATTTGTCCAGTCCAGCCAGCTGGCCAATCACATCCGCCACCACGACAACATCCGCCCACACAAGTGCAGCGTCTGCAGCAAAGCGTTCGTCAACGTGGGCGATCTGTCCAAGCACTTCATCATCCACACAGGTGAGGGCACGGGGCGGCACGACGAGGAGGAGGAGCCGGCTGTCGGTGAATGGCGGCAGGCGCCCCCAGCCTGGGCCCCTCCCTCATGACGCAGCGCCTCTCCCTCACGCAGGGGAAAAGCCGTTCCTGTGTGACAAGTGCGGCCGCGGCTTCAACCGGGTGGATAACCTCCGCTCCCACGTCAAGACGGTTCACCAGGGGAAAGCGGGGATGAAGCTCCTGGAGGCCAGCGAAGGCGATGAGCTCAACATCGTCACCGTGGCCTCAGAGGAGATGGTGACGCTGGCCACGGAAGCCCTGGCAGCCACAGCGGTCACCCAGCTCACCGGTGAGTAAATGGCACCCTGCCCTTTTTTTGCACTCATCTGGCTGGCCTCAGTCTTTGTGCCACGTCCAATGAAATGAAACATTCGCGCGGTTGTGGCCCGCCAGCGACCAGCAGATTCGGACAGTGAGGAGGTTGGGGAGGAACATGGGCCAGTCCTGGACTCTGGGGAAGGCTTGGACAAAAGCTCTGGGTCAGAGGCAGAGAGGGGACCATATATATCTGGTATTATTATTATTATTTATTCGATTTATATACCGCCCTATTCTCCCTGGTGGGACTCAGGGCGGTGAGTAGTTATTTGCTGCCTCTGGAGTATGACAACAGCGAGGCAGGAGAACAGCGGGAGCCTGTTCCCAGTGTGCGCGTGCGCAGAGCTGCCAGAAGGCAAGAATAGTTAAGAAAACAGGGTCGACTTGGGAGTAAGGCTTGGAGATGATTGGCCCCTCCCATAAGACATAAAAGAGGAATGAACAGCATTGGGCAATTAGGTCTCTGGCCGCATTCCAAGGGAGATAAGGTAGGTGTTTATCAACATTCCCCTGAAAGACTCTGGCAACTCGAGCAGACATCTGTCGGAATCTTCACAATCTGTTTGTGAAGCCTTGCAGATTGTTAATGACTGTAATTTAGTTTTGGGACTAAGATTGTGATCTATGCTTTCTCAGGAAGCCCAGCTCAGAATACACCAGTGCTTCTCAAATAGTGGGGCGCGCCCCCCAGGGGGGCCGCGAGGCTCCGTAAAGGGGGGCGCGTTTGACCTCGGCAAACACTGTCATAACAAGCCAAGCCCCGTGTTTATGTCTCTGTATCCAGTCAGATGCTGACAAGGACCTTCTCCTGTGAAACATAACGCTGCCCCAATTAATCAAACTTGCTAAAGAAATCGGGCTACCGCTGCTGACATTTGCATCGATAGTGAGCATTAAGCCAGTACATGTGACTGCGCATGCTCCTCCCTTTCGAGGAGAACAGACCCGATTGGATAGACATGATGCTCTATCCTGATTAGCCAAACCCGCCCGTGTGACTTTTAGACCCGGATGATCCTATTTACAGTCGCGCGGGGGGCGCGAAATGTTTTCTTCTTCCTAGGGGGGCATGACAGAAAATAATTGAGAAGCACTGGAATACACGCTTGTTCGGACTGTAGAAGGGGGAGGCAAGTGTTGGTGTGATAGTATCCTGCTTCACCCCACCGCTTCTCAGGCCTGGGGCTGAGCGGCCATCGGGGGCCACCCGTGCCTTCTTACCTGGGGGCGATGCTGACTTGAGACAATCCTCTCCTTAGTTGTTCCCGTCGCAGCCCCTGTCACCGCAGACGAGACGGAAGCGCTCAAGGCCGAGATCACCAAGGCCGTGAAACAGGTCCAAGAGGCAGGTGTGTCGGCCGGCCGGCCTTCCTTTTGGGGGATCAGGCAGCCTCTCTCCCAAGCAAATAAAGCTGCCACAGGGGGGCAGCACCCTACCAGGCAAAAAAGTCCAGAGATCTGCTTCTGAAACAGAGAAGGCTTTTTAGTCTTTGCGGGTGGACCTTTTTGATGGAGGAAAAGGAGGCGGGGCGGGGGGGCGGGGCGGACAGGATGCTGCGAAACTAAACCTTGGCCCCGCGCGCCTGTCATTCTAGACCCCAACACCCAAATCCTCTACGCCTGCGACTCCTGCGGAGAGAAATTCCTGGACGCCAACAGCCTGGCTCAGCACGTACGCATTCACACCGCCCAAGCCCTGGTCATGTTCCAGGCGGACACAGACTTTTACCAACAGTACAACGCCACCACCGCTTGGCACGGCGAGCAGGTCATCCCGTCGGGAGAGTTACTCTTCCGGGCGCGGGACGGCAGCGAAGCATCGCCAGCCTTGCCAGAGGCCCCGCCGGCTGGGGAGTGATGGCGGATGCTGCTCCGCCACAAGACTTGACGCCCCAAAGGAACAGCTTGGGTGGGTGGGTGGGGTGGAGGAGCGCCCCCTCCTGCCCCCCGCTCCAACCGGCCGCAGCCTCCCATCGCGCTGAACATTCCGGCATCGCTCACCAACCCGCTATTTAAAGCCACGAGTGCTACATTGAAACGGATGTATAAAAAAAAAAAAATATTTCTGTATTGGAGAGAGACTACATCTGTGTTAATACCGAGAAGAGGAAATTAAAAGGCTGTTATTTTCTATGTTTGAAATGAAAACTGGCTTGGCTGAGTTGCGTTTCTTCAGCCGAGGGTTTCCTAGCTTGGCTTCTTCCGCCGGTCTCTTGTTCCGTTCCGTCGACCAGATCCCGACAGCCAGCCAAACGGCTTCCGGCGTCCTCTGAAGGAAAAGTCGCGGCTGCTTCTTCCAAGGTAGAAAGAGCGTGGGTGGACAAGGGGGGGGGGGGTTTGGGGGGAAACGGACGCCTGACCGAAATGCAGCCGAGGCACCCCAATTTCCCGCAGAGAACGGTTTCAACGCCAGGGTGTTTTGCCTTTTTTAATAAAGTCTGTATTCCAATGGACACACAAAAAAAACAAAACTGCGCTGAGAAAAAACAGTTCCATAAATTAAGTCTTAGGAGGAGAAGGACCGAGAGAGAAAGGCAGATAAAAAGTCTGTACAGTGAGTGAAACCTTCCGTGGGCGGAGCGGAGGGGGGGGAAGGAGGAGGAGGAGGGAGGCCCAGGTCTAAATGAAGCGCACTTACAAATGAGTGACAAATACAAAGTCGGAGTATGAAAATAAGATTTTCTTTGAAAACACATCTTTTTTTTGGCACAGATTAAAAAAAAAGTATGTTGTGGGGATCAGATTTCTTTTAGAGTTATTTTATATTTCATCATATATATATATATATATGTATATATATATATATATGTGTGAAATATTATATATATATTTATATATACACACACCCACGGAGTCCTGCATAATACCACCAAGAAGGAAAAATACTCTCCTTTTTATGCTCTTTGTTTCAGTGTAAACTGTACATCCAGGATGAAGGAGGAAAAACTGCAGGGGGAGGGCACGGCAGCAGAAAGTCGGGATTGGGAGGGCGGGGGGGGGGGGGCAGGGAGAGGCTTTTCCTGGAGAGCGTGAAATGCTCCTTGACCCACAGACTGGAGCGGGGAAAAGTCCTGCAGTTCAGAGTCCACGCCGCCAGCTGCTCTCTGTGTGTGTATTGAGACATCCACCTAGCATACCACAACAACTCTTTCAACTGTGCAAAGGTCCAAAGTCGCAAAATTTAGTGCAAAGGCAGTTCCGGTTCGTCCTCTTCCTCGTTTTGTTTGTTTTTCTTCTCTCTCTAGAGTTAAGCTTTTTGTCCCAAAATCAAAAATAAAAATCGCAGGCCCGGGAGGAGACCACCGCCTGGGCTCCGTCTGCCTCTGGGGATGCCTCCGAGGTCCATCGTCACCAAAGCCCGTATATGTAAACACATTCAAGGCCGTGGGAACCGCCGCCCCGCCTGCCGCCCGCCTGCCCCTGCGATGGGGGCCCGCGCGGGATGGGAGGATCCGGTCCCTTCCTTTGTTCACTTTCTCTCGCCTTCTGCCGCAGGGCCAAGGGAGGGCAACTGTCCGTCCGGTTCCCGCTGAGTTCTCGCTCAAACCGCGGCGATAACAATCATCAGGTGGGGAGAGATGTTGGAGATACTGGCCAGGAGGTCCGGGGCCAGGCGGGAGAGATGGCTCTCGGAGAAGTCACAAGGCGGGAAGATCTGGAGGACGTACGCAGGCTGGAAGAGGGGGAGAGAGAAGCAGAGACGAAACTGTGAACCCCCGAACGAGCATCCACAAAGAGCAACCCAAGTACAAGAGGCACTGTGGCTCTGCCCTAGGAGGACTAGAACTCCCAGTACCTGGATGATTGGGCCCAACTCACCCATATATATATGGCTTTTATGTTGAAGGTGGGATTAAAACTCCAGTAGTGATTGGTGCAAAATCCCTCAGCTTTGATTCCCGTCCCTCACCCAGGAACTCCTTGCCCCTCATTTTGCAGCTACACCACCTGGCTTCCTCCTCCCCTCGCCCAAACAGACAGTTGTCCTGCCCTGCTCCCTCGCAACCAGGTCAGGCAGCGCCACCCAGGGGAGTTGCCTGAGCTGCCTCGCCCCTCCCACTGCCTTGGTCCTGCGGATGCCCTCCTTGGAGCGCAGCGGGCGAGGAGGCGGGCTTCCTCCAAGTCGGGCTGCGTGGATCGAGGCCACGGCCGGTTCTGCGCCGGTCAAGCCGGGGTCCCGTCTCCCAAAGGCTGCAAGTGCCCCCCAGGAGAACAGCAGGGGAACCAGGGTAGGGTGGGGGGTGGTGGTGAGCAGGGCTGTCCTGGGACTTAAGCCGAGGCAGGAACTCCAGGCAGCTGCCGCGCTGATGGTTGGCATGGTCACTGTCCTGGCCAAGGAATCCCACCACCCGACTCCTTTGGTAACCACCCTGAAAATGGAGCTGGAATGTCCTGCGGGAGATTCCATTGCCTCCTTCTGGGCACCTGAGCTCTGGGAATCCCAATCTTTGACTAGGCGCCTTATTGGAAACGGTGGCTGGCTCAGAGAAGAGCCTGTGAACTGGAGCTGCCAAAGGACCTGCCATCCTGGGCAAACCACACCTGGCTCCGCTCGGGCCGCCTAGATGGCCATGTTTCAAGGAACCGTTGAAGATTGAAAAAAAATATATTCAGATATTCATTGTATTGGGATTTACAGTGACGCACTAGAAGGAGACAAGAGGAAAGTATTAATGGAATATTAACGGTAGCTTGAGCACACAATGCTCAATAACAGCGATGTATTTAGTTATGTTTGATGGATAACCTGTGATTCTGATTCTAATTGCAAAAACTGCTGCACAAAAACTTGTAACGAAACGACATGCTTGGTGAAATTGAAGGAAGTATTTTATATGTGTTGTTTTGTCTTTGTCTGTTTTAAAAATAAAAATTTTATCCCCCCCCCAAAAAAGAGGGAAGTCCCTCCACCACCACCACCCCCGCAAAAAGGGAAAATTATACAGCAATGGTGGGAATAATGGGGAAAGACTGGGGAAAAACTGGAGAAAGTCACCAAAACAATAGAATTAAAAGGGAGAAAAAAAGATGGGGAGGAAAAAAATATAGAACCTACAAAAACAAGAAAAAGGAAAAACGAGGCGAATGGATGGAAAGAAGAGAATATAAGAGAAGTGAAGTTTCAGAGAATGGTTGAAAAGGAGGAAAGAAGGAAAAGGATGTACTAGTACAGTGGTCGGCAAACTGCGGCTCACGAGCCAGGAGTGGCTCTTTGGCCCCTGGAGTGCGGCTCTTCCTTCAACTAGCCACGGGCAGACTCCGGGAGCCGCACGCCGACCTCCCTCCTCCCGCAGCGAGCGGGGGAAGGACCCAAGGCTGCGGCTATCTAAACGCTGCAGAGGCCGTCTGGGCGCCGCTCGCCGACCTCCCTCCCAGTCTGTGCGGCGGGCAGCCCTGGAAAATGCCCCTCGGTGGCTTCTGCAGGTGGCTGTTGCTGCTGCTGCTGCTGCTCCCAAGCCCTGCGACATGCAGTTCTCGCCGTCCGAGGTCGCCCGGCAGCAACAGCCGCCTGCAGAAGCCACCGAGGGGCATTTTCCAGGGCTGCAGAGGCTGCACGAACTGGGAGGTCGGTCGGCGTGCGGCGCCCGGACAGCCTCTGCGGCGTTTAGAAAGCCTCAGCCTTGGGTCCTCCCCCCGCACGCCCGCTCGCTGCGGGAGGAGGGCATGCGGTGCCCGGACGGCGTCCGCGGCGTTTAGATAGCTGCAGTCTTGGGTCCTCCCCCCGCTTGCACGCCCGCTCGCTCACTCGCTGACATGCCGGGCTTTCCGCTGCTTCCCGGGGAGGGGGGGAAGAGAGGGAGGGAGAGACTGCCATACACACAGAGAGACAGACAGAGACAGAAGGGGAGTGAGGGAATCAGAGAGAGACAGACACACACACAAACACACACGCAATGACAGATGGGTGGAGGGAGGAGAGAGAGATACAGAGAGAGAGAGACAGAGACAAAAAGAAAGAGAAAGAGAAAGAAAAATAGAAAGAAAAAGAAAGTGGGAGAGAGAGAGAGAGAGAGAGAGAGAGAAAGAAAGAACTTATGACCCCAATTGAGCCCAAAATTTTGGTTGCTACGCAGGACCGTCATTAAATGAGTTTCACCACATTTTCCAAGTTGGCCACGCCCACCCGGTCACATGACCGCTGAGCCACTCCCATAGAACAGGCCACAACTTTTGGCTCTCAAAAGAAATTTCAGTCGTGGTACTGTTGATATTTGGCTCTCTTGACTAAGAAGTTTGCCCACCACTGTACTAGTAGAATAGAATGAAATACATTAGCATTGCCGATGGTATATGATGTGAGGGAAATAAATTAATACTATTAATTGTGGATAATTAACTAAGAGAAATGTTTATTGTGCAAAATTAAATTTGGGGGCATATGTTATCGATGGTGAAACGGAATAATAAGAGGGAAATGAAATGCTAAACTTAATTAACTTGGAAGGGCAAATAATGATATTGTTGATACATTATGAAAAGAAATTAAAACTTCCATTGGAAAACCTGGAAAGAAAAATCAGACGGCTGAAAATTGGAAATGGAAATGTGAGGTAAAATGAACTATGCATAAGAAAAGATGTGAAGGGGGGAAAACCTTTGTTTATAAAAGAAGTTAAAATATAGAAAGCCTCTGGAGCCTGGGGAGGGCAAAAAAATCATGCCAAAAACAGGGGGGGTCACGCACAAAGCATTATGGGTGTGGCACGCCCACGCACGACTCCCCTGGGCTCCCCCCGCTTTTGGCACGCGAGCCAAAAAAGGTTAGCCATCACTGTTATGGGGGGGGGGGGGAAGGAACCGTCTTCCGCTTTGCCCATCCCCTTCCCAGGATTCCCAAACTGGCCAGGGCCACATCCTTGGGCAGGGGCCAAAGGAAAGGAAGTTGTGTCTCCCCCACCCCCCTCCCACCTCTTCCTCCTCTCCCCACCTGGTTGGAGCCTGGGTTGGGAACATTGATGATGCCGGCAGCTTGCTTGGCCTGAAGGTAGCTGATAAAGGCCGCCTTGAGCGACTCGGTCTGGTTCACCACATCCTCTTGGTCTCGGCCACAAGGTAGAGCCAGCAACAGGCAGTAGTCACTCTCCACCTAAAAGACACCATGCAGCCCTGTGAGGATCGCGTCCCCTCAGGCGTTGTTGGGGATACCTCTTTTAGGAGACAGAGGAGTTGTGCAACGGAATTTGCAGCAAGGGAAAAGTTGCTAGAGGACACACCAATAGAGTCTCAGACACTGATAGTAAAAACAAGTAGCTTTACTTGTGATGGAAAAATAAACCACTGCTTCACATGATGGAAAAATAAACCACTGTATTTGATTCAGTCCCGAATCAAATACAGCCTTTAACTCAAAACAGGTAGCTTACAGTTGCAATCCACGATCCTTCCTTGTTCTGCTGACCTAATCTGACACACCACAGTATTTCCAGTTCAAAGTCAGCAAAGTCAGTCAACTAACAGTGCTCCTGGCTTCCTCTTATTGCCGAGTTAATTACAGCAGCCAATTACATTCCACTGTAGCACTTAAAGTAACAGAGACCATTTGTAATCATGGCATATATATATATGGCATATATATATGTATATATATATATATATATATATATATATATATATATATGTGTGTGTGTGTGTGTGTGTGTGTGTATGTATATGTATATATATAGATAATTGTTTCCACAACTTCCTGTAAGGGCCCCATTTAAGGGAGGAGACATGCTGTTTCCCTCTCTGCCTGTCGGTTCATCACCAGAGACCATCTAGACAGAGAACCATTTTTTAGTTACGTTGTGTAATATTTTTAGATATGTGTTTGATCAGCTCATAAAAACATATATACATATACACACACACACACACACACACACACACACACATACTTGTGTCACAACACCCGGTTAAGCCCCAATTAAGGGAGGAAGCATACTGCTCTCCTTTTCTGCCTTTCGGCTCATCACCAGAGACCATCTAGACAGAAAGCTATGAGTTCCGTCGTGTAATTTTTTTTAATGTGTGTGTTACGTTTTTGAGCTGATCAATAAATAAGTCAGGGAGACTAGTATAGATCTATTTCGAGCTTTTTAGCTCTCATCAGCTCGTCATACTCTTACTGGGATTTGAATCTATATATATATATATATAGCCAACTCAACACTAGGATGATAGTCCTAACAGGCACCTCCAGAACCGCCTCCCCTTGAGACGACCATAACTTGAGAACCATTCTGACCCAGTGGCAAAGGAGCAGCCTCAGGATGGGCAGGGCAGAGGCATTTCGCTTTCCTGTCACTTTCCCCTTTTGAGCCACCTATCCTGCCATCCTCATCCTCACTGGCCTTGCAAACACAGGAGAGGAATCGAGGCCAAGGCTAAGAGCCTGAAGGCTGGACCTCCTCCAGGGTTTCCAGTTCTCCATCAAGAGCCCCCCCTCCCCCCCCCCGTCTCCAGGTGGAAGTTCTGAACTCTCCTGACGTCACTCAGGCGGACATGGTCATGGTACAGCGGCGAGCTTTTTACTGGGACAGTTTTTGCACTGTTACCTATCTAAAAGTATGGGCAGTGCGCATATCCTTCACCCCATCCCCACCACAGTGTTAACCACAGGTCTAGGTAAAGGTTCCCCTCGCACATACGTGCTAGTTGTTCCCGACTCTAGGGGGCGGTGCTCATTTCTGTTTCAAAGCCGAAGAGCCAGCGCTGTCCGAAGACGTCTCTGTGGTCATGTGGCCAGCATGACTCAACGCCAAAGGTGCATGGAACGCTGTTCCCTTCCCACCAAAGATGGTTCCTATTTTTCTACTTGCATTTTTACGTGGTTTCGAACGGCTAGGTTGGCAGAAGCTGGGACAAGTCACGGCAGCTCACTCCGTTTCGGGGTGCTAGGGATTCGAACCGGCAAACTGCCAACCTTTCTGATCGACAAGCTCCCGCGTCTTAGCCACTGAGCCTAAGGTTCCTAAAGACTAGCAGAAGCACCTTGCCAAGCAGGAGAAACAAGAATGCGAAGGCAGGCTCGCCCCCGGGGGCCTGATTCTTACCATCATCCGGCGGGCCACCCCATCCAGCTGTGGGGCTTCCAACCTCATCCGCTGGGCAATCCTCAAGGGAGGGCCACCCTCCGGGGCTGGCAAGGAGCGGTGCGCCAGGACGTTGTTCCCGGAAACAAAGTGCAGCTGGACAGCTGCGGTGTCGTTCTTCAAAGCCAGCAGCCCCTGCCATACGATGGGGTATTTCTGCCAACCCAAGGAAGAGCACAGGTAGGTTAATTCCCAGGTGAAAAAGAAGGGCCACTCGTCGCCCACTGTTAAAATATTCATGACTGGGAGAGACATGGGAACAAGGTCAGCCAATGAAAAGGCAGAGCAACTAAGTCAGTCAATGAGAGCTTAAGCAGATCGGAGTCTGTGCAGAAAATTGAAACAGAAACTTGAGAAGCAAGCAGTCTGCTGCTCTGAGAAGTAAACAGTCTTGTCTGCTGAAATGAAACTAGCTGCATGGGTTTGCCTGTTAACTCTCCTGCCTTGTGTTTACTTGGGAAAACCACCTATTGGTATTGTACATTTATTCATCTATTCTTATGTATATAAAGAAGTGAATGAATCCAGTTAAATCAGTTATCTGTGTGTGCTTTCTGGATTTGATTTTTCTGCAACAAACTCTTGACACCCACCAACCCACCCCGATTCTCCCCACAAAAGCCTTGGGATGGAGTCCAATCCCTCTCCCCTTCCGGAAATGGATGGCACGCTCACCGTCAGCAGCTGGACCATGTCCACTGGTCTTTGGGCAACCGGATGACCAGAAGAGTCCTGCTTCAAGGCCGACTGCGATTCAGACCGGGCTAAGGTCAGTCCTGGAGCTGCCCCGGGACCGGCAGTAGTTGGAATAAAGAGGGTCGGCTTCGGAACTTGAGCCTGATGGGAAGACGGGAGCTCCTGCTTCACTGACGCGGCGACAGGAGAAGGGTAGGAGGAGGTCTGGCTCGGGTGCAAGTGGGATTCCATCTGCTGGACGTGTCTGTTGACCACTGAGTGGAGGGAGGGGTCTGGCCCTGTCGCCTGGGCTCCTTTCGGCTCTTGGGAGATCTGAGGGGTTTTGCTGTGAGCTGGCTGGTTGGGGTGCGAATGTTCCCCTTCAGGCAGACCCTGGGAGATGGGAGAGAAAGGAGGCACCTTAGGCAGAAGCCACCCAAGCACCCAGTGGCTGTTTCGAGCTCTTATCCATGCTCCCCTTGACCAGAAGCTCAAGCCCCACCCGCCAAGTCCCCACGGCAGTCCTCTGCCCACTCCTCCCTCCAGCCCAGGCTAAGCTGGGGACAACCTCTCAGGGATGCCCAAGGCCCGATGGCGAACCTATGGCATGTGTGCCAAAGGTGGCAGACGGAGCCATTTGTTAGGGCACGTGAGGCGTTGCCGAAGCCAGCTGACTTCGGCCTTCTTTTTTGGCCATTTTTCGCCCTCCAAAGGCTTCTCTGAAGCTTCCAGAGGGCGAAAAACAACCCAACGTGCAAACTGGAAGTTCGGAAACTGACTTCCGGTTTGTGCATTGGGCTGTTTTCCGTACTCCGGAGGCTCCAGGGAAAAAATGACCCTACGGCAGTTCACGGTTCGGGAAGGGACTTCCGGTTTGCCCGTAGGGCCATTTTTCACCTTCTGGAGGCTTCAGGGAAGCCTCCAGAGGGGCTCATGGGAGGCTGTTTTCACCCTCCCCAGGCTTCTAGAAAACCTCTGGAGCCTGGGGAAGGTGAAAAACGGGTCCATTGCATGGCAAAAGTGGGGAGGAGGGGGGGGGGGTCACATGTACATAGCATTGTGGGTGTGGGCACACCCGTGCACAACCCCCTGCGCTCCCTCCGCTTCTGGCACGCGATGGGCGAAAGGGTCGCTGCCCTAGGCGATTCCTGGTCATTCTTGGAGCAACTTGTGCACAAGGACTGAGCAGGAAGCCCACCCGCTCGCCTTCTCTGGCTGTTGAGCTGTTAACACTCTCTACTCTTGGGGAGTTGCATGTCCTAATCTTGAACAGTGAGCTGCAGACCCCCTCCATGACAAAGACTGGAAAGGGAACAGGTGGGCCCACAAGTGGCTATCCCGGGACAGCAGGGTCTTGCTTTGGCCGTTGAGCAGGGCAACCCTTCCTACCCACGGAGGCCTTGGACTGAGGCAGAAACCCTGCCCCTGGGCTTACCTGGGAGGGGGTCATGCTCCGGGAAGGAAGCCCGATCGGTGACCCCCCAGAAAACGGAGGGTGGCCAAGCTGAGCTGCTGGGTGGTAGCTTCTCATGTCCCCGTACACCGGCCGATAGTCGTGGAAGGTGGTCCCGCTGGGATGCATCATCTGCACCCCATGAGGCACGACCACAGGCTGCGTCAATGGTAGTCCTGGCAGCTGGCTGCTGAGGAGCCGGGATTCGCTGTGGGGCGAGTGGGCCATCTTGACCTCAGAGGCTTTGGGCGTCTCTTTGCCTGCCTTGGTGGACGGTGGCGTTTTCACGGACCTCCCTTCCGGCGTTCTGGACTGCCGCGGCTCTGGATGATGTTCGGTGCCCACTCCGGCCATGTGCGAGTGCATCATGACCCTCACGTCCCGAGGCACGTTGTACTGGTCGAGCCGGATGCCCGCCGGATGCCCGCGGTAGTCTGGCTGCATGACTAGCACGTCGGACTGCACAGGGGCTGAACCCCGGCATGCTGGGTGGTGGTAGTGCATCTCTTCTTCGGAGGCATGATGGGAAGACAGAGGCGGCATGACCATCTCCCTGATGGGGGCTGGCTGGGGAGTGCTGGAGCGCTGCGGCTGCAGAGGGGCCCTGGGCGAGTGCAGGGCCTCGGGGCGGAGGCTGTAGGGAAGCCCCGGCAGTGGAGAGGTGTTCATGCGTACTTCCCCCTGGGAGAGGTGGCCCAGGGACACCGTCTGGGTCACGCTGTGCGGGGGCATGATCACCGACTGCTCCGGGTGCATGCTGGAGATGTACTGGGGCATGGGGATCCCTGGACAAGGGGAGCCTTGAAGCCCCAGCATGGAGTTGTTCCCCGACAACGCAGGGGAAGCAGGGCCCCCGGGGTGACACGCTCTCGGGAAGGGAGATGGGGAGTGGCCACTGGTGCGGGGGGAGAGCGGCTCCTGCTTGGCCACCCCCAAGTGAGGCCCGGGTCTGTCGGCAGGACCTCCTGGCCCGCTGCTCACGTGGTTGGCCTCCGAGTACAACTTGCCAGACAAGGAAGAATGGTGAGGGCCCACCCCCGGGCTCAGGTTGGAGGGCTGATGGGGTTTGCTCTCCCCTTTCAGAGACGTGGGATCCGGAAGCTTCTTGGTGGAAGAGGCAATGGTTTGAGAGAGGACCAGCTGGTTATGCACCAGGATGGAGGGAGTGTTGGTGGACTGGGAGGAAAGCACTTTAACTGGGCATGACTGTGTAGCAGCTGCCTGGACAGAATCAGACTTTTCCGAGCCGCTGCTGCTGCGCTCTGACTTGACGGAGGGAAGCACAGGGGAAGGGCTGTACTGCTGGCCTCCCAGGACCAAGGCTGGGGAGGAGGTGCTCCCGTACCCCACAGGTGCGGGGGAGCCCTTTGGCATTGACTGAGAGGGAACGAGGGACTCCTGCTTAATCTGGGATTTGGACACAGACTGCTGAAATTCAATGTCCACTGCACTGGCCGGGGGAATCTGACTAATTTTTGCAATGATCCGCTGGGAGCCTTCCGTTTTCTGTCCCGAGTAGCTCAGGAGCACCACACCTTCGGAAGTGTTGACGCGAAGGCCTGGGCTGGAGCCCGTTTCCAACGGCCGGTCCTCAATCACAGCCATGGAGCCCGGGTGGAACCGGCTGTTGTCATTGGGACTAGGCCTCTGCTTGTATTTGGGGGAAACAGCGGTGACCAGGCACGTCTGGGGCTGGGAGGTTTGTTTCACCAGGGTGATCCTGGGGGTCTCCTCAAGGTCAATGCTATGGGGCATCCTGCTGATCACAGAAGTTGCCTTGGGAGCCAGGACAGCCACCACCTTCTCTTTCTCAGCCAAAACGGGGGCCTCTGCGACAGGCAGTTCCAAGTTGTTCGCAGTAGGAACGGGAGACTTCTCTTCTAGACACGGCCTGGAGACCTCTGCCGGAGGGCGAGGGGGCGCTTCCTCTGCACGAGGGGTGCTCACGGGTTCAACGATAGCTGCGGTGACATGCGTGGAGGTGGCCAGACCGGTGGCGGGCACGTACTTGGGCTCCATCAGGATCTTGCGCAACGTGCTGGAGTTGGGGTCGATGTCCGATGCTTTCGTGTCAGGGGGAAGAGCGGGCGGTGGGGTGGAGCGGGAGCGAGCATCTTCATGCTTCACAATCCACTCGGTCACCTTGGTGGTGTTGGGATGCAGAGGGACCACGCCAGCCTGGACCGCGGGAGGAAGTTTCAGTGCAGACACAGTGGGAGCTGTTGGCAGAGGTGCACTTGGGGGGCCATCTGGAGGGGGAACGGGAAGATTTTCGGCCACCGGCCTCAGTCTGAATCCGCCCTGACCTCCCTCGTCCACGGGAATGGAGGGCAGCAAGTCATCTGAGGGACTGGGCCCCCTCTCAGTAAGGGAGTCCTGCGAAGCTGCCTCTGGGGATCCAGCCACGCTTGCCTGGGGAACTACCAGGCGGGAGGGGGCTGCTGGAGGGAAGGCTTTTCCCTGGCTGTCATCTGACATGGCACCTTCAGGAGTCCCTGTTATTTCTGGGACACCGGGGGATTTGCTCTGGGCTCTTTCAGGCTCAAGCACCCTAAATTCCGCCACGTCCCCTTTCTTGCTAGTGCTCCTCTTGCGCCTGAGCCGTGCGGATTTCTGGCGTCCGCGCTCCTTCCGAGAGCCTTCCACCTCCTGGGAGGTTTCGGCCTCCTGGGCAGAATTGGAGGATTCACTTAGGCTGACTTCGGTTTCTTTGCTTTCCGTCTCTGCGGCTGAGCCAGGGCCAGGCGTCTCCCCTGAAGCAGCTTCTGCTTCTAAGATATTGCTGATTGCCTGGTCTGTCTCGGGCTCCATGTCCTCTCGGGCAGAAGGCAACACCAAGGGTTCGGCGGGCAGGTCAGCCTCGGACTCGGAAGGGTACGTAGGCGGAGCTGCGAAGCCTTCTCCCTCGACTGCAATGTCATTGATGATGGACCCTATGGCTGCCGCCAGCTCCGTTTCGCTGGCCTGCTGGGCGGGCTTATCCCCCTCTTCATCCTGGCGGACTTCGGACACCTCAGCCGCCTGCTGCTCCTTGTAGGCTGCAATTGCCGGGCTTTCCGTCAGCTTGGCGATGTTCTCCACCGCTTGCTCAAGTTCAATCTGCTTAGCAAGCTGGTCGGCCTCGGGAGGCTGGGCCGATTCGCAGGGGGCTTCTTTCTTGGTGTCCCGGAGAGCATCTTCGGCTTCGGCCTCGGCCTTTGGGAGCTGCGGAGAGAGCTTCTCTTCTTTCAGGGGGCTTTTACTTTTGGCTGGGAAGGAGGGCGAGAGCTCCCCTTCCTCCTCGCTGGGGCGTAGCGCCCCTTTCACTTCGTCCACATTAAGCCGGATCTCAACGTTTTTTAGACTTTTAATCAGAGATGCTTTATCGACCGCCTTGATGCTCCTGGACCGTCCCCTTTTGGCCTTGGTAGCTTTATCTGGAATAAACTTCCTGTCCACAATTTCGACAGGGCAGCCTTCGGAGGTATTTTTAGACATCTCCACTTCCTTCCGGTCTCGCTTTGGCTCGTGGGGGACCGTCTCCTTCAGCTTGCCACAGTTCTCGCTGATGTGCAGCCCTTGGCTGGGGGGATCGAGGGACTCCTCGGGCTCCGGGGACGCCTCTATCTTAGGCTCGTTCTTCCCCTTTTTAGCCACCAGTGTCTGGCTGTGGAGCAGTTTCTGCGATCTGGGTGAGCGCCACCCCTCCACCGGCTTCGGGATGTCTACCGTCTCTTTCCCTTCGGCTTCTTCCGCCTCCTGCGACAGCGTTGTTTCAACCTTGACAGGGGAGACCTCTTCCTCGGGTTTGCGCCGTGCCTTGGGAGGTCGGCCTCTTCGGGGAGGAGTGGGAATAGTTGCCGGGTCTGGGGGTTCTCGTTCAATCCTCTTCCTGGTTGGCCTGGTGACTTCCATGGCATCTTTAATAGAGGATGGCAGGTCATGGTCTCCCATTGTTGCATAAATAGACCTCACATTTCTGCGCCTGGTTCGGCCCAACGGCAAACTGGGTTCTGGGTTTTCTGGCTCTGTCACCACTGCAGCACTTGGAGACTTAGCCGCGTTCCTTGAGCCCTTCTCCGTTTCCACCTTCAATTCCAGGAGCTTCAGAGTTTCCCCCCGGGGGGAGCCGGAGCGTTTCAGCTTCTCTCGGTCGATCCTTTCGCTCTTCCTTGTGGCCGGCTTCTCTGCCACACTGGCCACTATCGACTGAACGGGGGTTTTCGAACGTCTGTTTTTATACAGCTTTTTGTCTTTCGCGACCACGGGAGGCTCGGCTTCCATCTCTGTATCGGAAACGGTAGGCAGGACCTCAGCCAGGGCTTCGGCTTTTTGGACCGCTCCAGACTCCACGATAACAGCCGGGGGGGAAAGGTCTTCTTTAGGTTCGGGCAGCAAGTCAGATTTAGCTGCCAATTTGTGCGGCAGCGAGCCCAGTTCGGCTTCTGGGTCTGCGCCGAGAGCCGCATGGGAGAAGGAAGAGCCGGGGGTGGGCGGTTTGGTGTCCAGACAGGAATGGTTTTCGAGGACTTTGGAGTCTTCCTCGGGAACGGCCGCGGAAACGGCAGCGTCTTTGCTGTGATCCGCCATAGGAGGGACTTCGAGGTACTCAGGGGGATCGGGTTTAACAGGCAGAAGGTCCTCTGGGAGGGCTTTGAACCCTTCGAGCACCGCAGGCCCAGACTCTAGGGGCTTTTCCTCCCTCAAAGGAGGAATTCCCTCCAGGAGTAGCTTCTCACTCCTGGCTTTCTCTGGGAAAAGAGGCACAGGTTCGGGGGGCATGTGGGCAGCTGGCGAGGGTCCCACAAGGACGGGCGATTTATGCTCTGGCTCATGATACTCAGACTTGGTTTCAGGAGTCTTGGGCCTGTTTTCCTTGTCTTCCTGTTTTTCGACTTCTTTGGGCTTCTGGCCTTTTTCCTTCTCCTTTTGCTGCATTCGGGTGAGCTCCATGAACCTGCTGTGGAAGAGAACCACGGGTTCCGGCATGAAATCCGATATGCTGTTGGTCCCGTCCAGTGACGCTTGTCTGCTGTACAAGCGGCCGGAAAGGAAGTCGAGCTCTTCGTCTTTCTTTTCCAGGTGCTGCAGGCGCTTGGAGTCCTGCTCGAAAATGGAGCTGTGCAAAAAACGGGAAGCGAAGAGCTCCTGCCTTTCCTGCTCGTCTTCTTTGTGATCCTCCTTCTTGTCGTCTAACTTCCCTTCCGAGTCTGGCCTGATTTTTTTCTTTTTCATATACCAGGAGGGGATCGGCCTCGGCGCGGAGTCCACTTTCTCTTTGTCCTTGTTGTTTCTGAAGCTGGCAAATCTGGAATCCCAGTCGAGGAAAGACCAGTTTTCCTCTCTCGACGAAGAGAGGGACTTGGCCCTTTCGAGCAAGGCTTTTGTATCTGGGGTGATTGTCTTGTCCAAGGCGAAAGAGTAAAATTTATTCCTCTCTAAGGAAGTTGGCAGCCGCTCCTCTCGGTCACGTAGTTTCTCTTCCCTGTCTCGTAATAAAAAAGACAGCCTGGAGCCCTCGGGGAAAGAAGAGGGCCTGGGAGAATGGGGCTTGGAGTCGCCCTCCTCCTCTGAGTCGGAGGGCACCTCCCCTGGTTCCAGATCCCGGATGGATCTCTTTCGGATGCTGTCCCGCTTGACGATGCTACTTGGGAAGCTAATGTCCACCCGCCCAGGTTCTTGCTTCACATGAGATTCCCATCGGGTTGATTCCTCCTCGGAGGTCACGGCAGACATCTTTAGTTTAGCAATCTCTACCACATGCTCCCTTCTACTCGAGTCGTAAGGGTTAAATTTCAAGGCCTCTTCCGTCATGGGCACATTGGAATATGGAGGCCCCTTTTCTTCCATTCCAGGGGATTCTTTAGCTTCTTTGAAAGGGATCAGCCTTGGGGAATCCAGCACTTCCTCCTCCTCATGGAACGGGAAAGGTCTCAGGGCAGGAGAAATGGCGGTTCTCTCGGAGTCTTCGCTCACCTGGCGGGAGCTTCGGTAGTTTCTCTCCCGCTTGGTGCTGATCTCAAACTCAAAGGCCTCGCAGGATTTCTTCCGCTTACTTGGAGGGGAGTCGTCCGTCACATCTTGAGGGGGCTTCCCCACTTCGTGCACCAGGCTGCGGCGCTCAAAGTCATCCAGGTCCCTTTTGGGACTGCCAAACTTCTCGTGTTTGGCAGCCTCCATTTCCATTTGCTGCTTCAACCGCCGACTTAGCTCCATTTGTTTACGGTAGCTCTGGGTGTAATCTATGTCAATGGGGTTTTTCTCTTCCACGTCGGAGGAAAGCGGCTTTTCCTGGACCCCTTTACGATCACACACTTCCTCGGGAAGGCCGCAATAGTTTTTCCAAATCTCATCCCTCTCCGCTCCCTGCTCATCTATCAGGAGCGCATGTTTGTGCTGCAGCTTTATGGAATTGACCCTTTTGGGGGGGATCTCAAAGGCCTCTAGGGGTTCATCGGCCGTCTCCCCCAGCCTAACCTGGAGCTCTAGAACGGGCCGTGAAGGAAGGCCTGCCAAAAGGCTGGCGGGCTCTGTAGTGTCTTTGGGACTGGCCACACTAGTAAATCTTTCCAGCTTGATTTTCCTCGTTTCTCTTTTAATGGCCTCTTTTCTCGGGGGCTTCCTTTCGGTTTCAGCCACATCGATCTGCTTTTTCAAAATGACCCGGCTTTCCTCTTCCTCCTGACTGCTTCTTTTGATTTCCGTTTTTTGCTTGTCGGATTTTAGGTTCGCCTCCGCAAAGCGCCTTTTGCGAGCCTCCAGCTTTTCGAGGTCTACCGGATAGGCCACTTCGCTGGATGGATCGGCCTTCAAGTGCTTCTTAGGCTTCAGCTTCCCATCTTTGTCCACCACCTCAATGTGGCTGGCCAGGACCTTCTCTTTGGGAACTTTGGTTCTGATGGAGTCGAGCTTCGGTGGTTCCAACTTGGGCTGATCCACCTGGGAAATCTGCATTTTCTGATCAGGCAAGGAAGGTTTGATGGGGTCACTCTCCAGCTTCCCTCTTAATTTCTCTAGCTGAGGCTGGTCGAGGACCTTGCCTTCCTTTTCTTTCACACGGGTCAGCACTACACACGGTATGAGATCCAGGCGGTTCTTGGCAGTCCCCTCCCTCTCGGCTCTTTCCCGGCTCTGCTTGCCGCTGCCTTTCGGTTTCTCGGGACTGGGCTCCCTTTCATTTTCCTGGTCGGTTTCCGAAGACGGAGAGCTGGGAGAATGCACTTTGGCTTTGCGCTTTTGTTTCTCCGTTTTCTCCTTTTCAAGCTTCTCCGTCTTCTCTTTCCTCGCCAGGCGCTTGTCCTTTTCTGGCCGCTCTTGTTCGAAAGCCCGCTCTTTTTCGGGTTTTTCGTTTTTGGCGTATCGCTCGAGGCGGCCTTTGTCCAGCTTGTCGTAGCGGGGCGGAGAAAGGGAGCTGCAGCTGCCGCTGTGCTCAGACGAGCGACTGTAGATCCGCCTCTCGGAGTCGCTCTGCAGCCGCTCTGATTGTGAGGGGGAGGCGCTGGGGCTCTGCGGCCGCCGGGAGTGAGCGGGACTTTGGCTCCTTTCCAAGGGCCTTCTTTCGTGTTCTCGGTCGCTCTCAAACCGCTCCCGCTCGCGCTGTCGGTAGCTGTACTCCCGGATGTCTTGCTCGTAAGGGTCTCCCCTGTAGTCTCGGTATTCCCGGGGGTCATCGTAATACCGGGGGTCATAATAGTCTCCCTGGTAAGGATCCCAATCAGCATAAAAGTCCCTGCCTCGAGCCGGGTATTCCCTCCGAGGGTCTTCCGGATATGTCCCTGGCGTCCGGACGGCCTTGTAATAGGTACGATCCGCAGCATAGTCATAGGAGCCTCTTCTTTCATCCCTGCCAAAGCCAGAGGGGGAAAAAAAAGGGGGGTTAGCTGAAACTTCGCAGGACATCACGAGCAAATTGATCGCGATTCGCATTGGTTCAAGGAAAGGCAGCTTAAAAGGGAGCAGGGTTTTAAAGAAGAGCTCCTCCCACTCTTGAACTGAAGTCAGGTGAGAAGAGGTCGCCTAGTCCAATCCCCTAAGCACTGATGTATCTATCATGACATCCCTGAAAGAGGGACCTCCATGTTGTTTTTTTATACACTTTCTGGTAGAGACATCACTGCTGAACAGGGCGCAGCCTATTCCAGTGATGGCTAACCTTTTTTTGGCTCGCGTGCCAAAAGTGGGGGGAGCGCAGGGGGGGGGTCATGCATGGGCGTGCCATACCCATAATGCTATGTGCGCGACCCCCCTGCTTTTGGCACACTTTTTTCACCCTCCCCAGGCTCCAGAGGCTTTCTAGGAGCCTGGGGAGGGTGAAAACACCCTCCCCTCCCCACCTCCAGAGGCTTCAGGAGCTTCCCTGAAGCCTCCAGAGGGCGAAAAACGGCCTCAAAAGAAGGCTTAAATCAGCTGGCCAGCGCACACAACTGCACGAGCTGACAGGGCAACGCCTCGCGTGCCCTAAGAAATGGTTCCGTGTGCCACCTGTGGCACCCGTGCCATAGGTTCGCCATCACGGGCCTATTCCTTTGTCTAAAGGCGTGTCTGGTCAGGACACTCCCTCCTGACCAGCAACCTAAACTTATTTCCTTGCGATTTTAACTTCCTGGTTATCAGGGGCGAGAGAGGAGAAAAAGACTGTCCTTCACCATGTCCTTTCAAACTTGCCTTCGGAAGTTGTAAGTATTTCATCCCTGGAAGATTTTAAGAAAAGGCTATATAGCCACCTGTCTGAAATGGTGTCACGCCTCTCTCCTGCTTGAAGCAGGGGGTTGGGCTAGAAAACTTGCAAGATTCCTTCCAACGTTATTCTACTTTGATGAATAAAACTTCCCGTCCCATCCCCATATTAAATACAATATGGCAGGGGTGGGATGTTAATGGTATATATCAGGGATGGCGAATGTTTTTGGCACCGAAAAGGGAATGCACACGCTTGTCCGGGCCACAACCCGAAGAGAAGTTGTTCAGGGGACATGCACACACCAGAAAACGTACTTCTGGTTCCTAGCATGTGTGCTGGCCAGCTACCCTTCCCGTTTCTGGGGCGCACAACGATCAGCTGCCTGGCACATATGCTCATGCCGGAAAACGGAAGTCCATCTCTTCCAGTTTCCGGCACTGCCACATGCACACAGACTAAGTGATCATCGTGCGTGTATGTGCACCAGAAACCCGGAATAGGAACGGGTGACACCGCGTGCTAGGTGATATGGCTCCGTATGCTCCAGGAGCTCCTAGACACTCCTATATAACACCTCTCCTGCGAGAGCCGCACTGGCTTCCTGTGGCCTTTCAGGTGCGCTTCAAGGTCTTAACGACCATCTTCAAAGCGCTCCATGGCTCGGGACCTAGTTATATGCGAGACCATCTCCTGCCCCATACATCCCTTCGACCGATCCACTCCCACAGAGAGGGCCTTCTCAGGGTGCCCTCGGCTGGACAATGCCGACTGGCGACACCCAGGGGAAGGGCCTTCTCTGTGGCGGGCCCTGCCCTGTGGAACGACTTACCCCCTGAACTACGCACCATCTCGGACCTCCGCCTCTTCCGCCAGTGTCTAAAGACACATTTCTTTCACCAAGCCGGCCTAGCGTAACCTCCGCTGTGACTATTTTAGACAGTTTTAATTTTGGGGATCTTAATTGGATTTTAGCGCAGGATGGATATTTAATAAGTTTTTAAATTTTGTATTATGACATTTTGTATGTGTTTTTAAGTTCCTGTGCGCCACCCTGGGTCCTCCTCGGAGAAGGGCGGGGTATAAATTTAATTAAAATAAAAAATAAAATGCCTCTTTGGGCACACGGGCCATAGGTTGGACATCACTGGTATATATAAATAGAAAGAAAAGGCTGTAGATACTCTTCTGAACTGAGCAATATTGTATTTTAGGTATTCTTCAACAACCAGAATGCTACGGGACACAAATTAAAAATTCTGCAAAGCAGACGCTTTACTGCAGAGAAGAAAAATACGTCCCTGTTCGGTCGAGAATTGCTTTCCATTTCCAAAATGTGGAGAAAAGCAAGGTGCGCCGAGAGGAAGACCTACCTTCTTTCTGTAAGCATTTCGTAGAATTCTCGAATGTCCTGACCCGTCTTCTCCATAGACTGATAGAATGACAGCTGGCTCTCGTGGTTCGCAAAATCCACCTGAAAAATAAGAATTGCTCAGTTCTCCTCTATTCCGGCTAATTGTCAGATGTGAAATGTGAAAATATTCCCGCGCAGGTTTACTCCCCCAAAGGCAACCGTGAAAATAATGGGGGAAAGCCAAAGGCAGGGGGACAGGCCCCACCCCAAACTGTCCTAAGAAGAAAAACAGAACATCTGCTCCTCTGGAGAAGATGCTAACTTTCATAGAAGCTTGTCAGTTAATGGAAGCCTCAGAGTTTCATCTTGGACTGCTTGATTGTAACCACAGGGACCTCATCCTCCCACCGGCCAGTCCGCTCACACACATTATTATTATTATTATTATTTATTCTTGGATTTGTATACCGCCCTATCTCCCCGAAGGGACTCAGGGCAGTGCACAGGTAAATATTAAAAACAATACAATAATAATAATAATAATAATAATTTATTATATTTATAAATTGCCCCCTCCCCCCGAAAGGACTTGGGGCGGTGTACAGGAAAATTAAAAAACCAACTAAAAACATACAATATACACAAATTTAAAAACGAATTAAACTACCCTGTACAAAATTTAAAAACCATTAAAATTACTACCCATTAAAACCCAATAAACAATTTGAGAAAACAGACTGGGGCGAGGAGCATAGATTAGGCCAAGCCGGCCTGATGAAACAAAAATACAATATAAATACAATAAAAATATATTAAATTTAAACCCATGCTAAAAGCATCTTTAAAACCCATCTAAAATCCCTTACTAAAATCCCTAACAATTTGTTATTTAAAATCTAAGGCAGGCCAGCCAGATGGAAAAAGTGAGATTTAAGCTCCAGGCCGAAGAGGCGCAGGTCCGTGATGGTACGAAATTTAAATAAAGATAAACATCCTGTGGCCCACTGAAACAGGCGAAGTATTCGCAATAGTAGCAACTGTGAGAGGGATCTAGGAATCTTAGTGGACAACCATTTAAATATGAGCCAGCCGTGTGCAGCAGCTGCCAAAAAAGCCAACACAGTTCTAGGCTGCATAAACAGAGGGATAGAATCTAGATCACGTGAAGTGTTAATGCCACTGTATAGTGCCTTGGTAAGGCCACACTTGGAATACTGCATACAGTTTTGGTCGCCACGATGTAGAAAAGACGTGGAGACTCTGGAAAGAGTGCAGAGAAGAGCAACCAAGATGATTAGGGAACTGGAGACTAAAACATATGAAGAACGGTTGCAGGAACTTGGTCTGTCTAGTTTGATGACGAGAAGGACCAGGGGAGACATGATAGCAGTGTTCCGATATCTCAGAGGGTGCCACAAAGAAGAGGGAGTCAAACTATTCTCCAAGGCACCTGGGGGCAGGACAAGAAGCAATGGGTGGAAACTAATCAAGGAGAGAAGCAACTTAGAACTAAGGAGAGATTTCCTGACAGTTAGAACAATTAACCTCTGGAACAGAAGTTGCCTCCAGAAGTTGTGAATGCCCCAACCCTGGAAGTCTTTAAGAAGATGTTAGATAGCCATTTGTCTGAAATGGTATAAGGCTCCTGCCCACGCAGGGGGTTGGACTAGAAGACCTACAACGTCCCTTCCAACTCTGCTATTGTATTGTATTGTATTATTGTATTCTCGCCAGGTGTTTGTTTGGCTATCAAGCTCTCTATGTCGTTCAGTGCGACTTCTGAAAACGACCTCCATGTGCCAAAGCCGAAGAAAGCCCAGGAACCCTCCGATTCACAGAAAACCAAGGGTCAGCTCTCAAGGGGCCAACTGCTAAAAGGCTGAAGGCAAACACTGAAGACAACCGTCCCAACAACAACTTCCTTGCTTTCCCACTACTGTCATCTAAGAAAGCCGCAGGGCAGTTTCAAACTGCTGGAGCTGCTAGGTACGACAGGACCATCCCTGCTTCACTGGCAGGTTCAGCTCCTGAATGGAGATAAGACGCCACAAGGACCTGCTTGGTTTTCCATTAATCTGGAGGCCGAGAGAAAGGCACCGTGTTGGAAATACCGCAGCCGCCAATTCCAGAATTGAGGCAACAAAACAAGGCGCGAGATTGATCTTCCCTTAAGGAGGTGGCCCCATAAACACAGTCCATATAGGGAAGGGGAAAAGGGAAGGAAAGGAGGAAGGGACGAGGAAGAGAAGGGACGAGGGAAGGGAGAAGGAAAGGAAAGGAAAGGAAAGGAAGAAGGAACAAGGGAGAGTAGGGACAAGGGAAAGGAAAGGAAGCCTGAGCAAAGCAGTAGCAGATTAGAAGTCAGCTGTAGCACTGCTGTAAATAATAATCTGGCTGGGATTATTTTATGTGGGTTAGCTAGGAGAAAAGATTCTGCGCCCCACAGAAATTCCCTTATGTATTTGGTTTTTTTTTAAATGGATCTAATTCCGAAGCTAAATTTTGCAGACCTTAATTTTATTCCCGCTGATTTTCCTCCCCTTGGTCTCTTTGACAGCCGCCTGAGCGTATTCTATCTCATTGTAGAGAACCAGAGCCATGCCTTTTAAGCGATCAAACACCACCTGTAAAAATAAAAATGAAAAACGAAATAAGAGGAAAGAAAGGGGAGGGATCGTCATAGTAGCTGAAGTCCAGAGTTGTTGTGGCCGGCGAGCGGAGCTGGCAGCAGATTCGGACAGTGAGGAGGGTTGCGGGTGGAACCTGGGCCAGTCCTGGAGTCTGGGGAAGGCTCTGACGAGGGCTCTGCGTCGGAGGCAGGGGGGGGGGCAGAGCCGAATGACAGTTATAAGCCTTCAGAGTCAGACATCAGTGAGGCAGATGAACAGCGGGAGCCTGTTCCCAGTGTGCGCATGCGCAGAGTTGCCATATAAAGGGAACAGCTAAAGGACAGGGGTCGACTTGGGAGTGAGGCCACAGGTGGACGGTGAATGGCCCCTCCCAGAGGAAATAAAAAGAGGAGCGAAAGGGGAGTGGAGTTTGCAGGGGACAATTAGTTCACCTAATTGGTTCGTGACTCTCTGAGATTCCTTGCAAAGATATCGGCCTGGCAGCTCTCCAAGCCAGATGAGGTCTGTGTCTGTAAATCCTCCCTCGAAAGAGTTCGCTGGATGTGAATGAGCAGAATTCACAGCAAATTAATAAAAGGGTTTTGTTTTTTTTGTCAGACCAGAAATTTGCTTCATGCTCTTGGGAAGCCTCGGTCAGAACAAGAGTTTTGAACTGTTTCAAGAGATGAAGAATTTTGAACATCCTCCAGAGTGTCATCATTTAGCTTTTTAATTCTTTATCCGCCACCATCAGCTTAGTGGGCTAAAAACAGGACTTCGCATTTGGAGCATTTATCCCAAAAAGCAGAAAGCGGGCAACCAATCGTGGCAATTCTACCAATGTTCCTGATTGTTCTGCCTCTGTTTCAATCCAACAGGCTTGTTCGGGAGGCTTTTCTAGCCTGAGCTGGGCCCAATAATAGAGCACACTGTTTATTTACCCTGCAGTGTTACAGGAGCCGCCGGGCGGAGGTCAAGATCAACTTGCATAGAACTTAGAAAAGGAGCCTCTAAGAAGAACCACAGACCAGCGTCCCAAAATAACATGAAAACAGAACGCAGCGGTTATTCTGACCAAGGCTTCCCAATAGCCTGAAGCCAACTCCTTGTCCCGAACAAAAACCCTTTTTATTAATTTGCTGTCAATTCTGCTCATTCACATCCAGAAAAGTCTTTCGAGGGAGGATTTACAGTCACAGACCTTATCTGGCTTGGAGAGCTGCCAGGCTGATAGCTGCCAGGAGTCTCGGAGAGTCACGAACCAATGAAGCGAACTAATTGCCTCCTGCAAACTCCACTCCCCTTTCGCTCCTCTTTTGTTTCCCATGGGAGGGGCCATCCATTCTCTGGCCTTAACTCCCAAGTCGACCCCTGTTCTTTAGCTGTTCCCTTCGTCTGGCAACTCTGCTCATGTGCATACTGGGAACAGGCTTCAGCTGCTCTTCTTCCCCACTGATCTCTGACTCTAAAGGCAGCTGATAACTGTCAGACGGCCCTGACCCTGGCCCCCTCTCTGCCTCCGACACAGAGCCCTCCTCAGAGCCTTCCCCAGACTCCAGGACTGGCCCATGTCCCTCCCCAGCCTCCTCACTGTCCGAATTTGCTGCCAGCTCTGTTGACTGCTGGAGGGCCACAAGAGAGGTGGTACTCAATGCCCGAACAGACTAGATGATGAAACACTTTGAGATAGGGGTCCCCAACCCCTGGTCCATGGACCACCAGAAACCGGTCTGCGCAAACAAGTGGAGCCCCATCCACGGGATGTAGGCAGCACACAAAACCACACACCCCTCCAGACCATGGAAAAACCTCTCTCTGTGGAACAGGTCCCTTGCGCCCGAGAGGGAGGGAGGGAGAGAGGGGGAGGGAGGGAGGGAGAAAGAGAGAGAGAAAGAAAAAGAGAGAAAGAGAGAGAGAGAGGGAAATTCATGCAACGGAAGACTGGCCCACCTACCTTCACCACTGGGCCGTAGCGGCAGAAATGTCGGGTCAAATACTGATCTGTGAGGCTTGTCGCTAGTCCGTCCAGCCACACGCAGTTGGTAGGCATGCTCTTCCCAAAGCCCAGCTGGACACCCAAGTGGAAAACAGCCAGTCAGACAAGTAACACACAACCATTAAACTCATTTCAACAAAGCCATGATGGAAATAATCATGCTTCTGAGGCCAGCATCAACAAGTCCGACCGTACTTGCTTTGATGCCCTTTGGGCAAGCTCATTCCCAGGCAGGCCGATTAGGATACGCTTCCCCTGCGGGAAGCCGTGAAAAAAAAGCAATTACGGGGGAAGATGGGAAATGCCCCTTGCCATCCGGGCTGCCAGGGTTCCAAATCGCAGCCAAAAGTCAATCAAAAGTCCGAGGCAAACGATTCCTCAAAGGTCCAACATTAAAAGAGCCATGTTGGCTCATCTGGGAAAATCCGAATCTTGAAAGCTTCCAGGTTTTCCCCACCCAGTTGAACGTTCAAGATCTTTGCCTCCCCACCACCACACCCACAAGTTCATCCCATGGTCCGATCGTCCACTGCCACGTTGGCAGCTTCCACCCATCCAGCTCCGGCCAGTTGCCGAGACAAAGATAACCTTGGCTTTCTAAGAAGAATGTTGTTATGGCTACATATCACCCAACTCCCGTTTTCCCACAATAGAAAATAAGATAGTAGAACGTATGGCAGGCCGGAGGTCCAAAAGAAAAGGTGGCTTGCGGGCACGACAGGGACAATGTTCAACCTCTCGACCAAGCCTGCCAACAAGGTGGCCCAGAAATGCCATCAAGAGGAGAGAAAAGGGAACTGGGAAGAGTGGGGCTCGCTGACTCATTCCATCTGGATGCGACAGCATCTACACCAACGGTAACAGTAACAGAGGTATATAATACAGCTAACAAAATTTATATACTGGGTTTCCCCGAAAATAAGGCCGGGTCTTTTTTTTTTTTTTAAACCCTGCCCCCCACCCTAAAAAAACACCAAGTGCTTAGACTTATTTTCAATACAATAGCAGAGTTGGAAGGGACCTTAATAATAATAATAATAATAATAATAATTTAAAATTCCCCTAAAATCTAACATCCATATACGTATTTGGCAGATGTTATATTATGAGAGTCTAAACTATTACGCAAGACCAGCTTGCTGAAAAAAATATGTTTTAAGTGAGCGGCGAAAGAGGGGAAGGTCCGTGATAGTGCGAAGTTCGGGGGGTAGGTCGTTCCAGAGGGCCGACCCTGCCACAGAGAAGGCCCTACCCCTGGGCACCGCTAGCCGGCATTGACCGGCGGTTGGTACCCTCAGTAGGCCCACTCTGTGGGAGCGTATCGGACGCAGGGAGGTATGTGGCAGGAGACGGTCCCGCAAGTAGCTAGGCCCCGAGCCATGGAGCGATTTGAAGATGGTAACAAGCACCTTGAAGCGCACCCAGAAGGTCTTCTAGTCCAACCCCCTGCATAGGTAGGAAGCTTATACCATTTCAGACAAATGGCTAGCCAACATCTTCTTAAAGACTTACCGTGTTGGGGCATTCACAACTTCTGGAGGCAAGCTGTTCCACTGATTAATTGTTCTAACTGTCAGGAAGTTTCTCCTTAGTTCTAAGTTGCTTCTCTCCTTGATTAGTTTCCACCCATTCCACCCATTTTCGGAGAGGTCTTATTATTTTTGAGGCGCAGGAGGTGGTGAGTGTGGTCACCTCATGGCTGCTGCTGTGTTGCAATATTTTCGGAGGAGGGCTTATTTTCAGGGGAGAGCTTATTTTAGCGCATGCGCTCAAAAGCCCGATTGGACTTATTATCCGGGGAGGTCTTATTTTTGGGGAAATTAATACTATAAACCAGGGGTCCCCAACCCGCCGGTCCGTGTCTTGATAGGAACCAGGCCGCAGTGAGAGGACACAACTCTTAGAAAGGGCCGGAGAGGAGGGAGGTGGGGGCAGTCCCCTGGGCAGAGTGCGCACCGGGGGCAGGAGAGCGCAGGCGGGGCTGCTCGCGCCGTTGGGGGCCTGAGAGGGGCGAATGAGCCGACTCACACCCACCCCCGCGCACATGCGCCGCCTGTTCCCCCTCTACGACGGCCAAGCCATGGCCACCGGTCCGCGGAATTTTTTTAACATGAAACCGGTCCCTGGTGCCAAAAAGGTTGGGGACCCCTGCTATAAACAATTAGACAGGATGCGTGGATGGAACCACTACTGGAGAATGAACATTAAACAAAGGTGACAACACTCGCCAGAAGAGATGTAGCATAATTATCGACGGTTTCGCTAATAATCTAACTATTGGAGTCGAACAATCTAACCTGAGCAGCAAGGGTCTAAGTCAGGGGTCGTCAACCTTTTTATACCTACCGCCCACTTTTGTGTCTCTGTTAGTAGTAAAATTTTCTAACCGCCCACCGGTTCCACAGGAATGATGATTTATAAAGTATGGAAGTCAATTAAATTTAATAAAAGGAAAGTGCTTCAGTATCGGACAAAACCCCTCCCGCCCACCATGAAAGCTGAAACGCCCACTAGCTGGCGGTAGGGACCAGGTTGACTACCAATGGTCTAAGTTAAGAGGCCGGGTCAATAAATCCCAGGACATCACTTGGAATACGGCATCCAGTTTTGGTCGCCACGATGTAGAAAAGACGTGGAGACTCTGGAAAGAGGGCAGAGAAGAGCAACCAAGATGATTAGGGGACTGGAGGCTAAAACATATGAAGAACGGTTGCAGGAACTGGGTATGTCTAGTTTGATGAAGAGAAGGACCAGGGGAGGCATGATAGCAGTGTTCCGATATCTCAGAGTGCCACAAAGAAGAGGGAGTCAAACTATTCTCCAAGGCACCTGGGGGCAGGACAAGAAGCAATGGGTGGAAACTAATCAAGGAGAGAAGCAACTTAGAACTAAGGAGAAATTTCCTGACAGTTAGAACAATTAACCTCTGGAACAGCTTGCCTCCAGAAGTTGTGAATGCCCCAACCCTGGAAGTCTTTAAGAAGATGTTAGATAGCCATTTGTCTGAAATGGTATAAGGTTCCTGCCCACGCAGGGGGTTGGACTAGAAGACCTCCAAGGTCCCTTCCAACTCTGCTATTGTATTGTATTGTATTGTATCATCTCAGAGCCCTGCCCTCCATGTACCTTGAGGCGGTTGTTTCCAAGATATTCTCCATCCATCTTTTTGATGGCTTTGCAGACGCTGGCAATGTCGCAGAACTGCAGGAAGGCGTACTGAGGAATCCCGTTCACTTTCTTAATGTCGATATCCTGGTGGGGAAGGAAAGCATTAAGGGAGGGGTTGGCAACCTTAAACACTCAAAGAGCCACAAAGGTCCTAACTGGAATCCCCCCCCCCACGCCCCATTCAATTCTGGAGTCGAATGGAAGTCCGGTTCCCCCACCACAGAGTCTCCTCCTAGCACAGTGCCCTTTTTCTTCTGCCGACCGGAAGTCTGGTTTCCCCTCCCACCATAGAGTCTCCTCCTAGCATGGTGCCCTTTTTCTTCTGCAGATCGGAAGTCTGGTTTTCCCTCCCACCATAGAGTCTCCTCCTAGCATGGTGCCCTTTTTCTTCTGCCAACAGCAAGTCCGGTTCCCCCACCAGAGTTTCCTCCTAGCACGGTGCCCTTTTTCTTCTGCCGACCGGAAGTCTGGTTTCCCCCACCACAGAGTCTCCTCCTAGCACGGTGCCCTTTTTCTTCTGCCAACCGGAAGTCCGGTTCCCCCACCACTGAGCCCTTTTTCTTCTGCCGACCGGAAGTCCGGTTCCCCCACCATAGAGTCTCCTCCTAGCATGGTGCCCTTTTTCTTCTGCAGACCGGAAGTCTGGTTTTCCCTCCCACCACAGAGTCTCCTCCTAGCATGGTGCCCTTTTTCTTCTGCCAACAGGAAGTCCGGTTCCCCCACCAGAGTTTCCTCCTAGCACGGTGCCCTTTTTCTTCTGCCGACCGGAAGTCTGGTTTCCCCCACCACAGAGTCTCCTCCTAGCACGGTGCCCTTTTTCTTCTGCCGACCGGAAGTCCGGTTCCCCCACCATTGAGCCCTTTTTCTTCTGCCGACCGGAAGTCCGGTTCCCCCACCATAGAGTCTCCTCCTAGCCTGGCATCCTTTTTCCTCTACCTGTCCTAACTGAAATCCCTATCAATTCTGGAGCCAACCGGAAGTCCGATTCCCCCACCATAGAGTCTCCTCCTTGCGCTGTTTCCGTTTCCTTCTACCTGTCGTAACCGAAAGCTCTATCCATTGTGGAGCCAAAGGGAAAACCTGTCCCTTGCCATACAATCTCCTCCTGGTGCACTATGTTTTCTCCCCCCCTAACGGGAAGGTCCTCTCAAAATTGTGGTGCCAACCGGCGACAGGGAGCCGCAGCAGAGGGATGAAAGAGCTCCACATGCGGCTCCAGAGCCGACCCCTGGTCTAGACCAGCAGCATCATGGGGGCAGCTGGATCAGGCAAGACACTCCCTCAAGAGGAACACACAGACACACGCACCCTGCACCAACAACTAGTGGCTCTTTGCCCCTGTGCCCAACAGCCCCGCCAGCCCTCATTATTGAAAATGACAATGTAGAGCCATTCCATCCAGTTTGCACTTGTTCTCCCTTTCTGTCTTAAAATCTAGCCCCCGATTGGGTTTTTTCCGAACGTGTTTTGACACAGAAAGAGAGCTAAGCTGCCTGTACATACCACTATTCCTCCAAAACGCTGGAAAATGTTGCAAAGTTCATCGTAGGTGGTGGTTTTCTCAAGGTTGCCAATGAAGAGAGTTCTAGTCGCTTTAGGGTGAAACTCATCAATCCTTTCATCCAGTGGCCGGAATTCGTTCTCACTTTCAGTTTCTGAGGACAAAAGAAACAAAACAAAAAAATAGCATCTTCAGAGACATTTTTGCTTCTACCAATCCTCTAGCGCAGGGGTAGTCAACCTGGTCCCTACCGCCCCCTAGTGGGCGTTCCAGCTTTCATGGTGGGCGGGAGGGGTTTTGTCCGATACTGAAGCACTTCCCTTTTTTAAATTTAATTGACTTCCCTCTTTTATAAATCACCGTTCCTGTGGAACCGGTGGGAGGTTAGAAAATGTTACTACTAACAGAGATACAAAAGTGGGCGGTAGGTATAAAAAAATTGACTACCCCTGCTCTAGCGGTTATTTGGCTCAGTGACCCCCTTCCCCCTCCAAAGGTTTTTGCACTCGGGGATGCCAGAAGAGAAGAGTGGCCCGGGAATCCCTGAGAGACAATGAAAATGTGAAACGAAATCCGTAGCAAATAAATAAATTAATTAAAATTCAGCAAACCAATGGGGGGGGGGGGGGGGGAAACAGCTGATAGAACCAATCCAGAAATGTAATTACAGAAGGTCAATGCACAAATTAAAACCAGCTATGGCTGCAACTGTGCTAAATAAAATAAAACTGAGATAAGTAACAGGGCTGGGATGGCGAACGTATGGCATGCCTGCCCAAAGTGGCACGCAGAGCCATGTTGCCTGGCATGCCCGGTGTCGCCCATCCCTCTTCTGGGTTCTGGCACACATGCGCGCGGGATGATCAGCTGGCCTTCGTGCATGTGGCAGTGCTGGAAACCAGACGAGCTGGTCTTCAGTTTTCTGGCGTGCGTGAGAATACACATTGGCCAGCTGGTCGATCGTCGCATGTGCCAGAAACCGGAAAATTAGTTGGCCAGCGTGCATGCGCACCCTGGAAACCAAAGGTTCATTTGTAGTTCCCCCAGGAGTCGGGAAGGCCTTCCGAGGGGGGCTCACCTGGCCCGATCCAAGCCGTCACTTCAATCTGCATGCCGAAAAACAGCTTCCCTTTGGAGGCGTTGAGGGCCTTCTCCCGGTCCTCCTGCTGCCGGAAGAACACCAGTCCGTATCGCTCTTCAGAGGCCCCGTGAATCTGGACCGAGGTCACCTTCCCGTACTTCTTGAATTCATGGAACAGCCCGTCCTTGAGGCTGGTGTCTACACCGCAAGGGGCAAATCAAAAGAAGGCACGGTCACCTTTGGAATCCACAGCGTGGATTTCCCTTTTGGGATTTCAGGCCTGCCACACTTTCTACTGCGGGAAAATGGGAGAGGGGGAGGGGATTGTACGGAGTTGGGTGAGGTGCAGCCATAACAACGTTCTTTCTCAAAAAGTCAAGGTCACTTTTGTCCCTGGATTTGGATGTGGATGGGAGGGAGCTGTCTTTCGTGGCAATGGAGGATTGGACCATGCGAATAAGACTTGTGGGTGATGGGGTGCAAGGTTTTGAACTTTCAACTCGGTGGGAAAAGCCGCAACCTTTCAGATTCGGGTGTCAGACCTGCAGTTATATTCCTTTTAGGATCTTTGGCCTGCCAACACTCTCTATTATTTCACTACATGGGGCTCCCCTTGAGGTGCACCCGGAGGCTCCAGTTGGTTCAGAATGCGGCCGCGCGGGGGATTCTGGGAGCTTCTCGCTACTCCCACGTAACAACTCTCCTGCGCAAGCTGCACTGGATACCGGTGGCCTTCCGGGTGCACTTCAAGGTGCTTGTTACCATCTTCAAATCGCTCCATGGCTCGGGGCCTAGTTACTTACGGGACCGTCTCCTGCCACATACCTCCCTACGTCCGATACGCTCCCACAGAGTGGGCCTACTGAGGGTACCAACCGCCGGGCAATGCCGGCTAGCGGTGCCCAGGGGTAGGGCCTTCTCTGTGGCTGGGCCGGCCCTCTGGAACGACCTACCCCCCGAACTTCGCACAATCACGGACCTTCCCCTCTTCCGCCGCTCACTTAAAACATATTTATTTCAACAAGCTGGTCTTGCGTAAACGGTATTGATTTTATAACATAACTTCTGTCAAGGACATAAATGGATTTTAGATTTAGGGAATTTTAGCTTAGGAGGGTTCCTATTTTAATATTTTTAAATTCTAGTACAGGTAATTTAATTCGTTTTTAGCTTTGTTATATATTGTCTGTTTATATGGTTTTTAATTTTTTTCCCCTGTACACCGCCCCGAGTCCCTTCGGGGAGAGGGGGCGGTTTATAAGTCTAATATTAAATTAAATTAAACTAAGCCGTTTCATTAGTGTAGTAATTGGGAAGGGGAATAGAAAAGGAGTAGGATTGTGGAATGTGTTGTTGTCATTCCTTTCTTAGAAGGCCACGGTCATCTTTTGTCTCCCGCACCTCTGCACCTGAGCGGAACTCGATGGGTGGAAATGCCAGCGTGGCCGAAGAAGATTGGACCACGCGATGGGATTTATGGGTGTGCGGATAAGATCATGAACTTTCAACTGGGTGGGAATCCCAGGAAGCATTTTCGATTCGGGATTCCACAGATTGTGCCAACATGTCTCTCTTATTAAATTGGAACTTTAAGGATTAACTCTGCCTTGGACTCGGATTTAATTCTGCAGGACATTTGGAATGCTGACATCGGGTTTTCCCAGCTGTGCCAACATGATATCTCTAATAAAGTGGAACTTTCATTGTTTTCTTTCATTGGGGGGTGGGTTTTGGTTTTGTTTTTAACCCTGACACAGCGGTTTTTGGCTTGAAGCTCCCCTTGGTATCTTTTTATACCCATCATTAGTATAACAAGAACATAAAAGACTCCCGCGCCTACTGGCATGGCAGGGGCCAAGCACCTACTCCCCACCCCTCCTCACTTAAAAAGCAATCCTTGCCCATATCTACTGTAGGCAGCACCTACATGTTGGCTGGGAGGCATCGAAATGAAAAAGGACGCCCAGAGAACCCTCCCCATCCCGGGGAGGAAAAAAAGAAAGCTAAATATTATATATTTATATTTATTATATTTATACCCCGCCCTTCTCCAAGCGGACCCAGGGCGGCGCCCAGGAATGTTAAAATACATACAAAACATAATAAAATTTTAAAAAACTTATTCTAATAAAATCCTGTGCTAAAACCGAATTAAAAATCCCAAATTTAAAACTATCTAGGAGTCAGTAATGGAGGTTACGCTAGGCCGGCTAGATGGAATAGATGTGTCTTCAGACACTTGCGGAAGAGGCGGAGGTCGGAGATGGTGCGGAGTTCAGGGGGTAGGTCGTTCCAAAGGGCTGGTCCCGCCACAGAGAAGGCTCTTCCCCTGGGTGTCGCTAGTCGGCATTGTCCAGCCGACGGCACCCTGAGGAGGCCCTCCCTGTGGGAGCGTATCGGTCTGAGGGATGTATGGGGCAGGAGGCGGTCTCGCATGTAACTAGGCCCCGAGCCATGGAGCGCTTTAAAGATGGTCGCTAAAACCTTGAAGCGCACCCGAAAGACCACAGGAAGCCAGTGCAGGTCGTGCAGGATTGGTGTTATGTAAAATATTTCTGGTGGTCAAAGGAAGGGCTTTACTGTCATGTAGCCCCACCCACTCCCCTATGATGAGCAGAGGAACGTGCCTGGATTTCCTTACAGGTAAAATCTCTATTATAATGTGCAGGGAGGAGTCAGTCTATCTAAAATCAAACCACCTACCGTGTTTCCCCAAAAATAAGACAGGCTCTTATTTTCTTTTGACCCTCAAAATAAGTGCTTGGCCTTTTTCGGGGGGAGGTCTTATTTTTTTTTTTTGAGGCGCAGGAGGCAGAGAGCGTGATCGCCTCATGGCTGCTGCTGTGTTGCAATATTTTTGGGGAGGGCTTATTTTCAAGGAAGGGCTTATTTTAGCGCATGTGCTCAAAAGTCCGATTGGGCTTATTTTCTGGGGAGGTCTTAATTTTCGGGGAAACAGGGTATTTTCAGTATGTAGGTCAGAGGAACCAATAATAATCTATATCTATATTCTATATCTATAAATAAACATGTAACAAGAGTTTGTTCAAAACCGCTAATCTCCAAAAGTCCTGCACCGATCGCTTCTAAATTTTCACACAACGTTCCTTTCAAGTACAGCACCAATGATATATATAGATTGTGTAGATGTCACACCTGTGCAAGGTACATGCAACAGAAATGTAAAAAAGGTAGGTAGATGGATACAGAAAGAGCAGTGGGCCACAGGTATTAAGTCATCCTTTATGACACAAAATACTCTGTCCGTAGGTAGGTAGGCAGGTAGGTAGGTAGGCAGGCAGCTATGGGGATAGAGAGGGAGGGAGAAATGCAGTAGGTAGGTAGAGGGAGAGAGAGAGGGAGAGACGCACACACAGAGAAATACAGTAGGTAGGTAGAGGGATAGAGAGAGAGAGCGGGAGACATACAGTAGGTAGGTAGATAGAGGGAGAGAGGGAGAGAGAAATACAGTAGGTAGGTAGGTAGGTAGAGGGATAGAGAGAGGGAGAAATACAGTAGGTAAGTAGCTATAGGGATAGAGAGGGGGAGGGAGAAATACAGTAGGTAGGTAGGTAGGTAGAGAGATAGAGAGAGAGAGAGGGAGACATAAAGTAGGGAGGGAGGGAGGGAGGGAGGGAGAGAGAGAGGGAGGGAGAGAGAGAGAGAGAGAGAGACATAAAGTAGGTAGGTAGGTAGGTAGGTAGGGAGAGAGAGAGAAGGTAGGTAGGTAGGTGGATATGGAGAGAGACAGAGAGAGAAATACAGTAGGTAGGTAGGTAGATGGAGAGAGAGAGGGAGAAACTCCACCCTCGAGTTGATGAGGGTTGTGTCCCTCCTGACTGGGCCACAGCAACGCGTGGCCAGGAAGGCTAATGTAATTATAAAGAGGTGGTGTCTCATTCAACTGGCTTTACGTGTTCTGGCAGAGTGTTGGGTGGAGTGGCCACGGCGGTGCCGGGAAGCTGCGTGGGACCTACCTGTAGAACGCACAGGAAGATTCTGGACCTTGATGCCGAAACTTTTACGGGGCTCATCTTTCTCCAGAGGTGGAAGCAATTGGGAGGTGGGGGCTGGAACAGCCGTCGACTGAACCGAACGGGCTGGGGATTCGTCACTCGAACTGCTACTTGAGTCGCTGCTACAGGCAAAAAAAAAAAAAGGGGGGGGGGAGACCGTGAGAAACGGGGACAGTTATGCTGAAGAGTCAAGCAAGACACCAGGCTCGGCTTCTTCTTCTCCCATTCCATATATTGCTATGTGTCACCTTCAAGGAAGCGCGAAAAATCCGAAATCTCTTTTTAACTCTTCGGTGAAGGGAAATAAATCTTCCATTTTAATAGAAATAGAGAAATAGAGTCCCTCCGGGGAGATAGGTTGCGGTTTATAAGTCTAAATAAATTAAATTAAAAATATACTGCTTCACAGCCCTCTCTAAGAGGTTTACAGAGTCAACCTAATGCCCCCCCACAACAATCTGGGTCCTCATTTGACCCACCTGGGAAAGATGGAAGGCTGAGTCAACCTTGAGCTGGTGAGGATCTAACGGCCAAACTGCAGACAGCGGTAGTACCGTATTTTTCGACATATAAGAGGCACCTTTGACCCTCAAAGGAGGGTGAAAATTTAGGTGCATCTTATACACACTGAATACAGTCTTTTTAGCCTACCGAAACCCCTGCCTCTTTTTGCAAAAATGGACGTGCAGAAGGTTCGGGAGGCTTGCAAAATGCTCCTGAGGGCTGGGGAGGGCCGTTTTGTCCCCCATCCCAGAACACTCTACAAGCCTCCCATAGCTCTGCATGCACCCCCCCACCCCCCCACCCCCCCCTTTTTTTTTTTTGCAAAAAAGCAAGACGTGCACAGGGTTTGGGAGGCCTACAAAAACTTTTTCAAAAATTTACCTCTTCAAAAAAGTAGTGCTTCTTATAGTCCGAAAAATACGGTAGCGTGCAGTACTGCATTCTAACCCCTGCGCCATTGGAAGCCCCTAATATCTAAAGCAGGGGTAGTCAACCTTTTTATACCTGCCGCCCACTTTTGTGTCTCTGTTAGTAGTAAAATTTTCTAACCGCCCACCGGTTCCACAGGAATGGTGATTTATAAAGAGTAGGGAAGTCAATTAATTTTTTTTTAAAAAGGAAAGGGCTTCCGTATCGGACAAAACCCCTCCCGTCCACCATGACAGCTGGAACGCCCACTAGTGGGCAGTAGGGACCAGGTTGACTAGCACTGATCTAAAGAATGTCGACCAGAAGAAGCTGGGAATTCTGATTAGCCGAAACACAGCCGGCAGCGGCTAATAAAAAGAGCGCTGCGCCAGAGACCTACGAGACCTGGATCACGACAGAAGGTCCCCCCTGTTCATAAGACCAACTCAACCCCGGTCCAAGAACTCAGCCTCACTGAATGCTCGCAACTGAAATCCCCAGGCAAAGAAGGCATCCGAGTTCGGTGCAATGTAAATAAATGCCCGTACGCTGACAAAGAGGGAAGTTAATTAGATATTCGGTTTCAGTTTATCAGTCGTAATACAGGAAGCCGGAAAAATTACGCCGTGTTTCTCCCCACCCCCCCTCACCCTCCCAGAGAGCTGCATGATTAAAATGAACGCTTGCTTGCCTTCTACCGAGAAAAGCAGAGGGTGTCAAACCACAGTAAACAACTTGCACATCTTAATCGGCTTTTCCCAACTTGGCCCCTCCCAGATATTCCGCAATCCAGTCACAGCATTCCCGAGAGCCGTAGTCCACGGCAGTGACAGAAGGTGCTACAGGTAGTCCCTGATTTACAACGGTTCGTTGAGTGACCGTTCCCACGCTGCAACGGGATGGGGGGGGGGAGTGACTTATGACCGTTTTTCACACTTATGGCCGTTGCGGCGTCCCTCGTGGTTGGGAACTGACTCATATTTATGACGGTTGTGGTGTCTCGTTATCCCCTTTTGCGAACGTCTGGCAAGCAAAGTCAATTTGGGGGAGTCAGATTCACTTAACAGCCGGGCGACTAACTTAACAACCGCAGGGATTCCCATAACAGCTGAAGCAGGAAAAGTCACAAAATGAGAGAAAACATCTTGAACAAAGAATAGAATAGAATAAGAATAGAGTAGAGTATAGAGTAGAGTAGAGTAGAATAGACAAGTTGGAAGGGATCTTGGAGGTCTTCTAGTCCAACCCCCTGCTTAGGCAGGAAACCCTATACCACTTCAGACAAAGGGTTATCCAACATCTTCTTGAAGACTTGCAGTGTTGGGGCATTCACAACTTCTGGAGGCAACTTCTGTTCCCCTGATTAATTGTTCTCACTGTCAGGAAATTTCTCCTCAGTTCTAAGTTGCTTCCCTCCTTGATTAGTTTCCACCCATTGCTTCTTGTTCTACCCTCAGGTGCCCTGGAGAATAGCTTGACCTCCTCTTCTTTGGGGCAACCCCTGAGATATCGGAAGACTGCTATCATGTCTCCCTTGGTCCTTCTTTTCATTGGCTAATAGCTGCACAACTCAATTATCCAGGCTGATCAGTACCCAAAATACATAACAGCCACCATCTAAGAATCAGCCTCTAACACTGATTCTGGCTCCCTCTTATGGCCGATTGAGGAAACAGCAGCCAATCACATTTTACTGCAGTAGTTAAAGTTACAGAGACAGTATTGCAATCATGGCTTATATATTGCCAACCCAACGTTGCTAACAAACATTGCACAAAAGGGTGTATTGCACAGCTGAGGGACCTGTACATTAGCGCCTCTGGGCAAAACGAGCAGAAGGTTGCATTCAGATGCGCAGGTGAGTGAAGAAGTAATAAAGGAAGTGTTTGCCAGCAATAGAAAAGCATTACGGTAACTAAGAAGAGACATAAGAAACCAATGTGCCACGGTTGCAAAACACTGCTTGGCACCATCCTAGCTCAGGTGAGAAAGAGTTTGTGCCAGGTGATCCATACAATACAACACAGTAGCAGAGATGGAAGGGATCTTGGAGGTCTTCTAGTCCAACCCCCTGCCTAGGCAGGAAGCTCTATGCCGTTTCAGACAAATGGCTATCCAACATTTTCTTTAAAAACATCCAGTGTTGGGGCATTCACAGCTTCTGGAGGCAAGTTATTCCCCTGATTAATTGCTCTCATTGTCAGGAAATTTCTCCTCAGTTCTAAGTTGCTTCTCTCCTTGACTACAATAATTTACAATACAATAGCAGAGTGGGAAGGGACCTTGGAGGTCTTCTAGTCCAACTCCCTGCCTAGGCAGGAAGCCCTATACCATTTCAGACAAATGGCTATCCAACATCTTCTTGAAGACTTGCAGTGTTGGGGCATTGACAACTTCTGGAGGCAACTTCTGTTCCACTGATTGCTCTCACTGTCAAGAAATTTCTCCTCAGTTCTAAGTTAATAATAATAATAATAATAATAATAATAATAATAATAATAATAATAATAATAATAATAATAATAATTTTTTATTTGTAAACCGCGTCCTCTCCCCAAGGGGACTCGGAGCGGTGCACAGGGAAATTAAAATAGCTATAGAAAATACATAAATAGAATAAGTAAAAACAAATTAAACTAAAATTATCCCTGCGCTAAAACCCCCAATTATAAATTAACTAAAATCCCCTAACACCCTATTAGACGGAGACTAACCTAGGCCGACCAAGCAGAAAAAGTGTGTTTTAAGTTTTTGACGGAAGGAGCGGAGGTCCGTAGTTGTTCTAATTTCGGGGGGAAGGTCGTTCCAGAGGGCCGGGCCCCCCACAGAGAAGGCCCTTCCCCTGGGCGTCGTCCGCTGGCATAGCCTAGTGGACGGCACCCGGAGAAGTCCCTCTCTGTGGGAGCGAATCGGCCGCAAGGATGTATGGGGCAGGATCTGATCCCGCAGATAACTAGGTCCCGTGCCATGGAGCGCTTTAAAGATGATAACTAACACCTTGAAGCGCACCCGAAAGACGACAGGCAGCCAATGCAGCTCGCGCAAGAGCGGTGTTATGTGGGTAAACCTAGAGGTTCCCATTATTGCTCGCGCGGCTGCATTCTTCTCTCCTTGATTAGTTTCCACCCATTGCTTCTTGTTCTGCCCTCAGGTGCTTTGGAGAATAGCTTGACTCCCTCTTCTTTGGGGCAACCCCTGAGATATTGGAAGACTGCTATCATGTCTCCCCTGGTCCTTCTTTTTATTCAACTAGACCTACCCAGTTCCTGCAACTGTTCTTCATCTGTTTTGCCCTCCATTCCCCTCATCCCCTTGTTTGCTCTTCTCTGCACTCCACATCTTTTCGACATCTTGGCGACCAAACCTGGATGCAGGATTCCAAGTGTGGCCTTCCCAAGGCCTTATCAAGTGGTATCAACACTTCACGGGATCAGCGCTTAGCCAAATCGGCCTGAATCCCCAGTTCGAGCCGGCTCTCACAAAAGGAGCTCCTGGCACAGATCCCAGTTCAAAGGGTGCAGAGTTTGGATCGACCAAGCTTTCCCCCTCAGCGGAAAAAGCTCTTGTGCGGCAACTTGCAGAAAAACCCATGCTAAAATTACCCTCCCCTTCCTGGAATATCCCTGATTTCCGAAAGGAAAGGGAAAAGTGGGCTGGGGCGACAGGACTTCTCCACCATGTAAAACCCTTCAAGCCGTTCCTTCAGGCCAACCCAGGTGGGTTGGGCAGTTGTTCCTACTGACACAGAAATAAAGCTTGAAGAGGCTTCAAGACCTTTGGCCTCATTCATCGCCGTGTGGTTCCCCTCCAACAAAAGGGAAGGCAGAACTTTCACCGAGAATTTTATCAAAACAAAACACACAAAAAACCCCAGGAATTCCCACGCTATGTGCATTCTATCCTTATTTTTCAAATCTTTTCTCTCCCCAAGGGTTTGACTAGGCATACTGGGTGGCTCAGCGGCTAAGAATTGGCGGTTCGAATCCCCAGCGCCGCGTAACGGAGGGAGCTCCCGTGACTTGTCCCCGCTTCTGCCAACCTAGCCGTTCGAAAGCAGGTAAAAAAGGCAAGGAGAAAAAATAGGAGCCACCTTTGGTGGGAAGGGAACGGCGTTCCGTGCGCCTTCGGGCATTGAGTCATGCCGGCCACGTGACCACGGAGACGTCTTCGGACAGCGCTGGCTCTTGGGCTTTGAAACGGAGGTGAGCACCGCCCCCTAGAGTCAGGAACGACTGTGAACCTTTACTAGGCATTCTTTCCTAGCAATTATTATTTAAACGGGGGGGGGGGGGGAGTAAACAATGCAACAACTTGCTGTTTTCCTCTGGTAACCCAATACAGGAAGACCCAACAATTCCTGACAGCTCAATATAAGGGCACAGGTGCCTGACTGATCCTTGCCAACTGTCAGTTACCCCCAAATAAGTTTATTTCATCCTTAAGAAACCCTAGGGCTGAGCGAGGGGGACTTGCCCAAAGCCACCCGGCTGGCTCTGGATCCAAGGCAGGACTAGAACTCACAACCTCCCAGTTTCTAGGCCAGGGCCTTTAATTACTACTAATAGGGGCCAGCAACCCGTGGCTCTCGAGCTGCATGTGGCTGTTTCATCCCTCTGCTGCGGCTCCCTGTCGCAAGTCGACACTACAATTTTGTAAGGAACAGGGTGCTCCAGGAGGAGACTCTATGGCAACGGGGGTGGTGGTGTTCTGGTTGGCCCCACAATTGATAGGGCTTTCGGTTAGGAGAGGTAGAGGAAAAAGGACGCCATGTTAGGAGGAGACTCTATGGTGGGGAAACCAGACTTCTGGTCAAAAGAGGAAAAAGGATGCCGCGCTAGGAGGAAGACTCTATGGTGGGGAAACCGGACGTTCAGTCAAGAGGAAAAGGGACGCCGCGCTAGGAGGAGACTCTATGGTGGGGGAACCGGACTTCCGGTCAAAAGAGGAAAAAGGACACTGCGCTAGGAGGAGACTCTATGGTGGAGGAACCAGACTTCCGGTCAAAAGAGGAAAAAAGATGCTGCGCTAGGAGGAGACTCTATGGTGGAGGAACCAGACTTCCAGTTGGCTCCAGAATTGAGTGGGAGGACTTCCGTTTAGGACATTTGTGGCTGTTTGAATGTTTAAGGTTGCAGATCCCTGCACTGCATCCGTCTGTCTGTCTGTCTCATTTCATTCAACGTGCAGAGTTTTTATTTGCTTTTTAAGCCAATGAGATTCTTTGTCACTGAGGGTTTCCTTTAACCAATTCTGTAAAACGACGATCAATAAAATGTTTGCATAGATGCAGAGCACACTAGATCTTTCATTCTAGACAAGCAAGGTCTATATTTTAATTTTAGGAGTGAAATGAGTTCAACGGTTGAATTGGGAACACGTCTAAACGCAGCAAGAAAACAACGAGACTTCCTTAGTTGTTGTTGACAACATATTTGTGTCACAGAAGGACAAACATCTGGGTGGGAATGATAGGCAAGGCCTCTCCCAAGACAGGACCTGCCATCTGCAGGTGTCTAAATCATCACCGGGAGGAGGGGCTTTCAACAGCTGCGGGGTTATGTAGTCCTTCCCGAAGCAGCAACCGCCGATGACCGATACGGAAGGGCAAACTGGAAGGCGATACTCTCTCAGCCAAACTGGCAGGCGATAGGAAGTGCCAACCTAAACCCCTGCTTGTTGCCCTGCATTTAAGTGCCACCCAATCTTCATTTGACTGAAGAATATTTCAATCACCATTCAGGGATGCTGACCATCGATAATTATGCTACACCTCTTCTGGCGAGTGTTGTCACCTTTGTTTAATGTTCATTCTCCAGTAGTGGTTCCATCCACGCATCCTGTCTAATTGTTTATAGCAGGGGTCCCCAACCTTTTTGGCACCAGGGACCGGTTTCATGTTAAAAAAATTCTCTTTCTCTTCCCTCTCTCCTCTCTGTCTTCTCTCTGTTTATCTCTTACTTTCTCTCTCTCCTCTTTCTCTTCTCCCTCTCTCTTTCCTCTCTTCTCTCTCTCTCATCTCTCTCTCTTTTCTCTTCCCTCTCTCCTCTCTGTCTTCTCTCTCTGTTTATCTCTTACTTTCTCTCTCTTCCCTCTCTCCTCTCTGTTTATCTCTTACTTTCTCTCTCTCCTCTTTCTCTTCTCCCTCTCTCTTTCCTCTCTTCTCTCTCTCTCATCTCTCTCTCTCATCTCTCCCCTCTCTCCTCTCTGTCTTCTCTCTCTGTTTATCTCTTACTTTCTCTCTCTTCCCTCTCTCCTCTCTGTTTATCTCTTACTTTCTCTCTCTCCTCTTTCTCTTCTCCCTCTCTCTTTCCTCTCTTCTCTCTCTCTCATCTCTCTCTTCTTTCTCTTCCCTCTCTCCTCTCTGTCTTCTCTCTCTGTTTATCTCTTACTTTCTCTCTTCCCTCTCTCCTCTCTCTGTTTATCTTACTTTCTCTCTCATCTCTCTCTCCTTTCTCTTCCTTCTCTCATCTCTCTCTCCTTTCTCTTCCCTCTCTCATCTCTCTCTTCCCTTTCTCATCTCTCCGTATCTTACTTTCCCTTTCTCATCTCTCTCTTCTCTCTCAACTCTCTCTCCTTTCTCTTCCCTCTCTTCTCTCTCCTCTCTCTGTGTATCTCTTACTTTCTCTCTTTTTGTCATCTCTCTCTTCTCTCCCCTCTCATCTCTCTCTCCACTTTTTCTTCTCTCCTTTCTCTTCCCTCTCTCATCTCTCTCCCTCTCCCGTTTATCTCTTATTTTCTCTCTTTCTCATCTCTCTATCCTCTCTCCTCTCTCTCTCTTTGTATCTCTTACTTTTCCCTCTTTCTCATCTCTCTCTTCCCTCTCACTCTCCTCTCTCTCTGTGTCTATCTCTTACTTTCTCTCTTTCTCACCTCTCTCTTCCTTCCTCTTCCCTCTCATCTCTCTCTCATCTCTTTCTCCCTCTCCCTCTCTGTTATACCCACACAGACAGTTGCCAATGGTTTCAAACTGCCACAGTTGCCCAGCAAGTTCAAAGAGAGGAATGGGCAACAGATTTCTAATTGAGAAGACATTTGTTGATCCTTCCAATCTCGCAGTCTTTAAGGACCGTCTAAGATTCGGGGGGGGGGGGGGGGGGGGGGAAGTGAGGTTAGAAATATCCCTGAGGCAGGCACAATGTGCCCTCCACTCCAGCAGGGGGCTTGGCTTCTTATTAACCTGTGAGTCAGGGAGAACAAGCTGAATCTGCCAAAGGCTCTAGAAGGACTAATATCTGGGTAGAGAAAACATCTGAGGAGGCATCAGAAATATTCTCTGTATTCATTCTGGTCTTCCTCTTTTGTATCCAATACAGGAAACTGGATTTAAAAGCATCAATTGACAAAGCGGAGGCATAATGAACTATAGGGGAAGGAATGGAGGCGGTGGCTCCAAGATCACTGCAGATGGCGACGGCAGCCAAGGCTTACTCCTGGGGAGAAAAGCCATGGCAAATCTAGACCGCATCCTAAAAAGCAGAGACATCCCCCTGCCAACACAAGTGTCTATAGTCAAGGAGATGGTTTTCCCAGTTGCCATGGATGGCTGTGGAAGTTGGACCATAAGGAAGGCTGAGGGCCAAAGAATGGAGGCCTTTGAACTCTGGGGCTGGAGAAGACTCCTGCATTGAGTCCCTTGGACTGCAAGGCCATCCAACCGGTCAGTCCTAGAGGAGATCCACCCCGGCTGCTCTTTAGAAGGCCAGATCCTGAAGAGGAAACTCAAATGCTTTGGCCACCTGATGAGAAGGAAGGAGGACTCCCTGGAGAAGAGCCTCATGCTGGAAACGATGGAGGGCAAAAGAAGAAGAAGGGGACGGCAGAGAAGGAGGTGGCTGGATGGAGTCATGGAAGCAGTCAGCGTGAGCTTCAATGGACTGCAGAGGATGGTAGAGAGCAGGAAAGCCTGGAGGAACGTTGTCCATGTGGGTCGCGATGGGTTGGGCACGACTTCGCAACTAACAACAACTGTTAACTCAGCTGAAGAATTGATAAAAGGGTCACAAATTCATCAGTGTGAATCTTCAACTCTTTCCTGAAGCTTTAATCTACACATCCCCGTGTGCCAAACTTTAAAAAAAAGATTTCGTTTGGCCAGAGAGAGACGACAGGCAGCCGGACTGAACTAAAAGCAACTTCGTGTGCATTTTCAGCAGAAGGGGGGAAAAAGCGCAGAGCGGCGTGAAACCAAGTTCCTCGAATCCAAGGAGGGCCAGAGATCTCTGGAGGGCCAGAGATGGGGGTTGTTCCTTCATCCTGGTCCTATTAGACCTCTCAGCGGCTTTCGATACCATCGACCATGGTATCCTATTGCATCGGCTGGGGGGGTTGGGGGTGGGAGGCACCGTTTTACGGTGGTTCTCCTCCTACCTCTCCGGTCGATCACAATTTGTGTTGGCAGGAGAGCAGAGGTCGACCTCGAGACCCCTCACATGTGGGGTGCCTCAGGGGTCGGTTCTCTCGCCTCTCCTGTTCAACACATATATGAAGCCACTGGGTGAGATCATCCGTGGTTTTGGGGTAGAGTACCACCTCTACGCTGACGACACGCAGTTGTATATATCTACCCCAAACCACCCCAACGATGCCGTAGCGGTGATGTGCCAGTGCCTGGAAACCGTGCGGGCCTGGATGGGAAGTAACAGACTCAGACTCAACCCGTCCAAGACCGAGTGGCTGTGGTTTCCGGCCGCCTGATTCAACCAGTTGACTCCATCACTGGCCATAGGGGGCGAACATCTTACCCCTGTGGATGGGGCACGCAACTTGGGTGTCCTCCTGGATACCTGGCTGTCCATGGAAGATCAAGTGACAGCCGTGGCCAGGAGGGCGTTTTACCAGGTTCGCCTGGTACGCCACTTGCGCCCCCTATTGGATCGGGATGCCCTTTGCACAGTCACTCATGCCCTCGTGACATCCCGACTGGACTATTGTAACTCTCTCTACATGGGGCTCCCCCTGAGGTGCACCCGAAGACTTCAGCTGGTCCAGAATGCAGCCGCGCGAGCAATAATGGGGACCTCTAGGTTCACCCATATAACACCTCTCTTGCACGAGCTGCACTGGCTGCCTGTCGTCTTTCGGGTGCGCTTCAAGGTGCTAGTTGTCATCTTTAAAGCGCTCCATGGCACGGGACCTAGCTATCTGCGGGATCGGATCCTGCCCCATACATCCCTGCGGCCGATTCGCTCCCACAGAGAGGGGCTTCTCCGGGTGCCGTCCACTAGGCTATGCCAGCGGGCGACGCCCAGGGGAAGGGCCTTCTCTGTGGCGGGCCCGGCCCTCTGGAACGACCTTCCCCCCGAAATCAGAACAACCACGGACCTCCGCTCCTTCCGTCAAAAATTGAAAACACACTTTTTCTGCTTGGCCGGCCTAGGTTAGTCTTCCGTCTTTTGATAGGGTTTTAGGTTTTTTTTTTAGTATAATTTAAATTGAGGGGATTTTAGCGCAGGGACAATTTCGGTTTAATTCGTTTTTATCCATCGTATTTGTTTTATGTATATATTTTTTATAGTATTTTAATTTTTCCCTGTGCACCGCTCCGAGTCCCCTTGGGGAGAGGATGAGGTTATATAAATAAAAATTTGATTGATTGATTGATTGAAGGGGCAGGTTTCCTGTTGGGGAAGCGAAGAGCTTCCAAACGAGACCCTTCAAACACGAGTCACGGGTGAGCGGAGAAACGCGAGAACCATTTCTTGCATGCGGCTTTTTAAATCAGCCCAATCGGGTAAGCCCACAAATGGTAGCCCACAGCCACCTGAAATAGAAACAGAGTTTAAACGCCGAGGACGAGCGAGCACCAGACTCGACCGGAGGGAGGAGGGGTGTTTAATGCAGGCTGCCAAGGTGAACTTATTTTCTCCTACAACTCTGACCTATATAAGCCAAGCGATCAGCTGGTGGCCCCCAGCATGCCATATCATCCTCGTTAATGCTGGCAGGTGACTTAGGTTTGCGTGGATCAACTATCAGGCTTTTATCTCCCCCCCCTCCCCCAGCCTCCAGCTAAAATTAAGCTTGTGAAGGGCCGTCCTGCGTTCCAGCCGAATCCAGAAGCACGGTGGTCCTTTCGAGGGGCTTGCCAATCCCATGGAAGAGAGATTTCTTAATTATACAATACAATAGCGGAGTTGGAAGGGACCTTGGAGGTCTTCTAGTCCAACCCCCTGCCTAGGCAGGAAGCCCTATACCGTTTCAGACAAATGGCTATCCAACCTCTTCTTGAAGACTTGCAGTGTTGGGGCATTCACAACCTCTGGAGGCAAGTTGTTCCACTGATTAATTGTTCTCACTGTCAGGAAATTTATCCTCAGTTTTAAGTTGCTTCTCTGCTTGATTAGTTCCCACCCATTCCTTCTTGTCCTGCCCTCAGGTGCTTTGGAGAATACAAGGAGAAAACCAACCTGACCTTATTTGAGAATTTAGGCGCGATCTTTTAAGACCACTTTCATTTCAACTTACAACTTACAATAGCAAAAGTTGGAAGGGACCTTGGAGGTCTTCTAATCCAACCCCCTGCCTAGGCAGGAAGCCCTATACAGTTTCAGACAAATGGCTATCCAGCCTCTTCTTAAAGACTTGTAGTGTTGGGGCACTCACAACCTCTGGAGGGCAAGCTGTTCCACTGATTAATGGTTCTAACTGTGAAATTAATTGTTCTAATTGCCCCTGAGTGTTGTGCCTTCCTGAGACTCGTTTCCTGCTCTTCGTTTAAGCGCCGCCCTCTTCCTGCTTCGCCGCCCTCCGCATTCATCGAAGGAGAGAAAAAGGGAGTCTCGTCGGGCGCTTGCATTTCCCAGACTGTCCTGCAAAGGCAGACTTCGGGACGGATTAGCTCATCTGCCGCAAAGGCTCTCCTCCTTCCGCAGTTGCGCGCCGGAAAACCCCACAACCCCTGCTACACTTTGCCTTGGCGGCGCAGGTTAAGGCTCTGCAAAGCAGTCTCTCCCACGCCAATAAAACTGTCCTCTCAAAGGTCAGCCAATTTTGGCTCCAATTGACCCTGCAGCTGCAAAACTGTTTTTCTAAAAGCGTTAAATAAAGGAACGGGAGAAGGGCGTTCCCAACAAGCCAGGTTGGTGGCTTCTTCCTCACACCGTCTTTTGCAATAAAATTCGTTGCTGATCGGGTGAATTGGCGAGAGAAAGCTTAAAACTTAAGACCCATCTGTTCTATCAGGCCGGTTTGGCCTAATCTATGCTTCTCGCTCCAGTCTGTAATTTAAATTGTTTTATTTGGTTTTAATGGGATATAGTTTTAACGTCTTATAAATTTGTACAGGGCTATTTAAAATTTGATTTTAATTATGTATTTATTGTCATGTTTTTTAGATGTTTTAATTTTTCCTGTACACCGCCCCGAGTCCCTTCGGGGAGAGGGGGCGGTCTAGAAATTTAAGAAAGAAAGAAAGAAAGAAAGAAAGAAAGAAAGAAAGAAAGAAAGAAAGAAAGAAAGAAAGAAAGAAAGAAAGAAATCGGCTTCCTCTCTCTCTTCGCTCCTTCCGCAAACACCTGAAGACTCATCTCTTCCATTTAGCCGGCCTGGCCTAGTCCTCTCCCCATTTAGCCACTAGTAGACTGAGTTTTAAATCGTTTCTAATTAGATTTTAATGGGTCAATAGATTTTAGGGTATTTTTTAGCACAGGGTAATGAATTTAATACGCTTTTAGCATGTAGTTTTTTTATGTACTGATTTCTGTCATTGTATATTTTATATTTCCGTTTTAATTCCTGTGCACCGCCCTGAGTCCCCTTGGGGAGAGAGGTGCGGTTATATAAATTTAAATTAAATCAAATCAAATTAAATTAAATTAAATTAAATTGTGTCCTTTGTTAAACCCCGTGGGGATTCTCCCCTCCCTTGTCCTAGTATTGCAGCCCTTAGGCCTCTCCTCTTCTTTCAACTGACTTCTTATTTGGGGGGGCAAGTGAAACAATAGAATTCTAGAACAAAGATGGGCTTTGGAAATATTCTCCATCTGAGCATATCGAATTGTAATGTTTGTTAAAGCTGGATGAGGGACGCGGTGGCTCGGTGGCTAAGACGCTGAGCTGGTCGATCGGAAAGCTCGGTGGTTCGAGTCCCTAGCGCCCGCGTAACGGAGGGAGCTCCCGCGACTTTGTCCCGGCTTCTGCCAACCTAGCAGTTCGAAAGCACGTTAAAAAATGCAAGTAGAAAAATGGGGGCCACCTTTGGTGGGAAGGGGACAGCGGTCGCCTCCACTAAGTGAACTGTTGTAAGTTAAGGACTACCTGTAGCTGTAGTTGCTGGCATTCTAAAAGAATACGGTCTTCTTTTCCACAATAAATCTATTTGTCGGAAGCTCTTGTATCACTGAGAGGTTGTTTTTCCCCTCCAAGCCAGCCTTCTGGGAGAAGCCTCACATTAGATACAGATACAGATGAACAGAGCTGGAAGGGACCTTGCAGGTCATCTAGTCCAACCCCCTGCCCAAGCAGGAGACCCTACATCTGCCTCTCCCTAGGATTGAACTCACAACCTCCTGATTGGGAGGCGAGAGCTCCCCCTCTAAGCCACAGCAGCTGTGTTTTTTTAGAAAGGCCTTTGGAGTTGAAGAGTGACTCCAGGGCTCAAAGACCCTTATCGAGGCTTACAACTGACCAGGAATGTAGAAGAGGTTTTCAGCCCATGAACTCTGCTGGGCACAAAACAGCTGCTGTGTCTCAAAACCCAGAAAGTGGGCATGGTTTACTCCATACATGAATCAAAATGGGGATTTAAGAGCAGGATAAAGGCATGGGCAAAGGGCTAAGACGCTGAGCTTGTCGATCAGAAAGGTTGGCAGTTCGGCGATTCGAACCCCTAGCGCCGTGTCACGGAGGGATCTCCCGCGACTTGCCCCAGCTTCTGCCCAACCTATCAGTTTGAAAGCACAATAAAAAATGTAAGTAGAAAAACAGGAGCCACCTTTGGTGGGAAGGGAACAGCGTTCCGCGCGCCTTCGGGAGTTGAGTCATGCCAGCCACATGACCACGGAGACGTCTCCGGACAGCGCTGGCTCTCCGGCTTTGAAACTGAGATGAGCACTGCCCCCCATAGAGTCGGGAATGACTAGCACATGTGTGCGAGGGGAACCTTTACCTTAAAGGCACGGACAACAGCGTTAGGTAAGCGAAAGCAGAGAAGGAGCTGAGGGAAGTTGCTAGAAAACTAGAATGAGGATCTGGGAGTTGCTGGGAAGAGGACTCCCGATAAAACAGGCATGCCTATCGGAGTGATGGTACTTAAACACTCAAGCATTCCTCCAGATTTTGCTTTCCAGGCCCAAATCTGGAAAAAAACTAAAACTGCCTAGTCTTCTTTCTGCTGATTTTCAGCCAATCTGAATAGTTTGGCAAGAACGGCTGAAACACTACCGTTTGTGTTCCAGCTTTTGAACAAAACATCTTCAACATTCTTTCGACCAGCTGAATTTCAGAGGCTCCCAGAACATGCAGGAGAGTCTCCAGCAAGAGCCCTGACATATCATAAGCAAGTTCGTGCAGGAGAAAGAAATCTTTTGTTCGGTACACTTGCAACATCAACCCAAAAAAATTTAAAAAAAAATAAATTCCCATCTTCGCAATCCCCCTTTTTCTGCTTGACAAAAGGACCCGGGGGGGAAAATCCCTCTTCCTGGAAAGGGAGGCGTGGAAAACCTCTCATTTTGCATATTTTGCAAAATGTGACATGCTGCAGCAATCTGCTACTAACGAGACGCCAAGCGGTTACACCAAGGAAAGTATATATTCATGCTGCATCTTTTTTAGCACATTCCACTAAATGGTAATAGCTGGTTGAATTTTCCATAACAGAATGATAAAACTATGAAAAGATATAAGACAAGAATACAACTGGTATTGAAGCAAAGAAAACATGAAACGCTGGCCCTTGCTTTATGCCCGAAACTGAGCTCACATTTTCTTTATATATTTAATCGTTAGTACTCTTTCAGAGTCAAAGCTATACGGTTGTCTAGAAATCCATAATCCAAGTTCCTAAACGCTTCCAGATCGTGATAATTTTTAATTATTGCTCCTTGAATAGGAGATAGCCTTTACTTGTATATTTATGTAAGCTTAACTTATAAAGCAAACTTATGTAACTTCAGTAGCTTAGTGGCCCATAAACATGCTAAAATCTATATCTGTATCTATATCTATATATATATATAAGCGAAATACCACTCATGCATCATCACGATATCTCCAGAACCGTAAAACCTACAAACTTGAAATTTGGCACATATGTTCCTCTTGGCTTCTAGGGGCTCACTAAGAAAGGATTTTTCAAAATGACCATCAGATCATTAGTATTTCACATACAGTAATCAACACGTTCTGATGCTAAGGAGTTCTACTCCCTCTCCCCACCTGAAAAGAACTCTGTTCCAACTGCCAGTTGCCGTATATGAACACGCTCTGATGCTAAGGAGTTAAGACATTCTACTCCCTCTCCCCACCTGAAAAGAACTCTGTTCCAACTGCCAGTTGCCTTATATGAACACGCTCTGATGCTAAGGAGTTAAGATATTCTACTCCCTCTCCCCACCTGAAAACAATTCTGTTCCAACTGCCAGTTGCCTCACATTCCGTTACCTCAGATGTTCCACTCCTTCACTCAGGAGCAGTCTGGGGCTCCTTACAGTAGTAAATGTCGGTACCTCACCAAAATGTTGATGCCTTCCATCTATGGAACAGCTTTCGGACTCAAGGCGGCGGGAGCGATATTCTCTTACGTGTTTCAATCACCAACCATCAGTGAGCCAACGGATTGTGAACCTAATTTCTCCTGCATAGCCCGATTACATAGTTTTGTCGTAAAGCACGGGTATCAGTTAGTTACTGAATACATACAGATTAATCTTTCTTTTTTTTTCAAACGGAGGAAAATGAGTGTGAACAGAAGGCAGAACTTGTTGCTAATGCCAAATCTTTTAATTTAGATCCTGGCTACTAATGTTGTTAAAACTATTTACAAGCCGGAATGTATTTCTTAATTTTAATAAGCGCAGGTTTTTTTATCACTTGAAAAATGCACACCTCCAACACTGTGTGCCTTTTGAGAAAAGAATAATACCAACAGCAATACTAGCAACGCATCAAGTCTTCCAACAAGTCTCCTGTCCAGTAGTTAATCGTTTTTTTAAAAAAGTTTTTTAAAAAAGGGACTTCACTGATGATTGTAAAGACTGTGCTAAAATAGAAACAAATGCAATTAGAAACTTCAGGCTAAAACACGTCTGGAAATCAGCAAGGCTGGCTTTAGATGACAGTCTGCAATGGAAAAGTTGGAAGAGACAAAAATCCTGGAAGAGTTTTGTGGAGACCAACCGCCCAAAGGTTCTCCAAAGATGACCTTGGCTTTTAAACATTCAAACGCCCAACGAAAGGAAATGAATCTGCACATCTTCCGTATTCTGCAGAGGCAACAAATCGAATAACCCAATGAGCACCGAAACCAAAATTGTTACTTAAAACAGTTCAAACAACGGACCCAGGCGTCTGGGGGGGATTCCCAGAGCTTTAAAATCAACATCAAAACCCAAATAAAGTAAAACCCAATCTATATAGAAGGAAAACCCAATGAGGCAATCGTCATAGAAACCAATCTGACGTAGCATAAAGTCGATAGGAAAAACTACGCTAAGCGAATAAGAGGAGCAATTTGTTTTGAGATCTAGGATTAGGATTTATTGGATTTATATGCTGCCTTTCATGTGCTCCCAAAGGACAACATAAGAGAGACATATAGTTCAAAAGATATTAAATAAACAATCCAATAAGCAATAAATTAATAGACATTATAAAATAAATTAAAATTGGAATTAAAATTTAATACGTTATTTTGTTCAGGCCACGCCGGCTTGCTGGAAAAGCAATCTAAAACACACCCAAACAATATTTAAACGTATTTTCCCTGTTTTTGGGGAAGCGGGTCACCTGATAACTATTTCTGATGCAAGTTCTAGGCAGCCAAGCATCTCTTAAATTCCTTCCTTCCTTCCTTTCTTCACTGTTGACTCAGAACTAGCTTGTCATTGTCGGTTTCCTAGAGCTGAGCATGTCTGACCGATCCTCCAAGCCGTCTAAGGCAAGTGCCGAACAGAGTCGCCTGGTTTTCTACCCCTAGACACCTTAACCACTTCACCAAACTGGCTCTCCTGCCTCATTAAAGAGGGCATTTTTAAGTATCAGGTAGCAATGTTTGAGAGGCACCATTCGTCACACATTCAAGCTGCAGGCGTTCCTGTTGGAAAGTTAAACACAGTATTCTGAATTAAGCCTGGAACGCTGACTGAAAACTAGAGCAGGCCTTCTGACAGGCAAGCATTCCAGTTAAAATTGCCTTTAAGGTGAGAGAGAGAGAGAGAGAGAGAGAGAGGGAGGGAGGGAGGGAGGGAGGGAGGGAGGGAGGGAGGGAGGGAGGGAGGGAGAGAGAGAGAGAGAGAATGAGAATATTCCTGCTTGCACATTTTTCTGCTTGTACAAAATGAAATGCACAGGTACAGCATAGGTAGTACCTTGCTCAATAGTAGTAACTGTGAAAGGGATCTTGGGAGTCCTAGTGGACAACCATTTAAATAGGAGCCAGCTGTGGGCAGCAACTGCCAAAAAAGCCAACCCAGTTCTAGGCTGCATCAACAGAGGGATAGAATCAAGATCACGTAAAGTGTTAATACCACTTTATAAGGCCTTGGGAAGGCCACACTTGGAATACGGCATCCAGTTTTGGTCGCCACAATGTAGAAAAGATGTGGAGACTCTAGAAAGAGTGCAGAGAAGAGCAACCAAGAGGATGAGGGGACTGGAGACTAAAACATATGAAGAACGGTTGCAGGAACTGGGTATGTCTAGTTGAATGAAAAGAAGGACCAGGGGAGACATGATAGCAGTCTTCCAATATCTCAGGGTTTGCCCCAGAGAAGAGGGAGTCAAACTATTCTCCAAGGCACCTGAGGGCAGAACAAGAAGCAATGGGTGGAAACTAATCAAGGAAAGAAGCAACTTAGAACTGAGGAGGAATTTCCTGACAGTGAGAACAATTAACCAGCGGAACAGAAGTTGCCTCCAGAGGTTGTGAATGCCCCAACACTGGAAGTCTTTAAGAAGAGGTTGGATAGCCATTTGTCTGAAACAGTATAGGGCTTCCTGCCTAGGCAGGGAGTTGTACTAGATGACCCCCAAGGTCCCTTCCAACTCTGCTATTGTGTTAAAATGCCGTATTTTTCAGAGTATAAGACTCACTTTGTCCCACCAAAAAAGTGGGTGGCAATGTCTGTGTGTCTTGTACTCTGAATACTGTGGCGGGGGGGAGAGGGAGGGGTGTTGGTGCAGCGCCGATCAGCTGTTCTAGAATGGGCCACGGCAGCAAATGGGTGGCAGCGGTGAATGGGCTGCGCCAAACGGGCCACGACAAATGGGCCGGTTGAATACCGAATGGATGCTGGGAGGCAGAGGTAGATTTCCTCCCCTTGTTTTCCTCCCCAAAAGATACGTGGGTCTTATAGTTCGCAGCGTCTTGTAGTCCGGAAAATACGAACAGCAAGGATCACGCCAGGAGTAGGTTCTGGACGGCTTTACTGCCGGTTCGCTCATGTGCGTGCTTTGTGGATCCGCAAGCTTTGCCCTTGTGTGCGCCCTGATTGCGCACGCTGTGTGCGCATGCGCAGTTCAATTACAATTGTTCTGCGCATGCGCGGAATTAAAAAACAAGATGGTGGTGGGGACGGCGGCAACCAGGGAAACAGCTCGAGGACGTGGCAGGCCTGGTGGGTCGCTGCCAGTTCCAGCGAACCAGGCCCCCATACCACTACCGGTTCGGCTGAACCAGTAGGAACCCAGCTCTGGGCCACACCTTTGTTATGTCCTGCCACCACCAGAATTAACAACGCTGCAGAGTTGTATTGTAACCAAGGGCTAGAGGATATTTTAACGTAAGAGCAGGCAAAATATGCCTACTAACAAGAGTTGAAAGGGAACGATCAAAGGCGGTCAGAGACCTTCGTCCGAACAAGTCAAATTACGTTTTTTTTAAAGTTCTGCTGGCAGACAGTGGAAAAATTTAACTTTGTTCAAATGAATTACTTTGGACTAACAAATTGTAAAAAAAATAATAATAATAATCCCAAGGAAGGGAGAACAAAGGGAAATAAAGTTTAATCACCTGCTGTATGTAGTAAAGTCCCGGAGGGGATGCTTAAAGAGAGCCAGCTCAGCTAAATCTGATTTGCTTTATTCCCGCCATAGTGGGACCATGATCCAATCTGCTGGGCTATTGAAACCGTGGCCGTAAAAACAAAAAACCCCTCTCGGTATCCATTTTGATTTACTCCATCTTCTCCCGACGCTGTCCTGGATGTAGAAATCGGTATAAGAGACCGTTTTCCGTTAGACCCAGTTTGACGAGACGGGTCTCTTGAAATAGAAAATGTTTTCTGGAATTTTGAGAGTGTAGAAAAGGACCCAATTCCATTCCTCTCAGCTCCACTTTCAAAGAGGGGGAATCTGCAAGCCCCTCTCCCTTTTCCTCTGCCGGGACTGTCCCAAGTCCTTGCCAGTCCCACCTTCTCCCTGCTTGTTGTTTTTATTAATTAATAAAAACAACAAGCAGGCAGGGAGGACAAAGCCTTCCGGGAGTGGGCAAGCAGCCAAATCTGGCTGGAGGATTCCAGTTCAGACTGGTTTGGGAGATCCCCCCAAACGAGGAATTCTTTGGATTGCCTGCAGAATTTGGAGGCAGCAACTCCTTGCAGGATATGCTGCCGTGGGCTTGGCTTATCAATAATGAAGCTTGAAGCCCCCTTGGTTGTCTTTTGCACAGCCGCTGAAAGGAAGAATTTAAGATTCACGCAGATTTATTGGGGAGTGGGGTGGGGGAGGGTCAACGGGAGAGGGTGCAGCGGCCTCTGATTAAATGTGTTTTAATTAAGCTTTTCACCTTTTGCAAGACTTGCTGGAATTAGGTTTGAAAGAACAAAATAAAATGAATTCCATACATACTGCTTTGCAATACATTTGACTTATGCATCTCTCTCTCTCTCTCTCTCTCTCTCTCTCTCTCTCTCTCTCTCTCTCTCTCTCTCTCTCTCTCTCTCTCACACACACACACACACACACACACAGCCCCAGAAGAGGGTCTTTGGGCAAGGCAGTGTTTGCATACCAAGCTTCTATCAACTTTTATTAAAGTATTGTGTTCCCCTGTGAGATTTACTATAGGAAGTATAACACCGAATTACTTTTCAAAGTAAGAATCTATATCAATAGGCAGCCTTGAAAAGAAACACGGCTTCCCCCCCCCAACACACACACACACACACACACACACAAATACATCTGACAACCACATTCCCTGTTACTACCTACGGTAAGCAGTTGGGACAACCTAAGATAAAGGCGTTCGAGGCCAGCTCTATTAACAAGGACGGCTTTCAAACGACAAAAAGAGGCTGAAATCAAAACAGCAGTTCGGCGCCCAGGGCAAAACCCCCCACCAATTTCACCTCTAAGGCGCCTGACCCAAGGAAGCTTCTCTCCTCCTGAGAAAAACCCACATGAAAGGAAATAATAAATAAATAAATAAATAAAATCTGCCTTCCTCTACAAGGGCTGCAGTGGAAGGGTGGGTGGGTGGGGGAAGAACCGGTGTTCAATTAACGAGGCGTGAAACGGCATAGGATCCTGGGGGAAATATTTAAGGCTCAGGCTTGGATCAGATGGGGGAAACAGCCGCTGGATTGGGGACTCCGCAAGCAAGCCCCACGCGACAAGGCGCCCTTGGAGGAAGTAGGCGAGCGGATTGGAAGAAACCAGCCCTGGCCGTCCATTTTACCCAGGATTTTTCAACCACCCTCCCCTCGTTTTATGGAGAAACTGGGACCTGCACCATAATAACCTCCTTGCTACAGCTTCGGAGGTGTTGCCTGGACCGAAATCACCTGAAGTCTGAAGCTTTTGTCCAAACCACAAAACTACACACACACACACACCCATCAACATACCGCTCTCTGCCAATGATTCATCCTTCGCTGGCAAATTCCTGAGGTGGGAAGGAAAGGAAAGGGGCAAGCAGGAGAAAAAAAGGCCAGGGTTACATAAAGGAAATTAAAAGTTTGCCACCACTCTCTGCTTTCACGCTGGGAGTCGAGGGTGGCAAGAGAGAGGCAGAGGAATCAAATGAACTCAAGCTCACCAGCCCATTTTGAAAGCCTCGAGGTTCACGTGTGGTATTGACACCCCCTTCTCTCCCTTCCCCTAGCACAGCGCAGGGGGGGTCGTGCGCTGGCATGCCACACCCATAATGCAATGCGCCCCCCCTAGTGTGCATGCATGCATGCATGATAGGTGCTCCCTCCCCTCCACATTGTTAACATGCTTTTTTCGCCCTCTCCAGGCTCCAGAGGTTTTATAGGAGCCTGGGGAGGGCGAAAACAGCCACCCTGGAGGGTGAGAAATGGCTTTAAAAATGGCTGAATCAGCTGGCCAGCGCGTACATGCACGCTGGCCAGCTGACAGGGCAACGCCACGCGTGCCCAGCTGAATGGCTCCGGGTGCCACCTGTGGCATGTGTGCCATAGGTTCGCCATCACTGCCCTAGCATCTTCTATCATAGTGCTTTTTTATCTTTGTCTCAAATCGGGCTTCCAGCTGCTATAATAATAATAATAATAATAATAATAATAATAATAATAATAATAATAATAATAATAATAATAATAATAATAATAATAATAATAATAATAATAATAATAATAATAATCTACTAAAATTACAATGAAATTGGTTAATTTAAAAGCAGAATCGATGATATCCCTTTCCGGAATAAGCTAGCCCAGGGGTCCCCAACCTTTGCAACTTTGAGTGTGAAGGGCTTCAGCTCCCAGACTACTCCAGCCAGCAAAGCTTAAAGTTGCAAAGGTTGGGGACCCCTGGTACAGCCTTACTGCTTTTGGACAGTGCAGGAAAACAGCCCAAAAGGAAGGCGAGCATCCCAGGATCAAGTTGACGGGAAAATGTTTCCAAATTCAACAAGCTTATTTTTAACCTGAAAGAGGAAGCTAAGGAGGTACCAAGCGAATCTGGACGAGCTCAGCGGCAAAGGTTTAAACAGAAAAACATGGGGAAAAAGGCAGGAAGAAGATTCGACTTGGGAAAAAGTCTCCACTGGTCACTCATAACGTTAACCTGTGGTTCCCGCCCCCCCCCCCCCGTGTCTTTCTAGCATATTTCCTCAAGTGCTGACATGCTAGGAAAAGACACAAGATGCTTAAACTCCTCCTTGCCTTAAACCACAGTTCCAAAGTCTAATGAAGGTGAGAACTAGAATGGCTGCATTCCTCCACACCCCCACGCTTTCACACACACACACAAAGGACTGCTGGCCAACTGCTTATTTCAGTGTGTTAAAGAGCATCTATTTACTGACATTAATCCAAGCCGAGGGCAGGTTTCACCAATCTCCCTTTGAAGCAAGGGAAGATCTTTTCCAAAGGGTGTGAAGCCTCTTTTAATTGGGGGAAAGGAGGAAGAATAAATAATAATAATAATAATAAAGCTGGGGATGGATTGGGGGAAAAGGCTGTTTTCAACCCCTCGGAAGGCTTCGTGCCCAGAATAAATTCCCAATGTACACCCAACAACGTGGAGAGGTGCCCTGACGAAACAAAGCTGGAGAGGTGTACAGCAACTATACAACACCACAACGGCACCTTCCTCTCTGCCCTCCTTTAAAAGCAGCCTACGTGTTTCAACATGGCAATTTTCAATCATTTATGGGTGTACTTGACAAATGTGTCTTGTCTTTCTATGTACACTGAGAGCCTCTGCACCAAAGACAAATTCCTTCTGTGTCCAATCACACTTGGCCAATAAAGAATTCTATTCTATTCTATTCTATTCTATTCTATTCTATTCTATTCTATTCTATTCTACAGTCCTTATTCCTTTCCATTCCATTCCTACTTCTACAGTCTGATTAGGAAGGCCCTTTCCTTGAAAATATAAATAGGATGATATATTTCTGTTTATTTTTATCATTCTTCCCCCAATCATTTATGGGTGTACTTGATGAATGTGTCTTGTCTTTCTATGTACACTGAGAGCATCTGCACCAAAGACAAATTCCTTGTGTGTCCAATCACACTTGGCCAATAAAGAATTCTATTCTATTTTATTTTATTCTATATTCTATTCTATTCTTTTCTATTCTATTCTACAGTCCTTATTACTTTCCATTCCATTCCATTCCTACTTCCTGATTAGGAAGGCCCTTTCCTTGAAAATATAAATGGGATGATATATTTCTGTTTATTTTTATCATTTTTTCCCCAATCATTTATGGGTGTACTTGATGAATGTCTCTTGTCTTTCTATGTACACTGAGAGCCTATGCACCAAAGACAAATTCCTTGTTATTTTCTACTCTATACTGTATTCTGTTTCTGTTTCTATTCTATTCTACAGTCCTTATTCCTTTCCATTCCATTCCATTCCTACTTCTACAGTCTGATTAGGAAGGCCCTTTCCTTGAAAATATAAATAGGATGATATATTTCTGTTTATTTTTATTGTTTTTCCCCCAATTATTTATTGGTGTACTTGACGAATGTATCTTGTCTTTCTATGTACACTGAGAGCCTCTGCACCAAAGACAAATTCCTTCTGTGTCCAATCACACTTGGCCAATAAAGAATTCTATTCTATTCTCTATAGTCTATATTCTATTCTATTCTATTTTCTATTCTATAGTCCATATTCCTTTCCTTTCCATTCCTATTTCTACGATCTGATTAGGAAGGCCCTTTCCTTGAAAATATAAATGGGAAGATATATTTCTGTTTATCTATCTTTTTAATTTTTTTTACAGTGCCGCAGTTCTTTGCCCGGAACCAACAACAGAGAGAACAGTAGACTGGCTTGACAAGTGCAGTTTCACCACGGCAAGATATGTAGTAGCCACAGCAACAGTGGAAACCCCGTAATTCGCCTATCTTATTCAATTTCAATCCCGACACTCAACTCAAGGCAATATACAAAAGGTGCCGTTAATAAAGAAGAAAGAGGGATAGTCCAGGGCAGTTAAGTCGGTGCTGAATTATAAATGAAAATGCAGAAAGCTCTATCCCGCCACCCCTAATCCATCCAAGGCCCGCTTGTACAAAGTGTCTGTTAAGGCCACCTTCTTATAAACCAACGAAAGAATCTTCCACCCTAGAGTGGCTCAAAAGGGATCTATTTCCCAGGTGAGGCTTTCGTCTCCTTGGGGGGCAGTCCGCCCAATGCCCCTGCCTCCGCCCTGGTGGGGATGGGGAGGAAGGGAGGCAGATGCAGACCAGAAGAGGGCGCTGGTCTGTTTCAGGAGGGCGAGCCGAGAAAAGCACAACATTCGCAGCCGAGGCGCTGTGGTTTCCGGGATCATTACGGGGGACCCAAAAGCAAAAGACGCCCCCCACGCCTGCAGAGGGAGGACGTTACCTGTCGCTGCTGGTACTGCTGCTGCTGCTGATTGAATCGCTGCTCGAAGACCGGCTCCTAGAACCGCTCCCGCTGGGCGATCGAGTGGGTCTGGACGCTTGGCTCGCCAGCCTCTGGGGAGACTGGGTCCTGGACTGGGAGGAATGGGGGGACCGGCTCCTACTGTGCTGGTAACTCCTTTCCGGCCTTCTACCTCGGACCCCCCTGGTGAGGTCATCCCGGTAGATATCCCTGTGTACCACGCTGGGCAAGGTAAACTGCTCCCGTGCCCGAGGTTCGTAACGAGGGTCGTGCGCGTCAAAGCGGCTCGGGCTGCGACTCCGAGAACTGTAATAGAGTCCGTGTTGCAAAGTCCGTTCCCGAGGATCCCGGTAATAATCCTGATCGTAATGTCTCGTGCGATCGAATCCTCCTGTCCCCCGTTCATGGTGTCCATAGGCACTAGGCTCATAAGCACGCTCCCTGTTATCTGAAGCCCTGCATTGAGGAGGGGGGGAAAGAAAAACAAGGCACGTCAGATCCGAGAAGGGGACCAATGACTCAACAACATGCAAGCATTGAATGCAGGGTTGGCTGTTACTGCAAGTCATCCCCAGGCCAACAATGATCTATTTAACAGAACCGAATGAGCGCGGTCTTTTTACATGACTTCTCGCTCACGTTTGCATGGTAACGTAGGCCTGGCGCTAACACGGTTTTTCACTGCTTAAACCGAGCCAGCTGGAGGCCTTCTAGGCTAGATTTCTACCCCATAATCCCCGCCTCGCAAGCACAATGGCTAGGGATCACGGGAGAAGAAGGCTAACAAACCTGAAAGGCGTCCAAGTTGGAGAAGTCTGAACTAAGCTTCTACGGACAGAATTGCGTGCCACGGTCCCAAACGATCGTGTGCAAGATAATTTAATTTCAGCAGTTCCATTTTATCTATTTCTGGCATGAAACAGAACGATTTAACGTGTTTCATTCCATGGCTGTCCTACAATCCTGTCGTTAAGGTGTTGGCATTAGCCACAAAATCGTAGGGGGGGAAAAAAGCAATTTATTTTTAAAAGCTCACTTGAAATCTAAGAGTCTTAGGACAATGTATCAGCTTAGCTAAAGTCAGATCTCTGCTTATCTTTGTAACGAATAAGTCAAGATACAGCCAAGTAAAAGTCACAGGTATTCAGAGAGAGAGAGAGAGTGGTATTTTAAAAAAATTGCTTCAGACAGTAACAGTTTGGGACGTTTTAATAGTCGATAAAACAAACCGTGGCCATTTCTGTATTTTACATACAGAATTGTGTTTACCGTAAAGCTATGCCGTCAACTATGCAGAACTTAAAAAAGATGTTGCTAAGACAAAACAAGAGCCTTGGTGAGCTGCCTAGGCCAAGAAATGGCCTCCAATATTTTAGTAATTTAATCTAGAGGGGTGGGGGTGGGGGTGTTACTGAATGGCCCGTTTTGTAGGACACGGCTAGGAAAATAAGACGCAAATAATTCAGAGCAAACATGCGCAGATCAAGCAAGGAAGCCAGTGCTTTGTATTAGTTACAAAAGTTTCCTAAAGCCATTCAAGGAAGGAGTGAATTCAAAATCTTTTACTTCCTTGAAAAAAGTCATTTGCAGGGACTGCAGGTCCCTCCCCCCCAAGTGAATTAAGTTCTCCCTTTCCACTTTATGCTCCTGCTAGAACTATAGTGCAGGCCTTAAGCCACTTGTCCCCCGTACGGAGGAGGAAGAGGCGGCCCTGGGTGCAGGTTAAGGTTTTTGTCTGAATTCTTGCTTCTCCAGCAAGTCAGAGCTGCCTCACAAAAGAACAAGCAAAAAAGAAAAGAAAAAAACAACCTATAAGGCAGGCGTTTTAATGTCACAAACGTTTGCAGCTCCATGCAAATAAGACCACATATTGTCTCTGTGTGTATAAATATTTATTTAAAGATCTCCCTCGCCTTTTGAAACAACACTCAACACACACCCTGCAAAAATTATATCAGGGAAAGCTGATACAAATAAAGTAACCAAAAAAAAAAAAGAGAGAGAGAGAGAGAGAGCAAGATTTCTAGAAAAGTTAAAGATATAAGTGTAAGAGTCCTTTTATGGGTTAGGACAGAGAAGAGAGACAAAAAGAAACTAGCGAAGCTGAGAATCTAACGACTACAGCAGTGCTGGTTATCTATTAGTACTAATTTACTACTGGAGTTAGTGGGGAGGGGGGAAAGGAACTGACTTGGGTTAGGAGAGGGGGCTAATATACACAGGGCAGGACATACCAACCTTTTCCAAGTGTGGAAACACGACCTATATTCCCAATTAAATCTAGGGAGAGAATTGTGAACATAACTTCCCCAATTTGGCCCCTCTTATAAGGGGGTAATCCACCTTCTTTAATGGGTAATCAAGGGTGTCAAAAAAAAAAGAGTGGTATTTTAGATGAGCGAGCAAGGAAAAAAAAAATAAAAAATCCTAGGGACCAGAAGACGAAAAATTAAAAAATTAAAAAAAACTCCACTGGAAGCCAGTAGTTCCAGGTTGGCGAAAAGGGTGGCCGCCTCCAGCTTCGTTCTTCTGACAGCCAGCGCTTCTAAGTACATCCACCAGAGACTGTCGCCCCTAAGCCTGAACCAATCGGCTGGTAAAAAAATAAAAATAAAAAAAAATTAAAAGGGGATGAACGAAGGTCTCGCGCCCCAGGCTAGCAGACATCCTCCTGTTCCGGCCTTGTAACCATCCAGCAGCGTTCGATTTTCTGTGACGTATCCACAAGCGAAGCGACACACCATTGTCTTTAAAGCTAGAGTGCCTTTTCACTGGACGTGAGCTTTTGGCAAAGACTAAGGTAATCCACTCCCCTGGCCCACTGGGATCTTGGCTCGAACCATCCCACCGATCTGAGGCAGTAGCCGCCATTATTCCAGCACCTCAAACGGATGGCCTGTAATTCCCAAAACTGAGCCGCGTCCATCTCGTTCTTGTTTGCCATGAGGATAGTAATCCCAAGGTACATGGAAAGTGATGTAGATCCAAGAGGGGAAAAGAAACCGCTGACTTTATTTTTTTTCCCTGTCTTCGTTTTGTACGTATTCCCAGGGCTAAAGACTGTAGGATCCAAAGGCAAGGCAGCATTTTTGGTTTTCTGGTTTTTATAAAGCCTGCTAGAGAATTTTGGTACTAATCCAATTGTGTGCATGAGACTACATAAAACCAGCACAACCCCTTGTGCATTTAAACTAAATGCGAAGCTTTGCCGAGAAGGGACTGTGTAGGTCCTACAATGCTGAAGGTAACTCCAGATCTGGGTTTTGGAGACTCGCCGTATCCAATAAACTCCATTGGATCGTAAGGATACATCCAAAGAAGGCCTTAAAAGGTTATCCAAGCCCTAGAAGAAGTAGCTCCATCCAGCGAGGCATCTTCCATCTCAAGAATCGGGTCTCCGGCCGGCTGCAGGAAACGTCTTCTACAGATCCACAAGATCCCAGCCATTGGGATGGGAATCACTTCCGTTTCCAACCCAAAATAGGAAATGCAGATAACTCCCCAAATTTTTACATCCATCTGGGGGCCCTACCAGGAGTTTGTGTTTCTCACCACAATCAATTACAAAATACCTGCCTAGTGAAACCTTGGCACTTACCCATCGAGTCTTCGCTCATAGCGTGCTTCCCGTGCATGAAGTGAGGGGGGCGGGCCATACGTGGGCCCACCCCCAGCTCTGAACCCAGAAACCTCTCTACTACGAGATGCTATGGAAACTGTATCATCCAATCCCCGAGCGGCGCTGGGGATGGTTCCTGGTTCGTTATAATCCGTCCGAAGGTCTCTGTCTCCCATTTTGTTGACAGAGTTGTGTGCCTTCTGCGCGCTCTTGATGTCCACAAAATCCACGAAGGCCGCCACGCCGCCTTCCGATCCCCTCTTGGGGAGAATTTTGACGCTTTCAACACGTCCATATCTAGGAGAAAGAGAGAGAAAATCACAGACGTTAAAGCTCACAGAAAATTGGCTGAGAAACCAACGTTTAGTACTTTGAAATTCCCGGACTCGGATTTTAAACAAACAATAATAATCTAAGCACGCGTTCATTTCAATAGGTAAGTATAAATGACGTTTCCGGCATGGCTTAGTTTCCCGGACTCGTACCACAGCAAAGCTGAAAGACTATTCTATGGGAATATACATACATACATACTCTTCCAGCCTGTTAACATCTTTCCCATTCTCCATCATATCAGACCTTGAAAAAGAGCCAGGATACAAAAACTTCACCTAACTTAGATTTAGCCAACATCTGCAATAGGAGTTTAGCACTAACAGAAAAGCCCTTATTCAAATATGTTTCAATGCAATCAATGTTGAAATCAGGAATCTGAGTGGAGAATTTATTAAATGTAGTCATTTGTTCTAATCACAGTTCTACGGACAAAGCCAGTTCTACAAGTTTACAATCTACAAGTGACGTTTGGAAGCTCTGCTTAAGCCAGAAATGGAAAACATTTGGCAGTTCCTGAGATACAACTTTTCATGACCTCGGCGGCAACCACAAATGACCAATGCAAATTTATTTCGCTCACACGGTATACGCGGAACAGATTTGGGGTTAATATGCAAAACACATTTGCACGGTTTCTCCAGAAAGTTTTCAAATCCTCCAGTCTGACCAAATGTCACTGACCTTCCAAGCGATCGAATCAAAAAGAAATGGATTTCTATTAAAAATAACACACATCTTACGAATGGCTTGAGTTTACAGATCAAAAAGATATGAAACATAAGCTAACAATTCTCTTTCCTTATAAAAACCAATACCATCCCAATCATCTGACAACCCTTCTGCATTTTTAATTACGCCGTTGGCACTTTCTAGAGATAGACGGACATTTTTGACATACCAAATGCAGGATCAGTGAATTTAGGCAGCCAGGAGTCTCAAGAGGTCTCTTTAGCAATTCCACTAGCCTACCATTCAAGTCTGGCCAGGATGCAAAATGGAAAAGTACACCAGTACGATCTAAGCTCATTCCAGTTTGAATTTATCTTTCTCTGTTGCTTTCGTTGCTGTTCTTGCCCTCAAGCGTAACTATCCAAGGCGTGGGGAAGATTCCCCAACACTGTGAAATTCAGCACCATTAGCCACATCAATCCTCCACAAGATTGTGCTGAACATGCCAAGGAAGGAGGGCTTAATGTTTCTAACACACACACACACACACACACACACACACACACACACACACACGGGTCACTATTTAAAAAAAAGAAGGGGGGGATTTTTCACTAAAAACCACCACTTATTTAACAACGGATCGATCCATTACTTGTTCAGGATCTCGAAGGGTAGGCCAGCCTAGAATGCCAAAAGCTCAGTGGGACAACACCTACTTCCCATGCAGATTCTGCCTCTGCGGTGACAGCAAAAGCATGTGACCCAGATGGCAGGAAAAACGTCCCCCGTCAGCTCAAAACATGAAGCTGTATGACAACTGATAAGAGGCAGGGAACAGAACAACAGGTGGGAGGAGAGGATCGGTATTCCGAGGAGGAATCTGGTGGAGACCAAACTCCCAAAGGGAAAGGGGTGTGGAGCCAGGATCTCTCCAAACTAGGCAACGGCGGAAGGATTGCCAGGTTGTCATTCCCAAAGCAGAGGGCTCGACGCTCACTGACCCACACCAGAGGGCTCGAGGGAGGGTGGTGTGCGAGGATTTGCTTGAGTCACCATTATGACAAGCCGCTGGAATAAGCACAAAGGCTGCTTTCAAAGGAGGCGACGGACACAAACCGGATCTCTGGCTAAATCCACTCCCCTCCCCCCACACACACAGACACAAATGCTAAGATATGGAAGGCAGCATTCTCTGATCTGCACTCCCCGGTTGATTGCCGTGTGTGCTTTTTACCCTAGAGTCACTGAAGGCTAATCTGCCCGGCAATCCGACCCCAGCCCCACCCGTTGGCCCTTTGCCAATCCGCTCCTGTGCTGGCAGTGGCCGCTGGGATGGGGAGCTGTGTTGCTTCATGCGAACCGATGATCTGGAGGGGGGGAAAGACCCGCAGTGCTGCAGCAGCAGTGTGCGGGATCAATGCCCAGCAAGAAATGCCCAGCAAGAAAAGGATCCCTGTGAACAGCTTCTGGGGGTGGGGAGGGGCTAAGGAACTAATCATGTGGCTTTGGAGGGGGGAAGTTTCAGGAGCGGGTCCAGAAAGCGGAAGGTTGAGAAAGGCGGGGGGGTGCCCATGTGAAATGGGCCCTCCCCCCCTCCCTGCCTTTCCAAGAAAGGAAGGCCGCTCTGTCCCAACCGCCAGCATCTGTCCCAACCGCCAGCATCGAGAGAGCAAACAGGGCGGAAGAGGGAGGGGGACGGGACCAAAGGTCCTGACGCACAGGCGGCTCTGCTGGGAGGTTTTTTCTAAGAGGGCTTGCTGCTTGCATAATCCCACATCGATCGATGCGTAACCTCTTGCAGCATGGGGACAAGTTGGATTTTGCTTCCCACCAGCCCTAGAGTCGATTCCTCTCTCTCGGAGGCATCCCGGGATGTTGCCTGGTCTGCGCCCTAAGGGTTGCGTCTCCCGTTTCCACGCACACCTTTAACGCTCAAAAAGGGACTTCGGTCTCGTTTCTTCTTAATGCCTCAGTCACAAGGGCCACAATTCCTCAGGCTGTACTAAAATAGTTGGTCAGGGCTGTCCCTGATTTAAGCACGATACTTTCATTCCTTTGGAGCAGACCGTGGGGGAGGCGGAGGGTCAAGGCCCCCATGCCAGCCTCCCTCCCTCCCTCCCTCCCTCCCAACTATACATGCATCAGACAAACAGAAAACATAAGTGACATGAAGGAAGCAGGAAAATAATTGTGGCTCTTGTAAACATCATGTAAATTGGACGCAGATAAGATTATTTTAATGTTGATCACACAAAAATAACTTTCCGCCTCGTCTACAGGAAGGGGATAAAGGACAAGCAGCTCATTATAAGTGAGGGACAAAGCCAAGTGCATCTGAAGTTCACCCCAGGAGATGGCAAAGTTGAGATGCGCCGCCGACAGGCCTCAAACGGCTGGCTTTTAGGAGACCTCGATATTAATTTTCCATCCCTTCCATCCCTACCTACCTTCCGTCCATGGATTATTCATCAGGCCCCGCCATCTTTGGCCGATTGCAGATATAAAGTGCCTTCGTCCCGAGCTAGCCAACTGTTCCGAAAGGGAAAGCCAAACATAGCAGCCAGTTGCACAGTTGGGTGTCATTGTCTGGAGGGGACCCGGGTGCCAAAAATGCTCGTAGCGTCGAGGATTTGACTCTCGACAAGGCCAAAGCGGGAAATGCTTTAGAAAGAAGCGCCAATAATAAGCGATGATGGTCCTCGGGGGAGGGGGGGATGTCGTCCCCGGAGACCGTCTGGTTCTTCCTTCAAAATGTCTGCTTAATAGGTTTCGTCCTTTGTGGAAGAGGATGGAGTAGACAGCAGGTGTTTCTTTGAGCTCTCTAGCCCCTCCCAACCGTACAGGTACGGAAAACCAGTATTACAAGAAGACAAAGATGGCAGCTGCAAAAAGCACCTTCTACTCCTATTGAGGTGGCTAAGCATCCTGGGGTGGATTCACATAACCGCACTCAAAGAGAGGATTCTGTAACCTTGCTAGGTGAAAAGGCGAGCATTTACTTCTGGGGGTTGACTTCCACGGGCAAGTTCCACCGAAAACCAGCGTCTTCAGAATCGGTGATGAAACCCCAGAGCCTTCTTGCTACTTTCAAGGCCCGGATTGGTCAACCTGGTTGCCCACAAACCACAACAAAAGTCCCTGGGAACCACATTTAAAAAAAAAAAAAAAAAAAAGCCTCCGACACAAGTCAGAACCAAATGTTTACGATGCCTTTTGTGCATGAAAGGGAAGGAGCTTCCAGAATCAAGGGTCCGGGAAGCCCAATCGCACACCTAACGATGGGATTTGAATGCACAACCTATGTAGCATCAAGACAAAACAGACTTGACCAGAGATTGTAAGGGGACCCACAGGGGGGGGGGGGGGGAGAATCAATGCATGCAGGCTACAGAAAACGACTGGTTTAAGCACAAGGACTTTCTCAGCTATCAAGCTTCCAGCCAAAATATCTCAGAAAAATTTGCAAGGCAGAGCGCTCTATAGCATTGTAACTGGTAAGCATCGAGATAAGGTAAAACTCCTCAGCATGACAAAAGCCCCGTCCCCTCCCTGCATACTGGACTACAACTTCCATGAGTTGCTCCTAACCATCAGTTGGAGTTGAGGAAGTTGTGGTTCTGAATTGTAATGGACTCCCTACTAGCTATGCCCAGATTCACAAAGACTCCTGGAGCTGTATAAACATGAAAACATTTGAGGAACATCTTATCCAAAGCCAGAATCTTGGGAGGAAGGGTTAGAAGTAAATCCCACTCAACTCAGTGGGGCTTCTCTCTGTGACATGCTTTGGGAAGATTAATACCGTTCTTAAGTGGCCCAGCTACTTGCAACACAGTGAAAAAGAGCATAATGCCTAATCATGAATAATAAAGCCGGGCTTGCCATGAGGAAGGCCCAAAGCAAAGTCTCAGGTGACCATGAAACCTATCGGAACGGGTTCAATCCTTATTTCCCGCCAATTAAAGGCATCATGAGAACGGGGAGTAAATTATCTTGAGAGCCGTGAGAAAGGAAAAAAAAAAACAATTCTGAATTGTGAGCGTGAAGCCTTCTTTATGAAGCCATTTCAAAGATGGAAGAAAATACCTTAGATGACATCTCACCAAGTTATCAGAAACTTTTTATCTTTTCTGCAGGGTTATTTACAGGATGCTATCTTGTCAGGGCACATGGAAAGAATCCATGTGCTGAGAATGTCCTTCCATGCAGGAAATCCACAACGCAGGTCATGGCTACCTTTGCCTAACAGGGGGCAAATTCTACTACGGGACAGGCCTCCAAAGTCCAGGCTTTCTAAGCGCGCCGTGACCTGAAAGGCTGTTTATTCACAGCAGCCACGGTGAGAATTTCTCAGGAAAGTCACCGGGCCGTAATTAGGTAACGTTTACGCCAGGAATTATAAGCGGAGGGGGGGCAAAACCATTCACACAGCGCAAGAGAACGAGATGGATTTCACCACTGGGGATGGCTGAAGAAGTCAAACGGGAGGGATCCATGCTCCTCTGCAGCAAGCTGAAACCAATGAGCTGGACCCCCCAATAGGTTTCACTCAACAACCTCGGAGGAGGCAGATCGGAGGCCTGCTAGCTGTCACAAAGAGCAGAGCAATTCTCCTGGCAATAGAGGCTGGAGATTGTGCGAATGGCCGTGCCGTCGCACTTTCCAGGAGGAGCAAAGGAGTGGGTAAAGTTTAAAAGAAAAGGCAGCAATAAGATGACGAAGCAAGCTTCTAATGTCAAGCTCAATGATTCTGCCACGTGGGGATTTCGGTTCATGCGGGGAAGGGAAGCCCACCAACAACCTCCCCCCACTTCTGCACGAAATCCTTCTCTCGTCATGGATGCAGCAGGGCCTGCGGCCTTGCAGAGAAGGGCTCTAAGAGCAGCTTTTGTCTCAAGGCAGCTATGCAGGCAGATCCGTCCGCCGCCACCACCACTTCGAACGGCCATGAAAAGACAGCCTGGTTATCCAAAGAGAAACGGCTAAAATGCTTCTTGAACTGGGCACTGCCAGTGACCCGGAAGAGAAACGTGGGCCAGGGGCACATCAGTTTCGTCGTATTTATTTTGCACCGCGACAATAAAGACTATGCTACTGTCAACTCTGCCAGGTTGAAAGAACCGGTGTAGCCATGAAATGGACCGGACTGGAAATAAAACAGGAAATTTACCAACCAAAAAAAGGCCATTTTCCCCCAGGAAAGCATACTTGGAAGGTTATCAATTTTGTATTTACCTCCATCACGTTAAGGTTCCCAAATAAGGATAAAAGGCAAGGAAAACTGCCTTGGAAGTTTGCAGTACCTATTATTTTTATTTCTTTCTTTAAAAACGGGACAGAGAAAGTGACACCAACCGACTTGCCCTGCTTAAAACAGACTGCTGGTTTTTTCCCCCCTCTAATTAATCAAGAAGGAACTTCTGGACATTTGGCATTCACGCAGAGGACAAACTTCGCTATATTTAGCCACCCTTTCCTTGCGAGCTGCTCTGCATCTCCTTCAAGGGGAGGCACAGACTTTTTCAATGTTTCAAGTTTTACAATTAATCGAGACATAGTTAGGGTTGTGTCATTCTTTCACAACCAATCCTTTCCTCAGATTTCTATCCAAAAAAAAAAGGACCATCTAAGAGATTTCGGATTCCTGGAATGTTTTTCATAGAAACTCAGCAAAAAATTAAAAAAATTTAAAAAGCCAGCAGCAGCAGAAGAAACTAATATGGAAACTAAAACGGGGCCTCTATTTTTAAACATGTAGTGAATTAATATGGATTGGGGGGGGGGGGGGAGCAAACACTGCATCTGATGCACTGCATCATTTTAAGAGAGAGGTTTTCATTTTAAAAGGGAGGTTTTTATTTTAAGAGCCACGTGTCAAACTTCTCTCTCACATTCACAAGCATGACCCATTGTCATTGGCTACTGAAAGTTTCTAAAGGTTGCAGGGCTATCTCCCCCCCCCCCCGCCCACAACCCCCCCCACTGTAAATTAATATGCACAAGCACAGTAGAAATCACATATTTTACAAACTATCTTTCATAACAAGTTTCCGAAACAGGGATAACCTGACTGATCACATCAGATTCTAAACAGCAGTGACTTAGACGTTAAAGGTCATCTTAGAAAGGTCCTTCATTGATCATTCCACTGGTTCAAAGAGCTGTACAATTCAAGTGTTTTTGTGTAATTTCTCATGATGCTTACTCATTTTCCCAAGGGCGCCCTGCTTGGAACAACTGATTGTTCACATTCCCAATATCAGCCGTTATTTTATTCAGAATTTAAACCTACATAAACAATAGAGTTCTCCCAATTGATAAGGACACTTGACCAGCGCCGTCTAGAAGGAGCGAAATGGACACAAAGGATAAATAAGTGAGGTCGCCTCTATTCCCATTCATAATCTTTTAATATATGAGAGCCAAAGGGAGCTTTGAGGTTGATTTTGCTATAATGGCTGCTCGGCCATTTTTGCAAATTCTTTGTCCTATTCCCAGGCAGGAGGGGGATGGGTGGGAATTATTACCTCTTTTTTTTTTTTTTTTTTTTTTGCCAGAGATGAGTTAAAACTAAAAAAAAAAAAAGTGTGGGGGGACTGTTCTCTCCCTTGGAGCTTCTCTTCCAGTAATTAAAATGCACACAGTTCTAGACAACTGCAGGAGTGAGTCTTTTGTTGGTATACACACCCTGCCTGCAGCAACGCAATGCAATTGTTGTGCAACCTGTCCCCTCCCCCCCACAGCCAGGGTCATACAAAGGAAGGGCCGCCCTGTTGTTCACAGGCAGCGTTCACAGGCATCTCTATTGCCGACCAAAAAAACACAACCTCCATTCTACCTAGTTAGAAGAAGAAGGCTGGCAAAACCCAAAGGACGGGTGGAAATTATACCGAATGATTGGACCATAAATAAGCTGGCTTTTTAAAATCCAACCACACTTGAGCTTACGTGAAAACTGGCACATTCAAAGGGGAAAGGGGGATAAAAAAACCAGAACCTTCCGTCTTTCTGATTCATCTCTAAGCAACAGCACCATGGCAACTTCATCCAACATTAGAAACCTTCTGCGGAAACAAGGTGGTAGGCGAGGAGACAACATGCTGGAATGCCAATTCGAATTCCCATTTCATTTCCTCTCCAAACAATTGGGGCACCTTGTGGAAATCCCACCGCAAACCAGCAGCCCCCCCCCCCCAAAACCCAACCGTTGCACCGAGGTTTTCTCCCGATTCTCGGGAGTGCCGGAGGAGGATCACCACCGGATCACCTTCCTCCAAAAAGGAAAGTCGAGGCCACTCCTCCAGTTTTTATACAGCAACAAAACCCACAATCTGCATGAGAATACGGTTTTATAATATAGCAAATTACATTTTGGGTTGCAGCCGTATTTTAACTTCTGCATGGTCTGTTTTTGTTTTTTTTAAAATAATACTTTTTCTTGCATCGCTCCTATTATTTAGTGCGAGGCTTGTTCCTTAAGGGATTGTGAGAAGGGACAGGATTTGGCCCCCTGGCTTCAGTTTACAGCTGCTCTTTTCCAAAGGGATCTTCTCTCCCTGCACATTTTGAAGGGAAAGCTCTGCCCGGGGAGGCAGATGAAATCTCTTGTTACGCAGCTCTTCTGATGCTGCTGCTTCACAAAGCCACCCCACCCCCACTTCGCCTCTATGTGCAGCGTGAGATCGGCTCTATTCCTTCCGACATAAACTGGGACCCGGCCGCCATTTTAGAAAGGCATTCATAGAAGCCAGCACTGCGCTAAACCCGAAAGGCATGTTGTTCTCGCCTCTCCAGCAAAGGGAGGATCAAGGAACAGTTTGCTTTTTTTCTTTTCTTTTCTTTTTTCACAAAGCTGGGGCTGCCAAAGGATGAATCAGGCGCTCTGTTGCTAATCACAGCAAGAACCTACGAGTGAGTGTGTGCGTATGCATGCCTTCCTCAAGACACCAATTCAAACCACACAAGCAACAACCCCCCCCAAAAAAACCACACACACACACACACAAAAGAAAAACCAGCTAGGAAAGGACCTCAACTCCCACGCAAGACTCATTTTGCATATGGGAACTCCCAACGCTATATTCCTAGCTATTAAATAAGGCCAGAATAAAAAAATCCACTTCTGATTTTGTAATCTGCGTGTCCCAACACTGAATTATTTGGGGGGGGGGGGGGAGGAGAGCAGAGCATCAATTCTAACATAACATTAAAGCAGGGGTCTCCAACCTTTGCAACTTTAAGTCTGAAGGGCTTCAGCTCCCAGAATCCTCCCTGGGAGGATTCAGTCTGGGAGCTGAAGCCCTTCAGACTTAAAGTTGCAAAGGTTGGAGACCCCTGCATTAAAGGACATCTTTGGCACAAAATGAAAATGCATCCTGACCATCAACAAACAAGCTTTGATTTAAGAACAGAGGGTAATTTCACTATCTCTTTCCCCAGATTCACCAGTCAAGCTTGTTCCCCCGTGAGGTAACCATGCAAGTCTATTTTTCCCATGATGACTCATTAGGTACGCTCCATAATCTTCCTAAACAGTAGGAAGAAAATTACCAAGAAAACTTGCAATCCTCTTAAGTCTTTCACCGAAAATAACTTTGGCTGACCCAGATAGGGGTTGGGGGGTTGGTCAAGAACGATGCCCGTCCGTTTTCCTTCACAACGCCATAATAGGCAAGACCAGAAATAATTATTTAAGGCAGATGTTTCTGCAACTGTTATCTAGAATGTGTCCATCAGCAACACACAAAAGCCATCCCATGCAGCACCATCCTGGTGCTATTCGGCTACATGTATTTTGGTCCAGAAGATTTCTCACAGGGTGAATTTAAAACGCCAAAAGCCAGGGGGAAAAAAAAAGAAACAAAAAGAAATCTCATGAATGCAAATAAGACTAAGCTACAGTTCAGTTTATTAGGCCATCCCGGAAATGTTCCACAGCAACAGAACAAAAGGAAGTTGGGATTATTCAAAAAGGATTTCAGTGTCCTAGCCACTCAAAGCGGTTGCCTAAATATCCATGTTCCAGTTATTCCTTTCATAATTCCTTAAGAGTGAAGAAAACAAAGAGCCTCAAAATTGAGGGGGTGGGGGAAATAAAAACAAAAATTCAAGGAGTCGGTAGTCCAGGATCAGAGTGTGGAAAGAAAAAACCAAAAATAAGATATATATATATATTTTTTTTAAATTTAGCACGGTAAAAGTGGTTTCCATCACAACACGGCTCTTTGGTAATCCCAGTCCACGAGATAAAGGCCACTGGTGCAGCATCTTTGCTCTGCCCATCCAACAAGCGGTCTCTAAGAGCTGAAAGGCCGCACCTTATGGAAGGGTGGGTTTTTTTGGTCCACACTTCTAAAATGCCCAATGCAGAAAGGACTCCAGCAGCCTTCTTCTCAAGAACAAAGCAGCCAGCGGCATATCGCTCCTGTTGGGGCTTCTCCTCCAGAGGTGCAGTTGATGGGAGAGGGGGGGGCTGCAGAAGCCCGCCAGATGCTCCCGATGATGACAGGTTGTCCAGACTGATGACTCTTCTTGGCCAGGCTCCCCGAGAGGCCCTCTTAAATCCCAGGCCTCGATCACGGGCTCCCAGAGGCACCATCCACACACACACAACAGCCTCTTCCTCCCCACCTTCACCTTTACCTGTCGCACCTGCTTCAGAATCGCCCCTTGGAGGGAGGGACGGCCATTGGCGTGGAGGGGCTCCCCTCCCTGGAGTGTCCCTTTTTGCAGGCCCGGCCCAAAGACCAGCTCCCCATTACAGCCACTTGCACCCCTTTTTTCCCCCATTAGAAAAGGCCTGTGGCTCATGGACTGCTTGGAAAGGCAATCAGGAGGTTGTGAATCCCAGGTAGAGGCAGGTGTAGGGTCTCTCCTGCTTGGGGCAGGGGAGGTTGGACTAGATGACCTGCAGGAACCCTTCCAACTGTGTTAATCTGTCACAAATCAGGAAGTTGTGAGTTCGATTGTGGGTAGAAGCAGATGTAGGGTCTCTCCTGCTAGGGGCAGGGGGTTGGACTAAATGACCTTCAGGGTCTCTTCTAACTGTGTTACAATCAGGAGTTCGATCCTAGGTAGAAGTAGATGTAGGGTCCCTCCTGCTTGGGCGGGGGATTGGACTAGATGACCTGCAGGGTCCCTTCCAACTGTGTTAATCTGTCACAAATCAGGAGGTTGTGAGTTCGATGCCAGGTAGAGGCAGATGTAGGGTCCCTCCTGCTAGGGGCAGGGGCGGCTGGACTAGATGACCTTCAGGGTCCCTTCCAACTGTGTTCATCTGTTCATATCTGGCTCTCCGGGCTTGTCCCTATTACCCCCCCCCAATTCTCCTCCCGTTCCCCCCCCCCCACGGCGGCCCCGCTCACCGCTTGAAGTGCTCGATGATCTTCTCCTCGCGGACGTTCTCCGGCAGGTTGCCCACCCAGAGGTGCCTGGTCTCCCGGACCATGATGCTGCCCCCGGGAGACGGGGGGTCCTGGCGCCGCCCGCCTGCCGCCGCCGGCTCGGCTCGGCTCAGCACCGCGAGGGGGAGCCGCCGCGCCTCCGCCGCCGCCGCGCCCGGCCCGCTCTTCCTCCACCGCCGCCGCCGCCTCCCTCCGCGGCGCCGGTGGGAGACACCATCCCACCGGGCCCCGCCGCCGCCTCCTCCGTCGCCGCCGCCTCCGCCGCCGCCGCCGCCACTCCCGCGCCACTTGGCCCTTCGCCGCCGCCGCCGCCGCCGCCTCCTGCTGCTACTGCTTTCGGCGCTCCGGATGCTGCCGCTGCTGCGGGCGGCGATGCCGGTGATATTGAAGGGGCCGGCGCCGGCGCCGGCGCCGCCTCGACCGTCGTTGTCGTTGTCGTCGTGTGCGCGTCCTGCTCGGCGGCGGCGCTGTGGCTGCTTCAGCCCAATTTCTCCTCAGCAGCCGCAGCAGCGCCGCGCGCGGCGTCGCTCTCTCTCTGTCTCTCTCGCCCCGCTCGGCCGCCCGCCCGCCCACCCGCCCGCACGGCGCCTGCGCGCTCGTCCGCCCGCCGCCGCAGCCAATCCGGCGCCTCGCGCCCCAGGGCGGCGGCCGCCTATTGGGCGGCGGGGAGCGCGCGGCGGGCCGCGGGAAGACGGAGGGGGGAGGAGGAGGAGGGAGGCGCAGAGGGGAAGATCGCGCGCAAGCGCTGTGGCGACTTCTTTTTTTTCTTCCAGGGGAACAGGAGAGAGAGAGAGAGACTGCTCCAAGCAGGCGGCAGAGGGGGGAGGGGAGGGGAGAGCCGTGAGAGAATCCTGTCCTCGATAGACGCCTCTGGGCGGCAAACGCGCACGCGCAGCACGCGTTCTCTGGGGAGGGAGGGACGGAGGAAGGAAGGGGGCTTTCATCCGCGCGTGCGCGCATGTGTGCGCCCCCCCCCCTTGCCGCCGCCTCTCCTCAGCGGCAGGCGGGGGAGGTTTTTAATCAGGTGCCGTTCATAAGTTGGGCACGTACACTTGTGTGTGTGCGTGGGATTCCGCGTGTTCGTTTATTACCGCCCTTCTCGGAACGAGGAGCCCCGGCCTCGATTTGAGTCTCCCCCCCCCCCGGGCTCCACCCGACCTCAGCGCCCCGGGCGCTCACTACAACTCCCATGCTCCCCAGCCCGCTCCCTCCCCGGCGTCTTGCTCTTCTCGGACCCGCCTCCGCGACTCACTCTCGGACCTAAACAGGCCCGAGGGAATTCCGAGCGGCCCTTCCCCCGGAGAGAAACCGGGAGAACGTGGAGCACGCGGGGACCGACGGGAAGGCCCGCCCTTGTTCTTGGGGGCGGCCGCCATTTTGTCGCGCCTGCCCGCCAGGGCGGCCATTTTGTGACACCGGGGCGCCGCGGCTGCCCTTCCACGCGCGACCAGCAGGGGCGCTGAACAACACCACCCTTTCGTCCCGCTCGCCGCCGCTTGGCCCCATTGAATCAAAGGGAGGGGGGGGCTCTGGGCCGCCCCCCCCCCCCCTGTGCAATCGCCCCCCTTCCTCCAGCAAAAAAGGCCGTTCTGCAGATGTCCGAGTGAGGCTTCGGTGCAGGATCGTCTTTTCAAGATTTTATTATTATTATTATTGAATGAACCAATTTCATTGTAATTTTAGTACAATGACAATAAAGATATTGTCTTTTATTGCAATTATGGCTCTTGTCGATCAGAAAGGTCGTGGGTTCGAATCCCTACTAGGGGTGCCTGAGCAGTAGGGGTTGGGCTAGATGACCTCCAAGGTCCCTTCCAACTCTGGTTCCTGTTTTAAGCTGTTGCTGACGTCTTCCTGGCTCAATGGCTTAAGACCCTGAGCTTGTCGATCAGAAAGGTCGTGGGTTGGAATTCCTAGTAGAGATGCCTGAGCAGGGGAGGTTGGACTAGATGACCTCCAAGGTCCCTTCTGTTAATCTGTTAAATCTGCTCCTTCATCCAAGCAGTTTCTTCAGCAATTCGGCTTCAGGATGAGAAGCGAAAACATGTTCAAGGGGGAGCAGACGGACCCCAAGAAAGTCCAGCTGCCTTTTGAAAAGCTTTAATGGAAGATAAAATAAAATATACATATATATAAAAGAAAAGCACCTTTGGGACCAATGGCTATAAGCAACTGTCTTGTCTCCCAGCTCCTGATTGGTTTTATGACAAAGTCTGCAGGTCATCAGGCTCTTGTCCGAGGAGTGCAGCCTGGCCTTGGAGGGAGGGAGTGGGGGAGAGGCTGTCTGGCACCTGAGTAGCAAGGAAGGGGGCTCCTAGGACTGAGGTGTCCAAGGGAGCCCCAAAAGAGCACATCCCTCTCCTGCATCCAGCTGTGGCCCTGGATAGCGCTTGGGCAGTCACTACATTGACAAATGGGAAGCAGTCAGCAAGCTGCCTCATCTTGGGGGGGCGGGTGGGTACAGCCAGCTAAAATGGGGGGGACCCAATTTGGGGACCCCTCTCCCCCTTTATTGGCACTCTTAACTCTTGGCCTTGCTGGCCGAGGACTGACGAAAGCAAAGGGAAAGGCTGAAGTCAGGGATCGGCCAGCTGCGGCTCTGGAGCCGCATGCCGCTCGTTCGTCCCTCTGCGGCGGCTCCCTGTCGCTCAAAATACGTGTCACAACCTCCAATGCGCGACACCCACTGGCATGGTCCTTTATTGGGCTTTTCGACCCTTGGTAGGCCGATATATGCAGCGTTACCTTCATTTTAGATGTCAAGAGTGTTTTGTGGCTCCCGGTGTTTTCTGTGGGAAACGGCTTCAAATGGCTCTTTTGAATGTTTAAAAGGTTGCCGACTCCTGGCTTACAGCGGTTGCCCAAGAATCAAAAGAAAAAGCCCCCAACCTGTCTGTGAGACAGTGAGCTTCCAGGGGCTTCCTCCAGGAGCCCCTCTCCGTCCTTCAAGGGGGCAGAGCTCCTGCCCGCTCCCCAGTCTTTTAAGTCCCGCTTGGCGAGCAGCAGCTGTGCCCGCATCTTTCTGATTTGCAAGGGGGGGGGGGGAGAGGAGGGACCCAAGTTCCAGAGCTGGACTGGCCCCTAGTGGAGGAGACGGGTACTGACAGGAGAAGTCCACTGAAGTCCATCCCACCTGCCAGGCCTTTGATCTGATCTCCTGGCTGCTGGGCCTGACTCAGAGAAGGGCTTCTATGGGGCAGGGAGAGCAGGGTTAGGGGCTGCAGGATCACAGGGTCGTAGAAGCCCGGGCTGTCACCTGCCGCCACCCCCACCACCCCGAGGCACAGCTTGGGAGAAGCTGTTGTGGCCCGCCAGTGGAGCTGGCAGCAGTCGGACAGTGAGGAGGCTGGGGAGGAACCTGGGCCAGTCCTGGAGTCTGGGGAAGGCTCTGAAGAGGGCTCTGTGTCAGAGGCAGAGAGAGGGCCAGGGCCGTCTGACGGTTATCAGCTGTCTTCAGAGATCAGTGAGGCAGAAGAACAGCTGGAGCCTGTTCCCAGTGTGTGCATGCGCAGCGTTGCCAGAAAAAGGGACCAGCTAAAGAACAGGGATCGACTTGGGAGTAAGGCCAGATAATGAACGGCCCCTCCCAGAGGAAAGAAAAGAGGAGCGAAAGGGGAGTGGAGTTTGCAGGAGGCCCTTCGTTCGCTTCATTGGTTCGTGACTCTCCGAGACTCCTGGCCAAGTTCTGTAGATCTTGGCCTGGCAGCTCTCCAAGCCAGATGAGGTCTGTGACCGTAAATCCACCCTGGAAAGACTTTGCTGAATGTGAATGAGAATTGACAATTAATGAATAAAAGGTTGGGTTTTTTTGTCGGGACCAGAAGTTGGCTTCAGGCTCTTGAGAAGCCTCAGTCAGAACAGAAGCTGGGAGGGCCAGCTAAGGACTTGCCTGCCAAGAACTTGCCTCCTGAATTCGTATGGCCGCTTCCTCGCTCTACATCAGGGGTCTCCAACCTTTGCAACTTTAAGCCTGAAGGACTTCAGCTCCCAGAATTCTGGGAGCTGAAGTCCTTCAGGCTTAAAGTTGCAAAGGTTGGAGACCCCTGCTCTACATCTCCTAAACGTGGAATACTAAGCACCCTGAGCCCATCCTCCCCTTGCCAGGGTTAAGCGGCTGGATCCCAGCCGAGGCTCCTGCGGCATCTCCCACAGCCCACAGCGCTGCCCCGAGCCGGCAGACACAAGCAGGAGTGAGGAGCACGGCGTCTTCGGTCTTTGTGGAAGAGTGGCAAATCTCGTTCAACAAGGAGAGGGTTGCTCTCAGTCCCGGAGGGGGGAAGAAAAAACACATTGGGAAAAGGGCTGGCAGGCAGAACAAGGGGAAGAAAGGGGCAGCTGGTGCGCTGGGCTAGCCCTCCTGGCCCCGATCCCGAGAGCGACCGTCATCCGTCTCTTCCGCGGGAGGACCCTGGGTCTGCCAGACGTGGCAGGCTTGGCAAAGGAGGCGGCTGCCAAGAGGGTAACACCCGTCCTCGGTGGGCTCCAGGGACAGCAAGACTTGGCACTTCTATGGGCCAAAAGAAACGAGGGTCAGGAGGGTGGCCTCCTTGGGAGACAGACACACACACACAAACACACACACACACACACACACAGGGCTCACTTGCTTCGAAACCTTCATTCCCTTTGCCAAGAACACTGCAGGGTTAGGGTAGGGGGGACGGTGTTCCTTGGAGGGTTGGGAGCAGTGGTGGGATTCAGCCGGTTCGAGCCAACCGGTTGTTAAAATTGCTGGCTGGCCACGCCCCTTCCGGGGGTCCCCACGCGCCGCGTTTTGGCTCCCAGTTAAGTGCAGGGAGTCCTACTAGGCCCAAAACAGGGTACAGGGGCACTGGTGAAATTCATTTTTTTTTTACTACCCGTTCTGTGGGCGTGGCTTGCTGGGCGTGGGGTGGCTTGGTGGGTGTGGCAGGGGAAGGATACTGCAAAATCTCCATTCCCACCCTACTCCGGGGCCAGCCAGAGGTGGCATTTGCCGGTTTTCCAAACTACTCAAAATTTCTGCTACCGGTTCTCCGAACTACTTAAAATTTCCACTACCGGTTCTCCGAACTACTTAAAATTTCCTCTACCGGTTCTCCGAACTACTTAAAATTTCTGCTACCGGTTCTCTGAGTTACTTAAAATTTTCACTATCGGTTCTCTGAGCTACTTAAAATTTCCTCTACCAGTTCGCCAAACTACTTAAAATTTCCTCTACCGGTTCGCCAAACTACTTAAAATTTCCGCTACCGGTTCTCTGAGTTACATAAAATTTTCACTATCAGTTCTCTGAGCTACTTAAAATTTCCTCTACCAGTTCGCCAAACTACTTAAAATTTCCTCTACCGGTTCTCCAGGCTTCTTAAAATTTCCTCTACCGGTTCTCTGAGCTTCTTAAAATTTCCTCTACCGGTTCTCTGAGCTACTTAAAATTTCCTCTACCGGTTCTCCGGGCTTCTTAAAATTTCCTCTACCGGTTCTCTGAGCTTCTTAAAATTTCCTCTACCGGTTCTCCGAACTACTTAAAATTTCCACTACTGGTTCTCTGAGCTACTTAAAATTTCCTCTACCGTTTCTCCAGAACCTGTCAGAACCTGCTGGTTTTCACCCCTGGCGCAAAGGTGTGTGCCTCCCTCCCCCCCCCCCCGAACCATTTTTGCTTTCCGCAGGATGCAGGAGGCCAAGTGCTGCCTGTCGCACCCCCTGGCCACACCCACCATGGCCACTCCCACCCCGCCGGTCATTAAGACAGAGAACCGGTTGTTAAAATGATTTGAATCCCACCACTGGTTGCGGGGGGGAGGGGGGAGCACATCTTCCCAGTCGCTGAAGGTCGGAATGTTTCCCTCCACAATGGTCTCGGCAAGTCCGCGATGCTTCACGGAAACGATGGTGGCTTCTTTGCTCGGACATCCTTCCACCGAAGCCCCGTTGCCCAGACCCACCTCACACCGATAGCAGTCCTCGTGGAAGCTTCTGCCCAGACACTCGATCCGGTAGGCGTCCCTCCCGTCCTGCGGGATGATGGGCTCCTCGCAGACGCCGCAGACGGGAGCAAACCTCCTGGAAGGCAGGCAGGCAGGCGAGGTCGGTCACGCGGCAGCCCCCCCCCCGATTTTTAACTCTCTAGGGTGGGGCAAGGGTTCACCTGACGAGAGGCAGCCCCCCCCACCCACCGCAAAGGCAGAGCACCCCCCCCCCCCGTTGCTGTACCGGTAAAAGTCTGGAAGGCAAAGAGCCCGCTGGTCGTCATCCACGGCAAAGGCGTCGTTGCCGATCCGTTGCCGGCAGGCCACGCAGGTGAAGCATTCCGGGTGGTACCCCTTTCCCAGGGCCCATACGATCTCACTGAGGATGAAGGCTTGGCAGGCATCGCATTTCTCCAGGGTGTTCTGGGGTGGGCAGGGGGGCGGCATGAGACACAGGAAGGAAAGAGGCAGACCCGATTCTCCTCCCCCCCCCCCCGGCCCCACTCCGTGGCCCAGGCTGGCCATTGCCCCAGGCCCGTGATGGCGAAGCAGTGACACGCAAAACCCTCCCTTGCGGGCACGCCAGCCTTCTCCCCAGCCCGGCCCGACCGCCGATGCACGCACGCCTCCCACTGGCCAGCTGGTCTTTGGACCTCTGCCACGCATGCCGTGGGGCACATGTGGGGGGGGGCGATGCATGCACCCGTACGCAGGATGCAGTGGTGGGTTTCTGCAGGCTCGCACCTACTCGCAAGAGCCGGATGGTGAAATTTAGAGAACCGGTGAGAGGGGGTTCCACCGGCGGACCCAGAAAGGAAGGAAGGAAGGAAGGAAGGAAGGAAGGAAGGAAGGAAAGAAAGAAAGAAAGAAAGAAAGAAAGAAAGAAAGAAAGAAAGAAAGAAAGAAAGAAAGAAAGAAAGAAAGAAAGAAAGAAAGAAAGAAAGAAAGAAAGTTTATCATCACAATGGAGCCCAAAATTTTGGTTGCTAAGCAAGAGCGTTGTTAAATGAGTTTCACCACATTTTACAAGTTGGCCACTCCCACCCTGTCACATGACTGATAAGCCACGCCCACAAAATAGGCCACACCCAGAGAGTAGGTCCTAAAAAAATTTGAAACCCACCACTGGCAGGATGCATGCGTGTGTAGGGGGGGGGGTGTTCGCACTCCATTTTGGGGCCTCGCACAGCACCCCCGTGCCCCGTTCTGTCTTTTAGGTGGCTGCAGGAGGCCTATTAGGTCCAAAACGTGGCGCGGGGGTGCTGCACAAGGGTTAATGTTAGGGGAAACCACCTGCACCAACCCGGAAGCCAAAAATGGGCACGGGGCACAATCGGAGTATGCGTGCGTGTGTCACACATGCATGCCGTTGTGTGTGTATGTGCAGGAGGGAAAGGCACATACGATGTGTGTGTTTGTGTGTACACGCGCAGTCATTGTATTATGCGTGCCGGCACACTTTTGGCTCACACCGACCACAAATGGCAGAAGGCGTAAGACTGCTTTCCTACTGGAAAGATACCGGTTAACAGATGAAAGTTTTAATTCAAAATGAGTTCAGCTGAGGAAAATTTAGTGACAATTGACATGCTTAACTAAATAACTGAAAATGATAATAATGTATATGTAGGTATTGGTATAACATGTAGTAATTGGATATGAATATTGAATGGGACCTATGAAAGGAGATGAGTAATTGTTTGATTATACACAAAGAAAAAGAAAAAAAAGAAATGATAACGGATATAGTTAAATAAAGAAGAGATAAAGAAAGAGTGCAGAGAAGAGCAACCAAGATGATTAGGGGACTGGAGGCTAAAACATAGGAAGAACGGTTGCAGGAACTGGGTATGTCTAGTTTGATGAAGAGAAGGACCAGGGCAGGGAGACATGATAGCAGTGTTCCGATATCTCAGAGGGTGCCACAAAGAAGAGGGAGTCAAACTATTCTCCAAGGCACCTGAGGGCAGAACAAGAAGCAATGGGTGGAAACTAATCAAGGAGAGAAGCAACTTAGAACTGAGGAGAAATTTCCTGACAGTGAGAACAATTAACCAGTGGAACAGAAGTTGCCTCCAGAAGTTGTGAATGCCCCAACACTGCAAGTCTTTAAGAAGATGTTAGATAACCATTTGTCTGAAATGGTATAAGGTTCCTGCCTACGCAGGGGGTTGGACTAGAAGACCTGCAAGGTCCCTTCCAACTCTGCTATTGTACTGTATTGTATAAAGATAACAATATATATATATAGGTATGGGTATAACATGGGAAAACTGGATGTAAATTCTAAACAATGGTTTGAAAAGGAGGACGAGAAATCTTTTGTTATTAAATGTTATTGATGCTTGGCTAGAATAGGTGATAAGAATCAGTGCTGTTGGAGGATATTATTATTTATGTATTTATTATTTATTTTTCAGATTTATATACCGCCCTATCTCCCTGGTGGGACTCACAGAAAAAAGTAAAAACACTCATAACAGTCACAATATAAATATAAAATAGAATTACATAATTAAGTCTGTGCTAAAAAGTAGTTAAAAACTGTAAAAATGTTCTATTTAAAATTAAACCATTAATCTACGCCAGGCCAGCCAGATGGAAAAAGTGCGTTTTGAGCGCCCGGCGGAAGAGGCGTAGGTCCGTGATGGTGCGAAGGTCGGGGGGGGGGGGGGGGCAGGTCGTTCCAGAGGGCCGGACCCGCCACAGAGAAGGCCCTCAATTCAATTTATTAGACTTGTATCCCGCACCTATGTCCCCAAAGGGACTCAGGGCGGCGCGCAGGCAATTAACATTAAATATAAACATATAAATACATAAAAACACCATAAAAACCTCAACAATAAAAAATGATTAAATTTAGAATGCCGTGCTAAAATTCAATAAAATCCCCCTAATTAAAACATCGTGTTAATTGACCGGCAGACGGCACCGTGAGGAGGCCCATTCTGTGGGAGTGGACAGGTCGAAGGGAGGTATGTGGCAGGAGGCGGTCTCGCAGATAGCCAGGACCCGTGCCATGGAGCGCTTTGAAGATGGTTACTAACGCCATTACAATTAGTAAATAAGATGCCAATATGTGGTTGTGTTTTAAGCTTTGGTATGTTTTATGACGAAGGACGTGTAAATAATGATAGTTAAATAAGAAACTTTTGGAAGCTAGACCTCCAACAAATAAGAGGAAGGACTTTTTCACCCAGAGGATCACTTGTCTATGGAACTCCCTGCCAGAAGAAGTGGTGACAGCTGTCAGCCTCGACATCTTTAAGAAAGGATTAGAGAAGTTCATGGAGAACAAGGGGATCCATGGCTATCATTATGGACGCCTAAGGACACCCTCCGGGTTGGAGAGATAGGCAGGATATCTCTCCATGCCATTTGCAGGGAATCACAAGCAGGTGAAGACGTCTGCTTGGGAAGCAAATGGGGAGCCACTGTGGGAGACAGAAGGCTGGACTGGATGGGCTGTGGCCTCTTCCGGCAAGGCTGTCCTTATGTTCTTAAAGGGGAAGAAGGAAAAGGAAAGAGAGAAAAGAGAAATTGGGGAAAGGGAAAGAGAGAAAGGGAAAGATGGTAAGAGAGGAGAGAAAGAGAAAGGGGAAGAAAGAAAAGACAAGGGAAAGAGAAAGAGGGGAAAGAGAAAGACAGAAATGGAGAACAAGGGTATCCATGGCTGTCATGATGGACGCCTAAGGACACCCTCCGGGTTGGAGAGATAGGCAGGATATCTCTCAATGCCATTTGCAGGGAATCATAAGCAGGTGAAGACGTCTGCTTGGGAAGACCCTGAAGCAAATGGGGAGCCACTGTGGGAGACAGAAGGCTGGACTGGATGGGCTGTGGCCTCTTCCAGCAAGGCTGTTCTTATGTTCTTAAGAATGGAGGTATGATGAGGGTAACATGTATAGGGTAACATGTATTCGTGCGGCCGGCCTGGCGTAGCTTTTAATTGGTTTTAGAGAGGGTTTTTAGATACGGCTTTTATCAAAATCAGGCGTACTATTGGATAGATTTTTAATTGTATTTTAATTGTTTTATATGAGTGATTTTATACTAGTTGATTTTTATTGAGGCCTGAGTCCCGCTGGGAGAAGGTGCGGTATAAAAAAAATAAAATAAAAAAAATAAATAAATATATGCATATTTGATTTCAATATGCTTGAAATAATATGAACCTTGCATGATGATGGTGGAAAACTGTTGCATGAAAACATTTGTATTAAATTTTTCAGCACAGGGCTTCCTAAATTTAATCAGCTTTTACTGTGGTGTATTTGGTATGGTGTGTTTATTTATTTATTTGTATGCTTCTTTGAACTTCCTGTGCACCGCCCTGAGTCCCTTCGGGGAGATAGGTTGCGGTTTATAAATCAAATAAATCAAATCAAATCAAATCAAAACGCAAAATTTTTGTGTTGTGTTTAAAATTAAAATAAATGAAAAACTTTTTTTAAAAAATGGTTAACCGCCCCTGGCTTAGGCCTTACCTGATGGCAAGCCACGCACAACGGCCGGCCTTCTTTCTGGTAATAGCTCTGCCCCGCCAGGCTGCTGTCACACCCTCGGCAGGTGAAGCATTCGGCGTGGTACTGCTTCCTCATGGCCTCCAGAGCAAGGGCATCGGGCGGAATGCCCTTGTGGCAGAAAGCGCAGATATCTGGGAAAGGAAACGGGGCGCCACACACACCCCGACGGGGCGGTCAGCCAGGGTCCAGTTGCCTCCCTCCGGAAGCCCGGGGCAGAGGCCTCTCGGTGGGGATGGGGAGCAGCTCCTCACCTGGCGTGGAGGCCTCCTCCTCCTCCTCCTCCAGCTGTTCATCTGTCCATCCGAGAGTCTCTTCCGCTCCAGAAGTCTGGAAAAGAGAGTTAAAAGCCGAGCGCTTCGGAAAGCAAAGTGGATTCGAGAAAGGAAAGTAGAAAAGATACAGAACCCAGACAGGACACTGGGCGGGGGGGGGGGGGGGGGTGTTATTTATTTATTTATTTAATTCGATTTCTAGACCGCCCCCTCTCCCTGAAGGGACTCGGGGCGGTGTACAGGTATAAATTAAAACTATCAAAACCATAACAATACATATGACTAAAATCAAATTAAACAATCCTCTGTACAAAATTTATAAAAATTAAAACTAAACGCATAAAACCAGATAAATAATTTAAAATTACAGACTGGGGCGGGAAGTCTGGAGTTAGGCCAGGCCGGCTAAATGAAACAGGTGGGTTTTAAGTTTCTGGCGGAAGGAGCGGAGGTCCGTAGTCGTTCTGATATCGGGGGGGGGGGGGGGGGAGGTCATTCCAAAGGGTCGGGCCCATCACAGAGAAGGCCCTTCCCCTGGGCGTCGCCCGCTTGCATTGCCTAGCGGACGGCACCCGGAGAAGTCCCTCTCTGTGAGAGCGAATTGGCTGAAGGGATGTATGGGGCAGGATACGATCCCGCAAATAACTAGGTCCTGTGCCATGGAGCGCTTTAAAGATGATAATCAACACCTTGAAACGCACCCAAAAGGCCACAGGTAGCCAGTGCAGCCTGCGCAGGAGCGGTGTTACGTGGGAGTATCTAGAAACTCCCAGAACTGCCCGCGCGGCCGCATTTTGGACCAGCTGCAGCCTTCGGGTGCATCTCAAGGGGAGCCCCATGTAGAGAGCGTTACAGTAGTCTAGACGGGACATCACAAGCGCATGAGTGACTGTGCGAAGGGCAAAAAGGGGGGGAGGAAGGAGGGGAAACAAGAAAATATAATATTAAATATATAAGTATATATATACAATAGTGAGATACCAAGGAGGGGGAATATAGTTAGGATAGATTAGCGAAGGTAAGGGAATAAGGAACGATATCTAATTATATTTGGGTTGGAGGAAATACCCTCCCAAGGAAATATAAACAGAGGCCGGAAAGAGACACTTACAATAAATAGAAAAAGAAAGAGAGAAAGGAGGAGAACATGAAAGGAAGATGGGGAAAAGAAGAAAGAGGTAAGGAGAGGAAGAAGGGAAGGGAGAGAAAGAGAAGGAGAGAGGGTAGGAAGGGGAAGAGGAAGAGTAGGAGTAGGAGAAAGGGAAGGGAAGAAGAAAGAGGAAAGGAGAGGAGGATGGGAGGGAGAGAAAGAGGAGAAAGGATAGGAAGAGGAGTAGGAGGAGAAAGGGAAGGGGAAGGAGAGGAGGATGGAGAGAAAGAGAAGGAAAAAGGATAGGAAGGGGAAGAGTAGGAGTAGGAGAAAGGGAAGAAGGAAGGGGAAGGAGAGGAGGATGGAAGGGAGAGAAAGAGAAGCAGAGAGGGTAGGAAGGAGAAGAGGAAGAGGAGGAGAAAGGGAAGGGAAGAAAGAAGGAGAAGGAGAGGAGGAAGGAAGAAAATAGAGAAAGGAGGGAAGGAGAAAAGAAAAGGGAAAATAAGGAAGTGCTACAACAGGCAGAAGGGATGGTAAACAGAGCAACCCACACTGTATATCATAACCTATTAAATGAAACAACAAATGTAGAAGAATGACAAACGTAAATAAGAATAACAATTATGTGAATCTGGGCTTCAAATGGCATGTAAGGGAAATTAAAATAAAACTAAAAAGGAGATGTAGCTCTTGTGGGTCAAGAGCCATGGGGAGGCCTTTAATTAAAATTCCTTCCCTCTCCAAAGTTTCCTTGGGGTTGGTTGAGGCGCGGCCTTGAGCCTCTCTCCAACGCCTCAAGGCCCCCCGTTCTTCTCGCGCATGTCATTTTTAAACACTTTAAAAGCCGGGCTGTGCTGAGCGTGATTAAAAAGAAGGGTACAGCCAGGTGGCCATTACGTTCCATTAAAAGCGGAGCCTGTGTTTAAATCCAGCTGCCTGCTCTCCCCGTAAGGCAGGGGGGTGTCCAATCTTGGGGAGCTTTAAGACCTTGGGGTCTTCAACTCTGTGGGACACACACACACCCTGCCGCAAGGAAAGGCCCCCAAAAGGACACACACACACCCTGCCACAAGGAAAGGCCCCCAAAAGACGATTTACCTGCAGGGAGGAAGGCAAGGCGGCATCTCCCGTCTGCAGATCGGGGCCCAGGGTCTCCACCCGGAGGGCAGCGGGCCGCAGAGACCCCAGGGAAGCCTCCACGGGCTGAGGAGGGTCAACAGGAGGCGGCAGGGCAGCAGAACCTGCAGGAAGGAAGGACCATAGAGGGATCTGGGTTGCGAGCCAACCAGCCGTTCAGCCAGATCAGGGGATAGCAATCTGCGGCTCTGGAGCCGCATGCGGCTCTTTTCATCCCCCCTGGCTGCGGCTCCCTGTCGCCGCTCGGCTCTACAGTTGATAGGGCTTTCGGTTAGGGCAGGTAGAGGGAAAAGGAGGAAACTCTATGGTTGGGGACCCAGACTTCCGGTCAGCTCCGGAATTGGATGGGGGACTTCTGGTTAGGACTTGTGCGGCTCTTTTGAGTGTTTAAGGTTGCCGATCCCTGAGCCAGACCTTCAAGGGTCCACCCAGGCCAGAGAAACCACAGGGCTGAGGGTTCCCACTTGGGGCAGAGCCCATTTGGGGGTCCCAGGGGCCAAAGGATGGCAAGGGTCTCACCTGCACCGGGAGTGCCGCCGGGGCCCCTCCCCTCTTGATGAGGGACGGGCTTCTCGGTGGGAAGGAAGAGCGGGGCCTTCCCAGGAGCCCCGCAGCCCCTCCGGGGCGGCGCAAGGATGATGAAGATGGAAGAGACCATGCGCTTCTCTGTCTTGTCTGAGAGCATCCCCACCTGAGGGAAAGGGCAGGCCAGAGGCAACTTCAGAGGGGGGGGGATCTCTCCCTCCAAAGCCCCCCCTCCTCATTCCAGCAGAAAAGCGGGGGGTGTCAACAGGAAACATAAAGGAGCTTCATCCCTAGAAGCGATCTGACCTCAGCGTAGTACATACAATTGTCTACTTCAACGTCCTACCTGTCAATGACTACTTCAGCTTCAACCACAACAATAAATATGACTTTAAAACTTTAAATAGGAGCCAGCCGTGGGCAGCAGCTGCCAAAAAAGCCAACCCAGTCCTAGGCTGCATCAACAGAGGGAGAGAATCAAGATCACGGGAAGGGTTAATACCACTTTATAAGGCCTTGGGAAGGACACACTTGGAATACGGCATCCAGTTTTGGTCACCACGATGTAGAAAAGACGTGGAGACTCTGGAAAGAGTGCAGAGAAGAGCAACCAAGAGGATTTAGGGGACTGGAGGCTAAAACATAGGAAGAACGGTTGCAGGAACTGGGTATGTCTAGTTGAATAAAAAGAAGGACCAGGGGAGACATGATAGCAGCCTTCCAATATCTCAAAGGCTGCCACAAAGAAGAGGGAGTCAAACTATTCTCCAAGGCACCTGAGGGTAGAACAAGAAGCAATGGGTGGAAATTAATCAAGGAGAGAAGCAACTTAGAACCGAGGAGAAATTTCCTGACAGTGAGGCCAATGAATCAGTGGAACAGAAGTTGCCTCCGGAAGTTGTGAAGGCCCCAACACTGGAAGTCTTCAAGAAGATGTTAGATAGCCATTTGTCTGAAACGGTATAAGGTTTCCTGCCTAGGCAGGGGGTTGGACTAGAAGACCTCCAAGGTCCCTTCCAACTCTGCTATTGTATTGTATTATAATACACAAGCACACAATGGATACAAACTCAAAGAAAACCGCTCCAAACTCGATTGCAGAAAATACGACTTCAGCCACAGAGGGGTCAACGCCTGGAATGCTCTACCCGACTCTGTGGTTTCTTCCCCACAATCGCCCCCCCCCCCCAATTTTAACCTCAAACTGTCTACTGTGGACCTCACCCCATTCCTGAGAGGTCCGTAAAGGGGGCCTGCATAAGCGCACCAGCGTGCCTGCCGTCCCTGTTGTCAAGTTCCCTTGTATTGGCATTCATTTCATGTATTCGTATCCGTGTCTGTACTCATCTCTCTTACCTAACCCGTACTTGACGGAAAGAAAGAAGTAAAGTAAACATTAAAGAAAGCTTGCCAGAAGAGACCGGACGGCCATCTGTCAGAAATGGTGTAGTAGGATCTCCTGCTTGGGGTTGGACTAGATGACCTCCAAGATCCCTCCTAACTGTTACTCTATTAAATGGTGTAGGGCAGGCATGTCCAAAGTCCGGCCCGGGGGCCATTTGCGGCCCGGGGGTCGGTTTAATACTGCCCTCCAACAGCCCTCCCTGCTCTGTGTAAATGTGGCCCTCCCTTCCTCCCTCTGTCTCTGGGGCTGTGTGGCTGGGAGGGAGGTGGACGGATGTTACGGATGCCTCCTCCCGCAGCGGGCGAGGGAGCAGGCGGGGTGAGTGACTGACAGACACAGAGAGAGACAGAAGGTGAGGGAGGGAAAGACAGAGAGACAGACAGAGACAGAGAGAAAGAGAGGGAGGGAGAGAGACGGAGAGAGACACAGATAGAGAATGACACCGGGAGGGATTGAATCGGAGACAGACGGGGAAAGAGGGAGAGACAGACATACAGAGAGAGGGAGGGAGGGAGAGAATCAGAGAGAGTGACACACACAGAGACAGGGAGAGGGAGGGAGAGACAGATAGAGACTGATTAAGTGAGTGAGAGACAGACAGACAGACACACACACACACAGAGTGACAGAGAGAAAGAGAGAAAGAGAAAGAGAGAAAGAAAGAGAAAGAGAAAGAAAGTGAGAGAGAAAGAAAGAGACAGAAAGGGAGACCGAAAGAAAGAGAAAGAGAGAGAGAGAGAGAAAGAAAGAGAGAAAGAGAGAGAAATGGAGAGAGAGGAAGAAAGAGAGAGAGTGAGAGAGAAAGGGAGACAGAAAGAAAGAGAAAAAGAGAGAGAAAGAAAGAGAGAGAAATGGATAGAGAGAGAGAGAGGAAGAAAGAGAGAGCGAGAGAAAGAAAGAGACAGAAAGAAAGAGAAAAAGAGAGAGAGAGAAAGAAAGAGAGAAAGAGTGAGAGAAATGGAGAGAGAGAGAGGAAGAAAGAGAAAGAGAGAAAGAGGTAGGTAAGCTTTTTTAAAATTTATTTTCAATACATTGTGAAAACTCAACTGTCAGTTGATCTTAATGTTATGAAATGAAAAGTATGTCATTTGCAATTAACTTGGCATAAAATAATTTATTTGCATTTAATTGTAATGGTTCAAAGAATGTTCGGAAAAATGTTCGGCCCTCCACCATGTTCACTTCATCCAATCTGGCCCTCTTTGAAAAAAGTTTGGACACCACTGGTGTAGGGTCTCCTGCTTGGGGGGGGGGGGGTTGGACTAGATGACCTCCAAGGTCCCTTCCAAATCTGTTAATCTATTAAATGGTGTAGGGTCTCCTGCTGGTGGGTGAGGTTAGACTAGATGACCTCCAAGGTCCCTCCTAACTCTGTTAATCTATTAAATGGTGGCGGGTCTCCTGCTGGTGGGGGAGGTTGGACTAGATGACCTCTAAGGTCCCTTCCAACTCTGTTATTCTGTTAAATGGTGTAGGGTCTCCTGCTTGGGCGTGGGTGGGAGGTTGGACTAGATGACCTCCAAGGTCCCTTCCAACTCTGTTAATCTATTAAATGGTGTAGGGTCTTCTGCTGGGGGGCGGGGGAGTTGGACTAGATGATCTCCAAGGTCCCTTCCAACTCTGTTAATCTATTAAGTGGTGTAGGGTCTCCTGCTGGGGGGGGAGTTGGACTAGATGACCTCCAAGGTCCCTTCCAACTCTGTTATTCTGTTAAATGGTGTAGGGTCTCCTGCTTGGGGGTGGGTGGGGGGTTGGGCTAGATGACCTCTAAGGTCCCTCCTAACTCTATTAATCTATTAAATGGTGCCGGGTCTCCTGCTGGTGGGTGAGGTTGGACTAGATGACCTCCAAGGTCCCTTCCAACTCTGTTATTCTGTTAAATGTAGAGTCTCCTGCTTGGGGTGGGGGTTGGGCTAGATGACCTCCAAGGTCCCTTCCAACTCTGTTCGTCTGCCATCCACCCGCCCCCCCCCCGCCCCCTCTTTCCTTCTGTGCTTGCGGGGAGGGGCTCAAAGGGGCAGGAAGGAAGACCCCTCCCGGAATACAAGCGGGCTCAAAGAAGCCCCCCCCTCCCCCTGCAGAGCACCCGGCCCCTCTCCCCAAAAGCCCCCCTTGCAGGAACGGCTCCGAGCTTTAGGGAGGGCGGGGTGGGCGCGTTCCGCGGGGCCATCGGGGACCCCACCCCCCCGCCTCCAGATGCGCTCCTCGCTCGGCTACCGGGGGGGGGGGTGGGAAGGGGACCAAGGCGGGACTTTTGGGGGGGGGGAGGGGATCCAACACCCCCCCCCCGCGGGGATCTCCCTTGCCAGGAGGGCTGCCCCGGCCACTCCGCCCTTTCTCCCCGGGGAAAGGCTGCCCGAAGTCCCGGGACGCAGAGGTCCAGGCAAAGCAGCGGACGGAGTGCGGGGGGGGGGGGGGATCGATCCTACCTGGCCACCGCCCTACCGGACCTCACCTGGAAGCGGCCAGCGGCGGGCGGCTGCTTCTCCTCCCTCCGCTCCGTCTGCCTGCCTGCTTGTCTGCCTGCCTGCCTGGGGTCGAGCAACCGCGCCACGCCCGGCCGCCGCGGCCGTAAAAGGCGAGGGGCGTCTGCCAAAAGCGGAGCTTTGCTGCTCTTACCTGGCCGGCCCTCCCCCGCGCCCCGCCCACCGATGGCACTGGCCACGCCCTCCTTCCCTCCCCCACAGGCTCCCCTCTCGGCACTCTGCCCCCCACAGCAAGGCTCCCCCCCACCCCCACCCCCCAAAAAATCCCACCCCAAAATCCAGCATCCCCAGCCGGAGGCAATAGTTCCCATCATCCTGGACCTCTGGGGGGAGGAGGGGGACAGATTAACAGAGTTGGAGGGGACCTTGGAGGTCATCTAGTCCAACCCTTCTGCCCAAGCAGGAGACCCTGTCATTTAACACATTAACAGAGTTGGAAGGGATCTTGGAGGTCATCTAGTCCAACCCTCCTGCCCAAGCAGGAGACCCTACACCGTTTAACAGATTAACAGACTTGGAAGGGGCCTTGGAGGTCATCTAGTCCAACCCCCCTCCTCAAGCAGGAGACCCCACACCATTTGATTAACAGACTTGGAAGGGGCCTTGGAGGTCATCTAGTCCAACCCCCCTCCTCAAGCAGGAGACCCCACACCATTTAACAGATTAACAGACTTGGAAGGGGCCTTGGAGGTCATCTAGTCCAACCCCCCTCCTCAAGCAGGAGACCCCACACCATTTGATTAACAGACTTGGAAGGGGCCTTGGAGGTCATCTAGTCCAACCCCCCTCCTCAAGCAGGAGACCCCACACCATTTGATTAACAGACTTGGAAGGGGCCTTGGAGGTCATCTAGTCCAACCCCCCTCCTCAAGCAGGAGACCCCACATCATTTGATTAACAGACTTGGAAGGGACCTTGCAGGTCATCTAGTCCAACCCCCCTCCTCAAGCAGGAGACCCTGCACCATTTAACAGGTTAACAGTTGGAAGGGGCCTTGGACGTCATCTAGTCCAAACCCCCTGCCCAAGCAGGAGACCCTACATCTGCCTCTACCTGACTGTAACCAATTAACAGAGTTGGAAGGGACCTTACAGGTCATCTAGTCCAACCCTGTAGGAAGTCGGCGTCCACCCCTCTCCTAGAAAAATGAAATATCCTGGGAAATATTGAAAAGGCAGAATATTGTATTTCCCTGGATCAGAAATGGGGACACATTTTTTTTAATGGCAGGAATCAGACTTACTCTTCATAGCTCCCACCTTTCTCAATGGGCCATTAGGGGCCCTGAGCTAGTTTACTCTGCATAACAAAGGTAGGATTAGCCATCACCACATGGCATCTGGGAGCTCAACCAAGCTCGGGACTCAAAAAGACACACAACCTGGAGACCCTCTATCGCCAAAGAGCCAGCGCTGTCCGAAGACGTCTCCATGGTCATGCGGCCGGCATGACTCAACGCCCGAAGGCGCACGGAACGCTGTTCCCTTCCCACCAAAGGTGGTCCTTATTTTCCTACTTGCATTTTTTACGTGCTTTCGAACTGCTAGGTTGGCAGAAGCTGGGACAAGTCACGGGAGCTCACTCCGTTACGCGGCGCTGGGGATTCGAACTGCCGACCTTTCTGATCGACAAGCTCAGCATCTTTAGCCGCTGAGCCACAGTGTCCCTACCTACGTAATTTACAGGAATATTAAAGGGAATTTCCAGCAGGTTATTCTTGACAGTCAAAGGCCCCTTAGTTTGGCCCATTTTGTGGGGCTGACCCCTTGAAAAGAAGCTTGGGAATTGAGGGTGGGGGGGTTTCGACTACTGTCCCCTCCCAGCCGCTTACCTCTTTTCCGAGGGGAGCACAAGCCGAGACTGTTGTGCCCAGATGATGCGGGACCACCTCACCATCCTGTACCAGGTGTGCGTGGACCCGATCCTCGCCCGTCTTCTGATTGTCCAGCCCAAGGGGTCTGCCACATGTGGCTCTTTACATCCTCTGCTGCGGCTCCCTGCCTGTCGCTCAAAATAGGCGTCACAGCTGCCCCATGTTGCAAATAGCTACCGGCGCGCAATTTATTAAGTTTGTCAACCCCAAATATTTTTGTTGCACGCAGAAATAAAATTCTGTTTTCTCTGTCGCAGTTCACTGATTTCGTAAATTGCAATCTAATTTAACTATTTGTCAGCGCACAACGTAGGTACAATGATTAGTTGAACCCCCCCTGAGCGCACTCCCCTCCAACGCAATACAACTCACAGTGTTGTATAGTTGATTTTTTTTTTTAATACATCGCATAAAGGTAAAAATAAATAATATATGCAGTGATACCTTCATTTTAGGTGTCCATAGGGCTTTGTGGCTCCCGGTGTTTTCTTTTCTGTGGGAGATGGGTCCAAATGGCTCTTTGGGTGTGTACGGTTGCTGACCCCTGGTCCAGCTCTGTCTACTGGCTGGGGTTGCCCTTCCTGAAGCGGGCACAGCGGTTCACCCGGGGTCAGACCAGTGCCCGAGGACTCCGCCAGGGCTGCTCCAGAGGGAGGGGGCCACTACAGCTCAGCCTCCCCCCCAAGTCTCCCGCTGGCTTTCCCCCCCCCACAAAAGGAAGGCGGATTTCCCAGCCCCTCCCCATTCCGTCACTACACCCACCCACCCCCTAAAAAAGCAGGTCAGGTTTGAGCCTGCAAACTGGCACCAAAATCGGCTCGAGGCTGCCACCTGCTGGACTCGCAGGGAAAGGAAGACCTATCACCTCCGTGGTGAGGATGGGCTTGCCGGGCAGTCGGTCATACCGCCTGGGGTCAGAGGTTACCAGGCAAGGGAACTGGCCCCTTCACCTCTAGCCGTGATGGCGAACCCATGGCCCGCCTGCCACAGGTGGCACGCGCAGCCGTATCGGCAGGGGAAACGGTTTTTGCTAGGAAGGCTCTGGGGCCTGGGGAGAGCGAAAACCGGACCTTCCGGTCTGACCGGAAGTTGGCAAATGGGCTATTTCTGGCCTCCGGAGGACCTCGGGGGTGTGTGTTCCCCCTCCCCAGGCTCCTAGAAAGGATCTGAAGCCTGGAGAAAGCGAAAAATGGACCTTCCGGTCCGACCGGAAGTCAGCATACAGGCCGTTTTCACCCTCCCCAGTGCTAGAAAGGCTCTGGAGCCTGGGGTGTGGGAAAAACAGACCTTCCGGTCTGACCAGAAATTGGCAAATGGGCCATTTCCAGCCTCTGGAAGGGGGGGGGGGGGAGAGACCTTTTTTGCCCTCGCCAGGATCCTAGAAAGGCTCTGGAGTCTGGGATGTGTGAAAAATGGCCCTTCGGGTCTGACAGGAAGTTGGCAAATGGGCCATTTCTGGTCTCCACAGGATCTCCGGGTTGGGGGGAGAGAGAGACCTTTTTTGCCTTCCCCAGAATCCTAGAAAGGCTCTGGAGCCTGGGGAAAGTGAAAAACAGACTTTCCAGTCAGACCGGAAGTTGGCAAATAGGCCATTTCCAGCCTCTGGAGGGGGGGGGGGGGAGGAGAGACCTTTTTTGCCATCCCCAGGTTCCTAGAAAGGCTCTGGAGTCTGGGGTGTTTGAAAAATGGCCCTTCCGGTCGACCGGAAGTCGGCAAAAAGGCCATTTTTGCCCTCCCCAGACTCCTAGGAAGGCAAATGGGCCATTTCTGGTCTCTGGAGGACCTCCGGGGGGGGGGGGAGACCTTTTTTGCCCTCCCCAGGATCCTAGAAAGGCTCTAGAACCTGGGGTGTGGGGAAAAACAGACCTTCCGGTCTGACCGGAAGTTGGCAAATGGGCCATTTCCGGCCCCCGGAGGGCCTCCGGGTGTGGGTGGGTGGGTGGGAGAGGACATTTTGAGCCTTCCCAGGCTCCTAGAAAGGCTCTAGAGTCTGGGGTGTGTGAAAAATGGCCCTTCCGGTTGACCGGAAGTGGGAGGGGAAAGGATGTCGCGCTAGGAGGAGACTCTATGGTGGGGGAACCGGACTTCCAGTCGGCTCCAGAATTGACTGGGGGGGCTTCCGGTTAGGACCTTTGTGGCTCTTTGAATGTTTAAGGTTGCCGACCTCTGCCTTAGCCCGAATGGATTCCCCTTGCTACCTACCAACAAAAGGCTCTCTCTCAGCTCCTTTTGGCCCCTCTGCTGTCCCAGGAAGCCAGACCAGAATTGCTGAAGGGGGCAGTGGTGGCATTATGCCCTAGAGCAGGGGTCTCCAACCTTGGCAACTTTATGCCTGGTGGACTTCAAGTCCCAGAATTCTGGGACTTGAAGTCCACGAGGCGTCAAGTTGCCACGGTTGGGGATCCCTGCCCTAGAGGGAATCCACCAACCCATTTGACCCCAACGCTGGAGAGCCCAGAAGGAGCTGGGTCCGCGGGGTTGCCTGGTCCGCGGTCTCTAGGCCCTTCTTTTTCGGGACGCGGCCTCTGGCGCTGCTGCTGCTGCCGTAGATCTGGAGGGGCGCTCTTGGCGCTGACCGTGTGGCGGACCGGATGTCGATGCAGAGGGGCTCTCATCCTGAAATGGAAAGCGATGGAGAATACACGGAAGGGGCGGCTTCCCTCCCACAGCGCAGGGAGGCCTCTTGCTTACGACTGTCCGTCAGGACCTCTGGACTTTGAGTGGGGGGGTAGGGGGCGAGAGCAAAACCATCCCCACTTGCTCAGCTGGTGAAGACAGCCCTGAGCTCCATTTAAAGGGAACTTCCCAGAGGTCAGCAGAGATGCAGCTGAGAGGGAGGGTCTCCTTCTGTCTGCGGTATGGCCTCCTCCTCTTCCTCCTCCCCTCTCCTTCCTCTTTCTTTTCTCCTCCTCCTCCTCCTCTCCCTCTCTTACCTCCTCTACCTCTCCCTCCTTCTCCTCCTCCTCCCCTCTTCCTCCCCTCCTCTAGCACCTCACCCTACCTTTCCTTCTCCCTCCTCCTCCCTCTTTCCCCCTCTTCCTCTTCCCCTTCTCTTCATCCTTCCTTCCTCCTCCTCCTCCTCACTCTTCCTCCTCTCCTTACTTCTCCTCCTCTCCTTCTCCTTCCTTCCTTTTCCTTGTCCTCTCCTCTTCCCCTCTTCCCCTTCCTCCTCCTCTCCTCTTCCTTCTCCCCTTCTCTTCCTCTTCCCCTTCTCCCTCCTTCCTTCCTTTTCCTCGTCCCCCCTCCTCCTCTTCCCTTCCTCTTCCTTCTCCCCTTCTCTTTCTCTTCCCCTTCTCCCTCCTTCCTTCGTTTTCCTCGTCCCCCCCCTCCTCTTCCCCTCCTGTTCCCGTTCCTCCTCCTCCTCCCTTCCTCTTCCTTCTTCCCTCCTCCTCCTCCTCCCCTCCTTCTCCCCTTCCTCTCACCTGCTTCCTGCACACGTCCAGCATGGTTCCGCTCCGGGTCAGGCACCAGACCTCCCCCACCAGCGAGATGAAGATGTTCACGACGTCCCTCCACTGGCCCACCGTCATCAGCAAAACCAGAAGTCCCCCCATCCGGACAAAGACGGTCTGGAAAGCCATCTGCTGGTTGGGGTTGTGGTGCTGCTCCTCTGTTGGCCAAGCGGACGGAAGGAAGCGGGTCAGCGGGAGGAGCCGAAGGCCACCTTCTGTCCGCTGCTCAGGAAGGATGCCCAACGCCCCAGGGAGGGAAAGGGCAAGCGGCATTGGGGGGGGTCCGCCGGCAGCCCTGCGTTCGCAAAAACCCAGAGACCCCTCACCCTGCATGTAGATGACCAGAAGCGTGTAGCAGATGGTCAGCGGCGTCCAGAACCGGATGGCCTCGGAGGTCGAGAGGAAGTCCCGGTTGATCAGAGCCACCGCCGCCAAGTCGGCCACCCCAAATGTCACCCGCAGGGCATTGCAAAGCAGCCGGGGGATGCCGTGCCACGTGGCGAGGAGGAAGAGGCACCCTCCGCAGTAGCGTTCCCGGCAGTGCAGCTCGTACATGGTGGAGACGTGCCAGGCCAGGCGCCAGACGTAGTGGGTCAGCAGCCCGGCCAGCCCCACGGCCAAGAGGAGGTTCCAGGTGCGATGCGGGGCGCCTTCCTGCAGGTAGCCGAGGCTGCAGGAGACGCCGCAGCCCAGCGAGTACTGGCAGAGCAGGTAGAGCTGGCTGCTGAGGGCCCCCTTGGGAACAAGAAGCAGGCGGCCTCTTTGTTACACGGAGGCCGACTTAGCCACCCGCCTGCCAAGAACTCTGGGCACCAGACACAATAAAATAGCACTAGCCCTTAGACTTATAGACCGCTTCACAGTTGCTTTTACAGCTCTCTCTAAGCGGTTTACAGAGTCAGCCTCTTGACACCCCCCCCCCAACCATCTGGGTCCTCATTTGACCCACCTCGGATTGACAGAAGGCTGAGTCAACCTTGAGCCTGGTGAGATTCGAACTGCTGGCAGTGGGCAAAGTTAGCCTTCAATACTGCATTCTAACAGGAAGGAAGGAAGGAAGGAAGGAAGGAAGGGAGGGAGGGAGGGAGGGAGGGAGGGAGGAAAGGGAGGGAGGAAGGAAGAAAAGGAAGGTTGGGAAGGGAGGGAGGGAGGAAGGAAGGGGAGGAAGGAAGGAAGGAGAGGGAGGAAGGTAGCAATAGCACTTAGACATATACCCCTTCACAGTGCTTCCCAGCCCTCTCTAAGTGGTTTACAGAGTCAGCCTCTTGCCCCCCCCCCCAACAATCTGGGTCCTCATTTGACCCACCTCAGAAGGACAGAAGGCTGAGTCAACCTTGAGCCTGGTGAGATTCGAACTGCTGGCAGTGGGCAGAGTTAGCCTGCAATAATGCATTCTAACAGGAAGGAAGGAAGGAAGGAAGGAAGGAAGGAAGGAAGGAAGGAGGGAGGGAGGGAGGGAAGGGAGGGAGGGAGGGAGGGAGGGAGGGAGGAAAGGGAGGGAGGAAGGAAGAAAAGGAAGGATGGGAAGGGAGGGAGGAAGGAAGGGGAGGAAGGAAGGAAGGAGAGGGAGGAAGGTAGCAATAGCACTTAGACATATACCCCTTCACAGTGCTTCCCAGCCCTCTCTAAGTGGTTTACAGAGTCAGCCTCTTGCCCCCCCCCCCCAACAATCTGGGTCCTTATTTGACTCACCTCAGAAGGACAGAAGGCTGAGTCAACCTTGAGCTTGGTGAGATTCGAACTGCTGGCAGTGGGCAGAGTTAGCCTGCAATACTTCATTCTAACCAGAAGGAAGGAAGGAAGGATGGAAGGGGGAAAGGGAGGGAGGAAGGAAGAAAAGGAAGGAATGGAAGGGAGGGAGGGAGGGAGGAAGGGGAGGAAGGAAGGAAGGAGAGGGAGGGAGGTAGCAATAGCACTTAGACTTATATACTGCTTCACAGTGCTTGTACAGCCCTCTCTAAGCGGTTTACAAAGTCAGCCTCTTGCCCACCAACCATCTGGGTCCTCATTTGACCCACCTTGGAAGGACGGAAAGCTGAGTCAATCTTGAGCCTGGTGATGTTTATGTTGAGCTTGTTATAAGGTTTCTAATGGATTGGTTATATACAGAATAAATATCAGATTAGGAAGTACTATGTAGTTTTTAGCTAAGAATGCTTTGATTGATAGGTGAATAGAGTAAATAATATTTGGGATGCTTGGAATTATTAGAGTGGTGTATAGCGGAAGTCAGGGGGGTGGGTTTGAATGGGAGGTGGGGGAGGGTTAGGGTGGAGGGCGGGGTAATATATATGTATGATTAATCTAGAGAGGGGAATAATGGGATATGCCTTTTTTTTTTTTTTTAAAGAGAAATTTATATTATGTCTTTTATATCTTTAATTAACTTAGAAGATGGTGTTAATGGGATATTAATATACTAAGAGAAACTTATATTGTGTCTGCTGGGAGGCGAGGGGGTATAATATCTGAATGAGAAACTTATTTTAAGACGGGGTGAGGGGGGGTATAGTATTTGTATGTGATTTATATTACATGTCGGGGGGGGGTAAAAAGGGGGAAAATCTGTGTGAATAAAACTTTTTCAATAAAAAAAAAATATGTCTGAAAAAAAAAAAAATCTTGAGCCTGGTGAGAATCGAACTGTCAAATTTCAGGCAGCCGGCAGTCAGCTGAAGGACCCTGCAGTATTGCCTTCTAGCCACTGCGCCACCACGACCTCCCCCTTCCTTCCTTCCTTCCTTCCTTCCTTCCTTCCTTCCTTCCTTCCTTCCTTCCTTCCTTCCTTCCTTCCTTCCTTCCTTCCTTCCTTCCCACTTAGGCCTTAGATTTATATACTGCTTTACAATGTCCAACCCCAATATTTAAATGGTGGGTGGGGGAAAAGAAAGCAAGGAAGCCCTTGGCCACCTCCTGACAGGGGGGGCAGAGCCATCACTCTACAAACACTGATAGAATAGAATAGAATAGAATAGAATAAGGAATAGAATAGAATAGAATAAGGAATAGAAAATGAAATGGAATAGAATAATTAATAGTATAGAATAGAACATGAGAGGAATAGAATATAATAGAATAAGGAATAGAACAGAATAGAAAAAGGAATAGAATAGAATGGAATGGAATAAGGAATAGAATAAGTAGAATAGAATATGAGGTAGGAATAGAATAGAATGGAATAGAATAGAATAGGAGTTAGGAATAGAATAGAATAGAATAAAATAGAATGGAATGGAATGGAATGGAATGAAAGAGAATGGAAGAGAATAAGGAATAGAATATGAGAGGAATATAATAGAATAAGGAATAGAATGGAATAAATAGAATAGAATAATGAATAGAATAGAATAAAAGTTAGGAATAGAATAAAATAGAATAGAATAATGAATAGAATGGAATGGAATGGAATAGAATAGGAGTTAGGAATAGAATAGAATAAGGAATAGACTGGAATAGAATACACAAGACAGAGTTGGAAGGGACCTTGGATGTCTTCTAGTCCAACCCCCTGCTTAGGCAGGAATTTGGTGCCTAGCAAGTAGCCCTTAAGCCGGCATTGCACAACGTTTTCCTCTGGCCACATTCTGACCCATGTCTGGGGTTCTGCTCACTCCTCCCCCAACTCGCCTGCCCCCCCCAGCCCCCGATGCAGAAGCAGGAAGGAGATGGGCAACCTTGTTGAGGGAGAGGATGGTGGACACTGCCCGAAGGGAGAACTCCAGGACGATCAGGGCGGCCACCCGGTGCCCCACCATGGTGAAGATGGCCGTCAGCACCATGAGATGGAGCCGGTCCAGGAAGGGCCGCTGTTGCCGGAGAGCTTCCTTCTCCTTCTGCCGGTCGGGGTCACTGGAGAGGATGAAGGGGAAAAGCCCGATGGGTCTACTGCAGGGGTCCCCAACCTTTTGGACCTCAGGGACCATTAAATTTATAAGTTTAAATCCCGCGGACCACTAATAGGATCTGGCTAATGACCGGCTGGGTGGGCGTGGCTGGGTGGGCATGTGACTGCATGGGCGTGGCCAACTCGATGTCAGTTACGTTGAGGGGGGCCTCGCTGGCCTCTACTCACCCCTCCCCTGCCAGCCCCTCCTCGCCTGCCTGTCCGGGCTCCTTAGGGCCCCAACAGGAAGCAGTTGCTGGAGCTAAGCAGCCCCCAGGAGAAAGAGTTGGCCAAACAGCTCCGTTCAAATTGGATCTCGCCGAGAAGGAGGCTCAGCAGAAGCACCTCACTGAGGACTACCAGCATAGGCTTTCCAAACAGAGGGAAGACCTGTGGGAGGGCAAGGCCAGGGACCGGCGCCTGGAAGCTCACTGGGCTGAGATGGTCAGCCAGTTCCAGGCCAGGAACAGCCCCACTGGAACGAGGCCCTCCGGCTCTTCGCCACCAGTGGCTCTTCCCTCCAGCCTTCGCCCAAAGCCCCCCACCAGGAGCCCGAAGCAGACCCCAAGTTGGAATTTCTGCCCCCCCTCTGCCCCCCACAAAAAGACCCCCGAAGGGGGAGACTCTCTGCAGCAACACAAGCGTTCATTGCACGCTTCCATCCCAGGGGTTGTAGTTTGAGGACTCCTGATTTAGTGCAATATAAAAAATGCAAATAACTACCAACGTTTTCTCACAGACCCCCAGTGGGTGACCGCCGGTCTACGGGGCAGATGAGCGCCCTACCCCTGCACGGCCTCCTGGTTGACCCAGGCAAGCGTCAGCCATGGGAGATGCCCACCTGGGGTGGTGGAGGGCTGCAATGAGTTGCAGAAGGTGGACTTCCTTACCCCCATCCCAGGGTCGTTCCCCGCCACCAAGCAGGCACTCACTTCAAGCACTGGATGTAGAGGTAGATCCTCATCAGGCTACCCAGGATGCAGACGGCGCAGGCCCCCACCAGCCCTGCAGGGAAGCAGAGGTCAGCCAGGAGGGAGGGAGGGAGGGGAGAGGGAGGGACGGCGTGGGGGAGTGGGGAGAGCTCACCCTGCAGGAGAGAATCCACAAGGCTGGAGGTCCAGGCCAGCGGGAGGAAGCCCTGCACCCAAGAGAGCATTGCGTCTCGTGCTTCGCCCAGGTTCCTCTCAACAGCCTCCCGAGTGTCGGCACAGAAAGGACCTTGAGCCCGGAGTAAGCAAATAAACTTGGTGGGGGGGGAGGAAGTGGGGGAGGACAGTGGGCAGTCTGGCTCTGCCGTGGATAAGGGGGGAGGCCCTCCTAGCAGCAGCACGCAGAAGGCACCTCCGCCGCCTCCTTCGTTCCAAGGCTCCGCTCTATGGGCTGGGGATGATGGGAGGCACGGCCCTCGGGAGTGTTGCTCAAATTCTTCCAGCCCAAGGCAGGAGCTGTGGGGCACCAGGCAGGGGGTGGGGGTGGGTTGGGGGAAGGAAGACATCCCCAGCTTTAGAGGGGAAGCTGTAAGGCCAAAACAACAGCCCCCCCTCCCTTTTGGCAGCTTAGAGGGTGCACTCGGTCAGACATATTAAGGCAAAGGTTCCCCTCGTATATATGTGCTAGTCCTTCCTGACTCTAGGGGGCGTTGCTCGTCTCCGTTTCAAAGCCCAAGAGCCGGCGCTGTCCGAAGACATCTCCGTGGTCATGTGGCCGGCATGACTCAATGCCCGAAGACGCACGGAACGCTGTGACCTTCCCACCAAAGGTGGTTCCTATTTTTCTACTTGCATTTCTTATGTGCTTTCAAACTGCTAGGTTGGCAGAAGCTGGGACAAGTCACGGGAGCTCCCTCCGTTATGCGGCGCTAGGGATTCGAACCGCCCAACTGCCGACCTTTCTGATCGACAAGCTCAGCGTCTTAGCCGCGGAGCCACCGCATCCTTACAGATGTTATTCAGCAGGCAGTTCAATATTTGCTTGCGCGCGTCTGGTGCTCTCTGAAGACCCCAAAGCGCTAACGGCTGGGACACTTGCAGCCTCGATCCGAAGGTCCCCAGCCGCCTTCTGCCCCAGTATTCGCGAAACGCCCCTTAAAGAGACGCCTTGGACAGGAAGTTCGGCTCCGTTTGGCTTCCTTCTCCACCTGGAGGACTGGGAGGTGCTCGCCTGCTGGCCTCAGGCCAGGCCAAGGCCTCCTGCCAGGGGGAGACACATGGAAATGGGCCTCCCTCTACTGCAGCATCGGAGCCACTGCCAGATTGCACACCCTTCCCTCTCCCTGGGCAAGCTCCCTCCTCAGTGTCCGTCCCCTACCTGGTCAGAAGATCCATCCCTCCAACCAGCATCACCCCCAGACGGAGGCCGACTCTGCCCCTGCTGAGGGGGTTGGCCCAGGGATGGGTTGCTGCTGGCATTAATGCCAATTCAATGGGCACACAATTTTGTGTGGGCGCGCGCTTCCCTCGTGCATGCGCAGTTCACCATTAATGCAATAAAATTTTCTATGCTCATGTGCAGAAGCAAAAAATAAGATGGCGCCGCTGTAGGGATGAGAACCAGTACGGGGGCATGGCAGGTCTGGTTCGCTGCCGGTTTCAGCAACCTAGGATGCCAAACTACTACCGTTTCAAATCAAATCAAATCAAATCAAATCAAATTTAATTTGTAGACCGCTCCCTCTCCCCGAAGGGACTCGGGGCGGTGCACAGGAGATTAAAAAGCGTACAAACATAGAAACATAATAAATATATAAAATCAAATTAAAACTACTATATCCCTGCGCTAAAAACCTAAAAACTAAAACCCCATTAAAAACCCAATTAAAACAATTTAAATATTCAGACTAAAAAGGCTGGAAGGTAGATTAGGCCAGGCCGGCCTGCTGGAAGAGATGAGTGTTAAGCTTTTGACGGAAGGAGCGGAGGTCCGGGGTTGTTCTGAGCTCGGGGGGGTAGGTCGTTCCATAGAGTTGGGCCCGCCACAGAGAAGGCCCTTCCCCTGGGTGTCGTCCGCTGGCATTGCCTAGTGGACGGCACCCGGAGAAGTCCCTCTCTGTGGGAGCGAATAAGTTGAAGGGATGTATGGGGCAGGATGCGATCTCGCAGATAGCTAGGTCCCGTGCCATGGAGCGCTTTAAAGATGGTGATCGACACCTTGAAGCGCACCCGAAAGACCACAGGCAGCCAGTGCAGCTCGCGCAGGAGTGGTGTTACGTGGGAATGCCTAGGAGCTCCCAGAATTGCCCACACGGCTGCATTCTGGATTAGCTGTAGTCTTCGGGTGCATCTCAAGGGAAGCCCCATGTAGAGAGCATTACAGTAGTCTTTGGACGAACCGGTAGAAACTCACTGGACTGGCCCAGCGTGAGCAATCGGCACATGAAGCAGGAAGCTTCTGACGGGTTCACCGTCTCCTCCCCACCCACCCAATGGTGGGATTCAGCCGGTTCACACCTATTCGGGAGAGCCGGTAGTTAACTTTCTAAGCAGTTCAGAGAACCGGTTGTTGGAATTAATCTCCTTTTGTCTCGTCCCCCCCCCCCCCCACTTTGCAGGGATAATCCTGTCAGGAAGGCAACATTCTGGTGTCGTTTCTCATCTTCGTTGTCCTGCTTACAGAAACCGCCTCTCCGGTTAACCCTTGTTACATTGTAACAGCTAGGGGAAGCGCCCATCGACTGGAGTGCCGTTGAGTTGGCCGTGCCCGCACAGTCACATTGTTAGGATATTCAGCCTTATATTGGGTTGACAATGTATATGAGTATATGTTCTTAAAGAGTACATGTAGCTTTAAGAACTGTGTTAAATTCTGATTGGCTGTGCTTCTCAGCTCTACCATAAAGGAAGCTCAGGAACGCAGTGCATTCCTTTTTCGATTCCATCTGAATCCTGTGTTTACTGTTTGCCGCTGAGTAGCTGAAGATTGAAGAAGTATTTGTTTTGCATTACTGTAAGATAACTCTGTGTTTGGCGAAGGACTGTTATTGTTTTTGAGAAGTTAGTATCACTGGTCGGAAGAAGTATTTTAGTTGCTACAAAGTAAAGACTATTTATTTTCTTACTATCACCGTTTTAGAGTTTGTTTTGTGGTTAAAGCAACGTATCGCTTTACTCTCCGGTGTATTACACTATTCCGCATTTATTTTCAAACGGGGGTGTTTGTTACCCCTAACACTGGTTACGGGACCAGAGTTGTAACACTGGTTCTGAACCCAGAGTTGCTAACACACATGATCACCGAGCCCCACCTACCCAGCTGGTCATTAGGGCAGAGAACCGGTTGTTAAATTATTTGAATCCCCCCACTGTCCCCCCCCCCTCAGCTGCTTGTGCCGGCCCCCTTTTGGGGGGTGAGCAAGGATCCCGAGGGGGTGGCAGCACACAGTCTACACAAGGGCTGCTCTCTCGTTTGTGAAATGGAGCCTTTATTATTATTTTTTAACCACAGAAACGGGGGATGTGCCTGTAGCCGATTCTCGGCCCCAGTCCTGCAGTGCCAGGCCAGGAGGGAGGGGGGCAGTCACAGAAGATGAGGTCCAGGGTCATCTGGTTCAGGACAGGAATTATTCTCCGCCCCACCTTCTCACATCTTTGAACTTGGGCCCTTGGACCTGCCGCCTCAGCCGTTTCCCCGTGGTGCTAAAACCAAACCCGGCTAATTTTGCCAACTAAACTTTGCCCGATCAACAAGGCGAGGGGAAAAAAAAAAAGATGTTTTCAATGAGCGGCCCATAAATCTGGGGTTGGGGGGAAGAGCAATGCCCTTTTCCTTCCTGCGGGAGGCGCCGTCGATGGCCAGCCTTTAGCCACTGTGGCCTCCCCTGCTCTTGCTGGAGACGGCCGTGTTGGGACCGGTACGTAGACACTACCCAACACCAGGGATGGTTACAACCGGGCACTCCTGTGCTGCCCCCCATCCTCCCTTCTCAGGGCTCCCCAAAGTCAGAAGAGGCAACGCCGCCTCCCCCCCCAAACTCTGGGCCTCCATCTTAAGACCAAACCGCCCACCCCCACCACTCCAGCGAAGGAGTTCAGCATTGGCAAAGGAGGAAGGGCCCCTCTGCAGACTTACTTTCCCCCCCATCTCTCAGAATCCTTTCTTTCTTTTCTTTTCTCTCTATTTCTTTCTTCTTTTTCCCTCCTTTCTTTTTTCTCTCCTTTGTCTTTCTTCTTTCTTTTTCTCTCTATTTCTTTCTTCTTTTTCTTTCTTTTTCTCTCTCCTTTGCCTCTTTCTTCTTTCTTTTTCTCTCCCCTATTTATTTCTTCTTTCCCTCATTTTTTCTTTCTCTCTCCTTCCTTTTTTCTTTCTCTCGTTTCTTTTCCTCGCTCCTTTTTCTCTTTTCTCTCTCTCGCTTTCTCTCCTTTCTCCCTCCCTCTCTTCTTCCTTTCTTGCTTTACCTGATCTCCCTCTTCTGTGGGAAAAACCAGAGGCTTCAGCCCGAGTGCAGCCGCTGCGGACTCTTGAAGAGGGAGAGGGGCTTGCCACTCCTCACCCTTCTGGCGCCTGCCTTTCTGAGTCTGGCCCTGGAGTGTAAGTCGTGTGTGTGTGTGTGAGAGAGAGAGAGAGAGAGAGAAAGTGACTCCTGGGGGGAAGGAGTAAAATCAAGTCTGCTTGGAACAATCCTTTCTCAGGTCGTGAATTTGGGACCGCCTCCCCAACCAAAAAGGAAGATGGTTGAAGCTTCAACTTTGCTTGAAGGTTGCAATGGGCTCTGCAGCGTCCTTCATTCTCCGGCCGCCATCACTGGAGACATCCGCAGCAGACGGACCTCCTGGCGCTCCAGCTGGGAAAAGGGGGGGGTTGCTCTCCTGCACCCTCCCCGCAGTCCTGCTCTCTCTGGGGCTGGAGGGTCCCGAGCAGCTTGGAGGTCTTCAGGTAGCCTGCTGCCAGTAGGTGACCCTCCTCAGCTCATCCCAGAAGAGAAGGCTCAGAACGGTGTGCGGTCCCAGGCGGAGGTAAGCGGGGCCGAAGCCCTTATACAGGGCCAGGACGCCTTCTTTCCCCGAGACCCGCACGACGCAGTCAAAGAAGCCGCGATAATGCTTGCCCTGCAAAGGAGGGGGGGAGAGGAAGAGGACGGGACTGGTTGACGGGAGTAATGTTCCCCCCACCCAACGCCGCCAGCCCAAACGGCTTCCTCCTCCGTGGCGGGAGCCTCACCGTGCCCGTTTCATCCACCGGCTGGTTGTAGAGCCGTGTGCTGACCACGTCAAAGGGCGTCATTGCCACAGCCACGGCCACGCTGCTGATCATGCCCCCGGTGAGGGCCACCATCCAGCTGCCTTCCTTGAACCACTGGGAAGTGAAAAAGCCGGAGAGCGCGTTTGGGCAAGGGCCGATCCAGGTGGTCTGCAGGCCGATACGGGCCTGGGGAAGCAGGGTGGCTGGGAAATGCCAAGGGGGAGCTCCCGCAGGTGAATTAGATAAGTGTGCAAAAGCCCACCCAGTTCAGGGCACACACGCCCACGTATGCACACACACACACACAGCTTGCTCACCTGCTGCCTTGCCACCCACTCCCTGGCAGAGGCAAAGGTGGCCAGCTGCACCGAGGAGCCCACCGTGACGCGAGGCACCGCTCCGCTCACACCGCGCCACAGACCCAGCAGCCCCTGCCGCTTATAGATGGCCTCAAAGGCCCCGGAGATGCTCTGCAAAGCGGCAGGAGAAGACAAGCATCTCAGCCCAGCGGCCCTTCCTTGGGCCAGGCCATGGAGAGGCGGGGTGGTGGTGGTGATGGACGAAACGGGAGGAAGTTTTCTAGCCTGCAGGATCCTCCCCTCCATTGCAACCCTCACCCTGGAAAGGACTAGGGAAATGGCATCCGACGGGATCAGGCTGATCCCTGCTCTGTCAGCAGGGGCTACGTAATGGACCTGGCTGGGGTTTTGATTCCTCGCTGAGGAAGTTGCGTCCTTAACAGACAAAATGGTGTAAGGACCAGACTCTTTGCCTAGGACAGGGGTCGGCAACCTTAAACACTCAAAGAGCCACAAAGGACCTAACCGGAAGCTCCCCGTTCAATTCTGGAGGCGATCAGAAGTCCGGTTTCCCCCGACCATAGTCTCCTCCTAGGGCGGCGTCCTTTTGCCTCTACCTGTCCTCACCAAAGCCCTATCAACTGGAGAGCTGACCGGGTGACAGGGAGCCGCAGCAGAGGGATGAAAAGAGCCACATGAGGCTCCGGAGCCACACAAGTTGCTGCCCCCTAGCCTATAATGTTTAGGTGAGGGGCTAGTGCTGTGACGTGGGCTGTTTAGGAGACCTTGTCGGCAGCCAGGCCTCAGTTAGGAAAACGCTTCCATCCCAGGATTGGCGGTTGCAAAGCCCAGCTCTAGGGACCGGCTAGCCATACTGGGCCACTGCCGCTGGGAGTGGAGATTTTGTCAAGCCAGGGTGCTGAGTTTCCCAGAAAGCAATCCTCTCCAGTTGGGACAGGCAGCCGATGCAGCTGCCGTGGTTTGCCTGGGGACCCATCAGCCTCCCCTCATCCCTCCTGCTTGGCAGTGCCTGAGGTTGCAAGGCCTCCCTTGGCCTCCCCCTGCCGGGAAGGAGGCTCCTCCAAAGGACTGAAGCTGCTTAGGCAGGCCTGACCCCTGTCAGAAGCACCCCCGTCAGCCTCCCCCAGGAGGAAGGGGGGGGGCTGTCCTGCAATGCACCAAGGCTTCTGCCAAGATGGGCAAAGGCAGCGGTGGGCGGAGTCCCGAGAAAGGCATCCCCCTCCACGCCTCCCAACCGAAGCCTGTGCCGAGCGAGACCGCCTTGGACCTTGTGGTTGTGCTGGTGTCCCACCGCCACGGCGGACGCTGTCTGTGCCTGCAGATGCGTCTTGACCTGCAAGAGGAAAGCGAGCGTGTTGAGCCCGGGACAGGATGGGGGGGGGGGCAGGAGAGGGAAACCAACTCTCTCTTGCTGACTTGCACCCGTTTTTTTCGGAGGCCTCCTGCACTAGCTCTGCCGAGGAGTGTCAGGGAATGCGTTTGCTTCCCTCTTCGGGGATACTAAACTGAAAGAAGGTCCCACAACCGCCGCCACTTGGGCTCTTCCCCCACCCCTCCACAAAGGGGCTGCCCAGGTGGGCAGCTGCCTAACCCATAGGTCCCCACTCTCGTGGGGAGCAACTGGAGCGTCCAGTTAGGGCAGAAGCTGGCTTTTTGCAAAAGCCGGGCCTGTGCGGAGGGAGAGGGCACCGTGCCTAGCTTGCACTGGGCCACCGCAAGGCCGTTTTTCCTTCGGACGGTTCTCTTGGGCTTCTGCAAATGCCCGGGCAACGGGCTTGGCATGCTTTTTAAGAAGCTCTGCACCTCCCTGGCGAGAGGCCGAAAGGTGCACCACTGCAGCCAGCCTCCACGCCCCCTGTCTTCGCGGTCAGCACAGGAGAGGACTCTGGCGGCCACAGAAGCACCCTGGGGAAGAGGGGACTGCCTTGAAGCCACACCAGCAGCGCCTCCAGCTTCAGAGCCCGCAGCAGGGGGAGCCCCGGCTGTCCTGCTGGAGAGGACCTCCGAGATATCCAAGCCCAGGCTGTGGAAAGAGTGTCCAGCAGCCACACAAGAGATGCCAGGCCCACCCACCCACCTCCCTGCCTGATCTGCAAAGGAGGGACGACATCCGAACGAGCCAAGGCTCTGCCCCAAGAGGCTTACCAAGTAGGCCGGGCTGCCAACAAAGGCCCCCAGTGCCCCGGCCACGGCTCCGGCTGCCAAGGTCCCTCCCGGATGCTGGGTCAGGCCGATAGCTTCAGTGTGGGAGTAGAAGCCGAATCGCACGCCGTTCATCAGCCCCTGGTACAGCAGCCCGGCCGCCAGTCCTTTCTGCAGACCCCGCAGCCCGTCGGCCCGCCGGACGGCCACCATGGCCTGCAGCACCCCTCGGTAGTGGCGGGGGTACGAACCCCGGGCACGGAGCTCCCCCTGTAGCTGCAGGCGTGTCTTCACCACCTCCAGCGGGTTGGTGAACACGCAGGCCAGGCAGCACGCCGTGGCGCCCAGGACAAAATCCACCGGAGGGGAGAGGGAGGCTGCTGCCGGGCGGCGGGAGGAGGGCTCCATGGGACGGCTGCCCTCCGGTCCAGGCGGAGAGATGGGACGCGAGGCCTCCCCACCCAAGCGGGAGCCTTGCGACGGCAGCCCTGACAGGAGGCAAGGGGGCCCCTTTCTTCCCGCAGCCACCGGGCGGCTGGCATCGATGCCCTCCACGGCCAGCCCGAGCTGCTCTGAGCCCTGCCCAGCATTGGCAAGCCTGGCTCTCTGCTCCAGGCTGCGCCTCCCTCTGGGTGATACCAGTTCAAAGAGAGCCTTTTATTTGTTGCTCTCCCAAGTGGGCTGGGCAGGGAAGGGAGGCAGGCAGGTGGCTGCATGTAGGAGAAAGGTCAGCTGCGGCTGGATCCGCCCACTGTGCCAAGGGCCAGTCCTCCTCCCCTCCACACGCCCTCTTCCCTCCGGAGCTGGCTGCCAAACCTGCCAGCTCCACCCACTTCCTGGCCCAGGGAAGAGGCTGTATCTGGAAGCGGCCTCACCTTTGCTGCCCCCCCCCTTCCCCTCCTCTCCCAGCCCAGATGAGTGACAGGATGGCACTCCTATCCAAAGGGCAGCCATCCTGTTGGGCGGGCAGGCCCATTCCTCAGGCAGGAGGGTCTGCTGCCAAGAACTGACTCCTGGGGGGGGGGGGCAGGGGGCGGGAGAGAAACAAGCTACCGTATTTTTCCGAGTATAAGCCACACCTTTTTCCACCCAAAAAAGAGGGTGAAAATCTGGGTGCGTCTTATACACTGAATACAGCATTTTTTGGCTTCTTGAAACTCGCCCCCCCCCTTTGCAAAAATGGCCCTGCAGAGCCTTCAGGAGGCTTTCGGCGTGCTCCTGGGGGCTGGGGGGGGGCAGAAATGAGCGAAAAACAAGCTGTTTTTTGCCCCTCCCCTCCCAGTTCCCAGGAGCACTCTACAAGCCTCCCAAACTCTCTGCACGTCCATTTATGCGAAAGGGGCCAAAAATATATATATGCCGTATTCGGTGTATAAGACGCACCCACATTTTCATCCCTCTTTCTTTGGTGGAAAAAGAAAGTATACTCCAAAAGTATTTTCACAAAAATCGGGGCCTGCAGAGGGTTTGGAAGGCCTGCAGAGTGCAAAAACGTGGGTTTTTTTTAGAATTGACCTCTTCAAAATCTTGGTGTGTCTTATACTCCGGTGCGTTTATAGTCTGAAAATTATAGTAATCCTCAGGGAGGGGGTAAAGTAACGCTCTCTAAATGGGGCTCCCCTTGAGGTGCACCCAAAGACTATCGCTAGTTCAGAATGCAGCCGCGCGGGCAATATTGGGTACCTCCAGGTATTCCCATGTAACACCGCTCCTGCGCGAGCTGCACAGGCTGCCTTTCGGGTGCGCTTCAAGGTGCTGGTTACCATCTTCAAAGCGCTCCATGGCACGGGACCTAGTTATCTGCGGGATCGCATCCTACCCCATACATCCCTTCGGCCGATTCGCTCCCACAGAGAGGGACTTCTCCGGGTGCCGTCCACTAGGCAATGCCAGCGGGTGACGCCCAGGGGAAGGGCCTTCTCTGTGGCGGGCCCTACCCTCTGGAACGACCTACCCCCCGAACTTAGATCCATTCACGGACCTCCGCTCCTTCCGCCAGCAACTAAAAACTTACCTTTTCCAACAGGCCGGCCTGGCCTAACCTACTGTACTTAGCCTTAGTTAGTAGAGAAATTTTTATATTGGGTTTTACGGTAATTTTAACGGGGAGATCTTAGCACAGGGTGTTAGTTTAATATAGTTTTAAATATTTATGTATTTATTGTGATATATTGTGTTTTTATATTTCCTGTGCACCGCCCCGAGTCCCTTCGGGGAGAGGGGGCGGTTAATGAGTCGAATTAAAGTAAAGTAAAGTTGCTGGGGGGGAGGTGCGTGGTACAAGGGGCTTCCCCCTAGCTTCTGGCCTCCACTGCTGGCACGCAGATCTTGAGCACATGGGCAGCCAATCCTGGATTCAGAGTTCGAAAAGCGCAGATTCATGGTGCTTTATGTCCCTCTCTAAGCCAGAGGTCTCATTCTTGCGGCCCGTGAGCCAATTGCAGCCCGCATGACTGTATCTTGTGGCCCCCACCGTGATATGAAAGTATAATATTAGTATTAATATTAATATAAGGAATCCCTTATGCGGCCCAGCCTCACCCAGCCTCTGCCTCCAGCGGCCCCCAGGTAAATTGAGTTTGAGACCCCTGTTCTAAGCGGTTTAGCCAGCCTCTTGCCCCCCAACAATCTGGGTCCTCCTTTTACCCACCTCGGAAGGGCGGAAGGCTGAGTCAATCTTAAGCCGGTCAGGATCGAACTGTTGGCAGTGGGCAGAGTTAGCCAGCAATACTACATTCTAACTCTGTGCACAATGGAATGGATGGATTGAAGAAAGGAAGATTGCACTAGGCCTAGATTTATAGACCACTTCACAGTACTTTTACAGCCCTCTCTAAGCAGTTTACAGAGTCAGCCTAGTTATATGCGAGACCATCTCCTGCCCCATACATCCCTTCGTCCGATCCGCTCCCACAGAGAGGGTGCCGTCAGCCGGGCAATGCCGGTTGGCAACACCCAGGGGAAGGGCCTTCTCTGTGGCGGGCCCTACCCTTTGGAACGACTTACCCCCTGAACTACGTACCATCTCAGACCTCCGCCTCTTCCGCCAGTGTCTTAAGACACACCTTTTCCATCACGCCGGCCTAGCGTAACCTCCCGTTGTGACTGCTCTTAGATCAAACTCCTGGCAGTGGGCAGAGTTAGCCTGCAATGCTACATTCTAACCTCTGTGCACAATGGATGGATGGATTGAAGAAAGGAAGGAAGATAGCAATAGCCCTTAGATTTATATACTGTTTCACGGTGCTGTTACAGCCCTCTCTAAGCGGTTTACAGAGTCAGCCTCTTGCTCCCCAACAATCTGGGCCCTCATTTTTCCCACCTCAGAAGGATGGAAGTCAACCTGCAGCCCATCAGGATTGAACTATTGGCATTGGGCAGAGTTAGCCTGCAATACTGTATTCTGAAGGAAGGATACTGAAGGAAGGAAGGAAGGAAGGAAGGAAGGAATAGCCCTTAGACTTATATACCGCTTCACAGTGCTTTTACAGCCCTAAGCGGTTTACAGAGTCAGCCTCTTGCCGTCAACAATCTGGGTCTCCATTTGACCCACCTCGGAAGGACAGAAGGCTGAGTCAACCTGAAGCCGGTTGGGATTGAACTGTTGGCAGTGGGCAGTTAACTGCAGTGCTGCATTCTAACCTCTGTGCACAATGGATGGATGGATGGATGGAAGGAAGGAAGATAGCAATAGCACTTAGACATATACCACTTCACAGAGCTTGGGATCGGTTGGGATCGAACTGTTGGCAGTGGGCAGAGTTTAGCCTGCAGTGCTGCATTCTAACCTCTGTGCACAATGAATGGATGGAGAGAAGGAAGGAAGGAAGATAGCACTAGCCCTTAGACATATACCGCTTCACAGTGCTTTTAAGCAGTTTACAGAGTCATCCAGTTGCCCCTAACAATCTGGGTCCTCATTTAACCCACTTCGGAAGGACGGAAGGCCGAGTCGACCTTGAAGATCTCGGACACGGGCTCTGGGCCAGGGTCTCGGGCGGGCACCCCTGCAGGGCATGGCTGTAGGAAGCAGATCTGAGGAACTGAAGAGTTCTGAGAGCAAGAGGCCAAAAAACGTTGGCTTTTTTGGGAAGTCGCTTCTAGTGACCCCCCCCTGGAGAAGCGCCTACCTATCTCTAGTGCTCGGTGGCAAGCAGGACGAGCCGACGGGAGGCCTCGGGCCCCAGAGGAAGCCTCGGGGGTAGCCAAGGGGAGGCGGCTGAGCAGGCAGGCGCGCAGTGCTGTTTTATCGCCAAGTTGCCTTTATTAGAAGGGCCGGGCCAGGCGTATCCGGGCCCCGGAGTGCCACAGGGGCCTCCCCTGGGGAAGAGGCCCCTGCGGGGAAACACAGTACAGTACATTAGCAGGTCTCCCGTTTCGTTTGTTAAAATTAAAAGAGTCTAAAAATAAGAAAAGCTTTTTTTAAAAAAACAAAAACAAAACCCAAGGCAACTATAACTACTCCTAGCCCGACTGTTGGAAAGATTCAACTGCAACTTGAACCTCCAAAAGGTTGAGCGGGGCGGTCTGTGCGCAGAAAGCTCTGTGAGCTGTTGCCTCCCAACCCCCCCGCCCCACTCCCCCAGCAGAAGGAACCTCAGCTCCAAGCGGCGGGAGACACTGCCCCCTTCCCTCCCTCCAGGCCTGCTGCCCAATCCCCCCCCTCCCCCCCAAGCAGAGGCTCTGCTGCCAGGGAGCTGGGCAAGACGAGAGGCAAGGGGGAGCCCTTAGTGGTTCCGTCCTAGCTCGGTTGGGGTAGGGGGGAAATGGAAGGCGGCCATGACAGGTAGCGCAGAAGCTGCGAAGGGCAAACGGGGACCGGGAAGTGGCCCAAGACTGGCGGCCAGCCTTGGACAAAAGTAACACATGCGGGCGGGGCGGGGGGGGGGGCACAGTCTTGGCATCTAAGAGACGGACAGCTGCTAGCCTAATGATGCCACCTTATGCAGAAGCCCCTCCCCACCGGCACCCTAAGCTCCCCATTCTTCTTCGCGGCTATCCCTCCCGTCTCCTGGACCCCGTCCCACCCTGAAGGGGCCCAGAGCTCTGGCTTCCCGCTTCCTCTTCTACCCAGAATCCCTACTGAGATGCGGCGTGGACAGCCCACCCTTGGCACAGACGCGGCGTGGAACCCGTCAGCCCAAGCGCTGCGCGAGACGGAGTCAATCGCAGCGGTAGCAAACAGACCTCCTCACCCCCTCCCGGGTTTGGGGCTGGGCTCGCAGAGTGTCCAAAGCAAGCGAGGCCCGCACCCCTCCCGCCTCAGGTCCCCCCCCCTTCTCTCGTGCGCCCGTCGGTGCGTCCGCCCGGTGGGATCAGGCCGTTCTTCGCCTCCCGGGAGGCTAACACCAGGGGTCCCGGGAAGCCCGGCCGCGACACAGGCTGTCGCTGCGCTGCCACGTGCTGTGGATCAGGCTGAGCGCATCCTCGCATTTCTTCCGGACGGAGCTGTCCTCGAGGGGCTTGTGCAGAAGGTCCACCTGCCAACACAGCGGGGGGGCAAAAGGAACTGTGAGGGGGAAGACCGGGCGGGTCCCCCCCCCCCCGTCTGCAGAGCCAAGGCCGCCACGCCCGCATGATCAGCCAACCTGGTAGGTACTCTTCCACACAGCGTCCAGCGCCAGCAGGAACCGCTCCAGTTCGGCAGGGCAGCTGAAATAGAGGACCCACGGAGGCACGTACTGCTTCTGCTCCTGGGCAAACTCCTAAAGGGGTACGGAGAGGAAAGCGACGTGAGACCCTGGGCTTCCTGACGCAGGAGGGCCAAGAACCTCACTTAACAAGTTACGCCAGATGAGCCCCAGGCCTGGCAAAGTCCCAAGTGTTGTGAGCTGGCAGCAGATTCGGACAGTGAGGAGGGTTGGGGAGGAACCTGGGCCAGTCCTGGAGTCTGGGGAAGGCTCGGATGAGGGTCCTGCGTCAGAGGCAGAGAAGGGGCCAAGGCCGTCTGACAGTTATCAGCTGCCTTCGGAGTCAGACATCAGTGAGGCAGAGGAACAGCTGGAGCCTGTTCCCAGTGTGCGCATGCGCAGAGCTGCCAGACGAAGGGAACAGCTAAAGAACAGGGGCCGACTTGGGAGGAAGGCCACAGGTGGACGATGAACGGCCCCTCCCAGAGGGAACAAAAGAGGAGCGACAGGGGAGTGGAGTTTGCAGGAGACCAGTTTTCGCTCCATTGGTTCATGACTCTCTGAGACTGCTTGCCAAGTTTGGAAGATATCAGGTCTGTGACCGTAAATCCTCCCTCGAAAGACTTTGCTGGAGGTGAATGAGCAGAATTCACGGTCAATCAATAAAAGGGTTTCCTGTCGGGACAAGGAGTTTGCTTCCTGCCTTTGGGAAGCCTCAGAACACCCCAAGAGCACAAGGAATATGCTGCCTCTTCCTCTTCCTCCTCATGAAGACTCACCAGGAGGCAATATTCCCGACCGGCCTCCGTGGAAACGGAAGCCACCTCCGCCAGCTCAGCGGTGGCCAGTGAGCGGAAGAAGCTGGTCTGGCAGTCCTCGTGGCAGGTGAACAGTTTCTGCTCCGTCACCACCAGGCAACAGGGGATGCAGGGGGCAGGAGCCACGCCCTGGGGGACGACCTGGGTTGGGAAGAAGGGAGGGGGGGGAAGAAACCACCTGTGAAGCTCCTGAGGGCGATAGGGCCCTGCTCCTGTCCTCCCGTCCGGTCCCCAGTCAGCACAGGAGCTGCGGAGACCCCACCTCTCCATGTGGCCCCAATCCCACGGACGACCTTACCCCTTTGGAGACCACTTGGCATAAATACTGCATCCAGTCGGCCATCTCTTCTTCGTTTTCCGCGCTCAGCTCCAGGGAAGGCCGCTCGGTCAAAATGACCTGGAAGGAGTGGGGCCGATCCGTCGCGCTCCACCTTCGGCACCCGCCGCACTGCTCCCCCCTGCAAGGGAGAGATTTTGCGCCAAATGAGACAGAGGGGCCAGAGTCGGGGCGGGGGGGGGGGGAAGAGGGCTGGGAGCCTGCCTCATCTGGGACTCACCCCATATTCACAGACAGCAGCGGAGTGACATCTGTCCGGTCTGGGTACTGGTACAAGATGCCGTTGCTGCGGAGGGGAGAGAGAAACAGCTGTTGGGAAAGGGCCCCTCCCAGTTCAGAGCAGGGGGACTTTGAATTAGCATACCATTATGCAAATTAAATGCTCCCTCTGTTCTCTTAAGAGATTTAGATTTATTTAATTTTTTTATACTGCCCTACTCTCAAAGGACTCAGGGCGATGTACAGCCAAAATAAAACACAGATATGTAAAAGTTAAAAACAATTTTAAAACATATTAAATAATTTGGCCCATGATAAGATTAAAAACCAAACAAACCCAATTAAAAGTAATAAATAATAAAATTCGCATTTACGTCAGCCCGGCTTGTTGAAAAAGAAAAGTTTTAAGAGCACGGCGGAAGGTGCGTAGGTCAGGGATAATTCGTAACTCTGCGGGCAATTCGTTCCAGAGAACAGGGGCTCCTAGGGAGAAGGCTATTCCCCTGGGTGTCGCCAGTCGACATTTATTTATTTATTTATTTATTTATTTATTTATTTATTTATTTATTTATTTATTTATTTATTTATTTATTTATTATTTATTTATTTATTTATTTATTTTGTGTACCGCCCTCTCTCCTGATTTGGGACTCAGGGCGATGCACAGGGGTGATAAAAAGATAAATACATATAAATACAATCAGTTGAATAGATTTAAAATTAAATTAAATAAGTTTAACCCGTGCTAAAATAATTTAAGACCCTATTAAAACAATGGCAAAAACAAACTATGCCAGGCCGGCCGCATGAAAAAAATAGGTCTTTAATGCTCGACGGAAGAGGCGAAGGTCCGTGATAGTACGAAGGTCGGGGGGCAGGTCGTTCCAGAGGGCTGGACCCGCCACAGAGAAGGCTCTTCCCCTGGGAGTCGCCAGCCGGCATTGTCCAGCGGACGGCACCCTGAGGAGGCCCTCCCTGTGGGAGCGGACAGGTCGGATGGAGGTATGTGGCAGGAGGCGGTTCTGCAAATAACCAGGACCCATGCCATGGAGCGCTTTAAAGATGGTCACCAAAACCTTGAAGCGCACCCGGGAAGGCCACAGGCAGCCAGTGCAGCTCGCGCAGGAGAGGTGTTATATGGGAGTATCTTGGTGCTCCCAAGATCCCCCGCGCGGCCGCGTTCTGCACTAACATTGTCTAGCCGACGGCACCATGAGGAGACCCTCTCTATGGGAGCGTACTGGCCGGTGGGAGGCTCTCGGTGGCAGAAGGCGATCTCGTAGGTACCCAGGTCCTAAGCCATGGAGGGCTTTAAAGATAGTAACCAACACCTTGAATCGCACCCGGAAAACCACCGGAAGCCAGTGTAGCTCGCGCAGGAGGGGTGTTACATGGGAGCATTGCGCTGTCCCCATAATTACCCGCGTGGCTGCATTCTGGACCAGTTGGAACCTCTGGGTGCTCTTCAAGGGGAGCCGCATGTAGAGAGCATTACGGCCCCCCTTATGCTGTCACCAAGAACCAGAGCCCAGCCCAAAGTAAATCTGGGGTTATACGTTTCAAAGATGATGACCATCAACCATTAACCTCTGGAACAGCTTGCCTCCAGAAGTTGTGAATGCCCCAACCCTGGAAGTCTTTCAAAAGATGTTAGATAGCCATTTGTCTGAAATGGTATAACGTTCCTGCCCACGCAGGGGGTTGGACTAGAAGACCTACAAGGTCCCTTCCAACTCTGCTATTGTATTGCATTATCATAAAAGCTGCAGAGGAAATTATTTTGTAACATAATGGATTGTGCTGAAATGAGTAAACTCACATTTGAAATTAGAGAACAGGAGGATGAGCAATTTTATAAGGTATGGAATTTGTTTTACCAATGGTTAGATTAAAAAAAACACCTGGAAATGAAACTGTTTATCTATGTTTTTCTAGAAAGTTATAGTTATTTCTATGAAAGTTCTTTGTTATAAAATAGAGTGTTTGATTATATGATATATAAAGGATATTATTATTATTATTATTATTATTATTATTATTATTATTATTATTATTATTATTAATAATAATAATAATAATAATAATAATAATAATAATAATAATCTTTATTGGCATTGTAATAAAATAAAAAATTACAATGAAATTGGTTTGAGCGTTGTGCTAACATTTGCATCAGGTGGAATATAGACAGCAGTGACAACTATAACAGAAATCTCTCCAGGCAGATAAAATGGCCGACAAATGACAGTTGAGAATTCCACGTCCGCAGGACAGTGTGTGTAAGCAACTCCACTGTTAAATTATGTGTGTAAATACACAGTCCTCCACCTTTGCTTTGAGTTGTTGTTTCTGTCAAAGCGGTGTGTGGTGCGGTTAGTTAGTTCCACAGACGCATCTGGTACAAGTGGATGAAGCCAGGTCTCTGTGATGAATCTAATGTATAAGAGTGGGATGATCTGAACGTTATGTATAATTTTAAGTAGTGAGTGTTCGATACGGGAAAGGTTTTTTGTACGTTAAATGGACTAATGGATGTAATGAATAATTGATGCATCCATGAATTGAAATATCTAATAACTACTTGGGGGTAACAATGGAAAATTAGTACTGGAATTGAATATGTTATATACTCCACGGGAACATTAATGGTAATCTGAGCACACAATACTCAATAATAGCGATGTATTTAGTTATGCTTGATGGAGAACCTGTGATTCTAATTCTAATTGTAAAAACTGAGGCACAAAAGCTTGTAACCAAACGGCATGCTGGATGAAATTGAGGAAAATCTTTTATATTTTATTTATTTATTTATTTCATTTTATTGGATTTATAAACCGCTCCCTTTCCGCAGAGGGACTCGGGGCGGTGCACAGGAAGTTAAAAACATATAACATAACAATTTATAAATATTTAAAACCAGATTAAATAATTATCACCCTGTGCTAAAATTTTTAAATCTAAAAACTGTTTCCCCATTTAAAACCCACTTAAAACAATTTGAACTTCAGACTGTAGGCTAAGTAAAATAAATTAGGCCATATGGGTTGTTTTGTCTTTGTTTGTTTTAAAAATAAAAATTGTATTATTAAAAGGAAAGCTGCCAACCGACGCGAAGGAAGTCGTCCGTTGGAGCAACTGGCAGAAAAGGGCATCACTCCAGAAATATTACACGACAAAGGTACAGATATAAGGATGATTTCGGATTTATCTATAACTTTTACAAGGAGATTTTTCATATAGTAGAACAGCAAACTCAAAAAACGCACGAGGGAAGAACATACTGTAGGTCAATGGTAGTCAACCTGGTCCCTACTGCCCCCTAGTGGGCGTTCCATCTTTCATGGTGGGCGGTAGGGGTTTTGTCCAATCCTGAAGCACTTTCCTTTTTAAATTTAATTTAATTGACTTCCCTACTTTATAAATCACCATTACTGTGGAACCAGGGGGCGGTTAGAACATTTTACTACTAACAGAGATACAAAAGTGGGCGGTAGATTTGAATTGTATTTGCAAAAAACTGGAGAAATGAGAAATTACCTTCCCAAGAGGAAATTATCCGTAAGATTATGGATTGTGCAGAAATGAGTAAACTGACATTTGAAATTAGAGAACAAGAGGATGAACAATTCCATATCTGCGGGATCGGATCCTGCCTCATACATCCTCACGGCCGATTCGCTCCCACAGAGAGGGACTTCTCCGGGTGCCGTCCACTAGACTTTGTCAGCGGGCGACGCCCAGGGGAAGGGCTCTCTCTGTGGTGGGCCCGGCCCTCTGGAACGACCTTCCCCCCGACATTAGAACAACCACGGACCTCCGCTCCTTCCGTCAGAAATTAAAAACTCACTTTTTCTGTCTGGCCGGCCTGGGATAGTCTCCCTGTCTTGGGGTTTTATTGGGTAGCTTTTAGCTTTTAGTTTTATGGGAATTTTAGCACGGGTTAAGTTTAATTTGGTTTTAGAACTGTTTGTATATTTTTTACTGTTTTTATTCTGCCTGTGCATCGCCCCGAGTCCCCATGGGGAGAGTGAGCGGTTTATAAGTATTAAAATTATTATTATTATTATTATTATAAAGTATGGAATCTGTTTTCTCAAAGGTTAGACAAAAGAAATCAGGAGACATAATATATAAAAGAATTGCTAGATATAGAAGTCAATTGTTATGATTGGTAGATATTGTAATAAGCTGAGATGTTATTCTAGAAAGATATTTTGTATATTAATAATAATAATAATAATAATAATAATAATAATAGTTAAATTTATTAACCACTCCCTCTCCCCACAGGGACTCGGGGCGGTGCACAGGGGAAATAAAAACAATAAATAAACAAAATACATACCAATGTAAAAACAGATTAAATTAATTCCTGTGCTAAAAACCATTGACTAAAACCATTGACTAAAAATCCCCATTCCCCCAAAAAACCCTAAAAAACCCTAAAAACAGAGGAGAAGTTATCCCAGGCCGGCAAGGCAGAAAAAGTGTGTTTTCAATTTAAGACGGAAGGAGCGGAGATCCGTGGTGGTCCTAATATCGGGGGGGAGGTCGTTCCAGAGGGCTGGGCCCGCCACAGAGAGAGCCCTTCCCCTGGGTGTCGCCCGCTGACAAAGTCTAGTGGACGGCACCCGGAGAAGTCCCTCTCTGTGGGAGCGAATCGGTCGTGAGGATGTATGAGGCAGGATCCGATCCCGCAAGTAGCTAGGTCCCGAGCCATGGAGCGCTTTAAAGATGATAATTAATACCTTGAACTAGATTAGATGATAATTAGATGATAAAGATGATAATTAATACCATATTAACTAGATTATTAATGAGATACATATATATAACGGAAAATTTGGATAAACTCTTGGTCCTACCTAGAAAAAATATCATGGGTGTTAATGTATTTTATAGTAGTAATGTACTTTCTAAAGACAATTGAGAATAATGCTATAAAACAGGAATAGATGGAGAATTTTTTCTTTTTTTTACTTGTTGAATAATTATAGAAAAAGACTGACTTTTATACACATACACTGGATGGAAAATTAATAATTATGTTTGTAACTGTAAAAACTGATGCACAAAAACTCAGGACTGAACGACATGTTGTACAAAGTCGAAAATGATTGAATGCTTTTACTTGTTTTTTATGTTGAAAATAAAAATTTATATACCAAAAAAAAAAAAAAAAAGTGGGGGGTAGGTATATTGAATTTTCTTTTCTTTTTTCTTTTTAAAAGGAACCCGAGCCTAAGCCAACCTTCCATCTCCTCCTCACCTGAGCACCACAAAGCAGGGCTTCCAGACCTCCTTGCCCAGGTAATTGGTTCCTGCTTTGTAATTCAGCACGCCTTCCTTGACGAGGGAGTTTTCGGTGGCGACGAAGTGAGACGAAGGTGGGCCGGGATTCTCATCCGTGGGGTCTTCCCAGTGAACAAGGCCATAGAAGTGGACCACCACTTCCGAGATCTACTGAAGGCAAGTCAGCCGCTTAGCCAGGCTCTGAGCCACCAGGAAGCCCCAAACCCCTGGCTTAGCCTGCTCCCCACCCCCCTCCCCAAAACGGAGACAGGACTGGTGCATCTCTCAGAGGGAAGGCTGCCTAGGGTGCCTATATAGCATGTGAAACTCCTGTGCGCTTCGAAGGGAGGAAGGCAGGCAGTGATGGGATTCAAATTTTTTTACTACCGGTTCTATGGGTGTGGCTTGTTGGGCATGGCAGGGGAAGGATACTGCAAATCTCCATTCCCTCCCCACTCCAGGGAAAAGGATATTGCAAAATCCCCATTACTCCCCACTCCATGGGAAGGATATTGCAAAATCCCCATTCCCTCCCCACTCCAGGGGAAGGATGTTGCAAAATCCCCATTCCCTCCTCACTCCAGGGAAAGGTTACTGCAAAATCCCCATTCCCTCCCCACTCCAGGGGAAGGATACTGCAAAATCCCCATTCCCTCCCCACTCCAGGGGAAGGATGTTGCAAAATCCCCATTCCCTCCCCACTCCAGGGGAAGGATACTGTAAAATCTCCACTCTCTCCCCACTCCAGGGGAAGGATACTGCAAAATCTCCACTCTCTCCCCACTCCAGGGGAAGGATACTGCAAAATCCCCATTCCCTCCCCACTCCAGGGGAAGGATACTGCAAAATCCCCATTCCCTCCCCACTCCAGGGGAAGGATACTGCAAAATCTCTCTTCCCTCTCCATTCCTTGGGGAAGGATACTGCAAACTCCACATTCCTTCCCCACTCCTGGGGAAGGACACTGCAAAATCCCCATTTCCTCTAGATCAGCTGGGAGTTGGGATACAGAGAAGAGTTGGGGGTGGGGCCAGCCAGAGGTGGTATTTGCCAGTTCTCTGTACTGCTCAAACTTCGCGCTACTGGTTCTACAGAACCGGTCAGAACCTGCTGCATGCCACCTCTGGAAGAAGGGCAGGAGGAAGACGCACCTCCTGCTTGGATTCCTGAGCCACAAATTTGGCCAGCGCCAGTTTCTCCATGGTGGCGTCGGTCAGGATGCTGGGGTACGGCGGCTCGCGGCAGCCTTTGATCATGGCGGATCTCAGGCAGGCCAGGAAGAACCTGCAGGGAGAAGAGAATTAGGGGCCCTGTGCCTGACCACCGAAGGAGGGGGGCTGGATTGAACCCAGGTGTTGTGGCCCACCGGTGGCCAACAAAGCTGGCGAGGCAGCTGGGGAGGAACAGGAGCCAGTCCTGGAGTCTGGGGAAGGCTCTGATGAGGGCTCTGTGTCGGAGGCAGAGAGGGGGCCAGGGCCGTCTGACAGTTATCAGCTGCCTTCAGAGTCAGATATTAGTGTTCCCAGTGTGTGCATAATCAGAGAATATAAGTGCATGGAGACAGCTAAGGAACAAGGGCCGACTCAGGAGTAAAGCCACAGGTGTACAGTGAATGGCCCCTCCCATAGGGAATAAAAGAGGAGCGAAAGGAGAGTGGAGTTTGCAGGAGACCATGAGTTCAATCCATTAGGGGGGAAGATCTGTTCCTGGCTTCTTGCCGAGTAATTGCTGCTACAGCATGGCGTTTGGAAGATATCGGCCTGGCAGCTCTCCAAGCCTGATCAAGGTCTGTAGCTGCGTAACCTCATGCAAGACTTTGCTGGAGAGGAATTCCCTTTAACCTAAATAAAAGGGGTTTTACTGGGACAAGGAGTCGGCTTCATGATCTTGGGAAGCCTCGGTCAGAACAACAGGGTTTAATAAGAGAGAGACGAAGTGACCGCATTGAGGCGGAGGGGCGATACCCATTTATGAAAATTATTCTACCCTATTTGTGGTTGGGATGGTGGGTTATTATTTTATTATTGTCCTTTTTATTTCTTTTATATGGTGTTCTTATATCCTCGTCAGCCGCCTTGAGTCACCATGTGAGAGCAGGCGGCAATATAATTTTTTTCTAAATAATAGCACTCAGACTTATAGACCGCTTCACAGTTGCTTTTACAGCCCTCTCTAAGCGGTTAAGCCTCTTGCCCCCCAACCATCTGGGTCCTCATTTGACCCACCTCGGAAGGATGGAAGGCTGAGTCAACCTAGAGCCTAGTGAGATCCGAACTGCCAAATTGCAGGAGCCTGCAGTACTGCACTCTAATTACAAGGAAGGAAGGAAGGAAGGAAGGAAGGAAGGAAGGAGGAAGGAAATGAAAAGGAAGGAAGGAAGGAAGGAAAGAAGAGCAATAGCACTTAGACTTATATACCCCTTCACAGTGTTTTCTAGCCCTCTCTATTTATTGTCTACAGTATTTTATTATTGCCTGTGCACCGCCCTGAGTCCCGCAAGGGAGATAGGGCGGTATATAAATGCGAATAAATTCAAATTCAAATAAGCGACTTATAGAGTCAGTCTCTTGCCTCCAACCATCTGGGTCCTCGTTTGACCCACCTCGGAAGGATGGAAGGCTGAGTCAACCTTGAGCCTGGTGAGATTCGAACTGCCGGCAGAGTCAGCCTGCAATACTGCATTTTAACCACTGTGTCACCATGGCTCATATAGCACTAGCAATAGCTCTTAAGACTTATATACCACTTCACAGTTCTATACAGCCTAAAGTCAGCGGGAGGTTGAATCAACCTTGAGCTGGTCAGAATCGAACTGCTGGCAGTCGGCAGAGTCAGCCTGCAATACTGCATTCTAACCACTGCGCCACCATGGCTCCTATGCAGCACTAGTAATAGCACTTAGACACATACCGCTTCATAGTGCTTTTACAGCCCTCTCTAAGCGGTTATAGAATCAGGATCGAACTGCTGGCAATGGGCAGAGTTAGCGTGCAATAGTGTATTCTAACCACTGGGAAGGAAGGAAGGAAGGAAGGAAGGAAGGAAGGAGTAGTACTTAAGACTTATATACTGCTTCACAGTGCTATTACAGCCCTCTCTAAGCGGTTATAGAATCAGGATCGAACTGCTGGCAATGGGCAGAGTTAGCGTGCAATAGTGTATTCTAACTACTGGGAAGGAAGGAAGGAAGGAATAGTACTTAAGACTTATATACCGCTTCACAGTGCTTTTCCAGCCCTCTCTAAGTAGTTTAGAGAGTCAGCCTTATTGTCCCCCCAACAATCTGGGTCCTCATTCTACCCACCTTGCAAGGACGGAAGGTTGAGTCAACCTTGAGCTGGCCAGAATCGAACTGCCAGCAGTCGGCAGAGTCAGCCTGCAATACTGCATTCTAACCACTGCGCCACCATGGCTCTTATGCAGCACTAGTCATAGCCCTTAGACTTATATACCGCTTCCCAGTTGCTTTTACAGCCCCTCTCTAAGCGGTTTACAGAGCCAGCCTCTTGCCCCCCCAACCATCTGGGTCTTCATTTGACCCACCTCAGAAGGAATGGAAGGCTGAATCGACCGTGAGATTTGAATTGCCAAATTGCAGGCAGCCGGCAGAAGTAGCCTGCAGGACTGCGTCACCGCGGCATATTAGTCAGCATCCCTCGCCATCCCAGCAGCTGTTACCGGGGGAGACGAGGCCCACCTAGCCCTTACTCAGTTAGGGTAGCGTCCGCCGTGTCCAGCAGGAACTGCTTCCGGCGGTTGGTGCAAACCAAAGTCACCGTTTGCTGATCCAGGCCCACCTGCCAGGAAAACAAAAAGCTCATTTGGTTTCATTGTTCCCAATCCAATTTTTATTTTTTTTAATATTCTTTATACATATCAATGTGTGAATGGTGTGTTATCTTTGTGTGAGACATTCCAGTATCTTATTACTCCCAAATATTACATTTCATTTTCATTAGTTCATATTGTTTATACATTTTGTATTATCACCCTTCCTTACTTAACCTTCTTTCTATCTTTTGCTATTTCCCCCGTCTATTTTTATCCCTGTTAATTCTCCCCCTCTTTTTCATATCACTACAATATTCAGATATAATTGCAAAAATGGATATGGAAGAAATATATGGAATTTTGTGATTAACTAATACAACTTCCATGATTTGTAATTTGTAAGGGAAGATGGTTTCTTGCTGGGGGAAGGCCATTCTATATTTCCGGTTTTATATCTAAAAGGATGTAATGACAATTAATTAAATTGAGGTTGAGATATCATAATTGCAAAATTAACCTGGAAGAAATGTATGTGATTAACTGATATAATTTTTTATGATTCGTAATTTGTAATGTAAGATGGCTTCTTATGTTTTTTCTTTTTTGGATAGGTCTGCCTTATTTGTGTGTTTTTTTCAAAATAAATAAAAAATACTGCAAAAAAAAATTCAGACACGGGTTTCATTCACCTCTTGTTATTCATGTTTCCTTAAATTAAATCAAAATTTCATCCTTCATTCTTCCATTCAACATCTCCATATACATTTTTAGTACCAGTCACAATCCTTTGTACATTTAGAATACTTCTATTCATGTTATTTCCAGTTCTTCAGTCCATATTATTCTACTATTAGTACATGTGTTTAGAGTAACCTATATTATATATACAGTATATGTATGTATGTGTGTGTGTGTGTGTATGTGGGGGGGGGGTATGTATGCATGTATATGTGTGTGTGTGTGTGTGTGTATATATGTATATATGTGTGTTACGTTTTTGAGCTGATCAATAAATAAGTCAGGGAGACTAGAATAGATCTATACTAGTCTCCCTGACTTATTTATTGATCAGCTCATAAAACTAACACACATATTAAAAAAACCCACACAACGGAACTCATGGCTTTCTGTCTAGATGGTCTCTGGTGATGAGCCGAAAGGCAGAAAAGGAAACAGTATGTCTCCTCCCTTAATTGGGGCCCTAACAGGGTGTTGTGGAACAATTATGTATATATGTGTGTGTCTATATGCATGTATGTATGTATGTATAGTGAATTGTCCTAAAAATGTGAGTTCCAGGTGTAGTTATAAAATAATAATAATAATAATAATTTTATTTATAACCCGCTCTCTCTCCCGGAAGGGACTCGAGGCGGGGCACAGGGAATTAAAACAATTAAAACAGACAGAATACAAAATTAAAAACAAATTAAACTAAAAGAAACGGACATAATGATCTCTGGAATATATTTAAAATATATTACTCACTGAACTTTAGTTAGCAACTGCTAACATCGTCAGAGTGTAAAAGCCGTAAAAGGGATACCTGCCTTTATACAATGTTAATCGATTTGGCCATTGCGCGCGTGATAGGCCCACCTGTGATTAGCCCCACACCCCTCCGGCTACTGGTCTTTTCCCAGGAAGAGGCCTCCTGGAGGGACAGCCCAGTGTGCCCGCAGAGTCCCTTCACCCCACCTAGCAGCCCTCTGCAACTCACAGAGATGTAGTCCAGCTCATTATAGGACACAGCCTCCTCCACCATGTAAGGCTTCTCGGCAGCTCCTGGGGATGGGAGAAACAGGGGGCAGAGTCAGCTGCACAGCCAGGTGCCCAGGGATTACTCCAAGAGGGTTTCCATAGGTGGAATTCAGCAGTTTCTGACTGGTTCTGGAGAACCGGTAGCGGAAATTTTGAGTAGTTCGGTGAAGCGGAAAATACCACCTCTGGCTGGCCTCGCCCCCATCTATTTGCTGCCTCCCAAGTCCCAGCTGAGGGAGGGAATGGAGATTTTGCAGTATCTTCCCCTGGAGTGGGGAGGGAATGGGGATTTTACGGTATCCTTTCCCCAGGAGTGGGGTGGAAATGGAGATTTTACAGTATCTTTCCACTGGAGTGGGGAGGGAATGGGGATTTTGCACTATCCTTCCCCTGGAGTGGGGAGGGACAGGAGATTTTACAGTATCCTTCCCCTGGAGTGGGGAGGGAATGGGGATTTTGCAGTATCCTTTCCCCTGGAGTGGGGAGGGAATGGGGATTTTGCAGTATCCTTTCCCTGGAGTGGGGAGGGAAAGGAGATTTTGCAGTATCCTTCCCCTGGAGTGGGAAGGGAATGGGGATTTTACAGTATCCTTCCCCTGGAGTGGGAAGGGAATGGGGATTTTGCACTATCCTTCATCTAGAGTGGGGTGGGAATGGAGATTTTTACACTATCCTTCCCCTGCCACGCCCTCCAAGTCACGCCACAGAACTGGTAGTAAAAAAGTTTGAATCCCACCGCTGAGGGTTTCCCCTCTGAGCGAGGCTCAAGGCGGTACTCGGAGGCAGGCGGCAACTGATAGCACTTCCAAAGGGGATTACCTTTTCGGATGAGGTACATGTAACAGTCGGTCAGAAGCAGGTAAAGGAGTTGGAGGTTCCCTTCCATGTGCCCTGTGCTCATCCGGATCATCTGTTCAGGGGGGAGAGAGGCCTCTGTTAGCGACCCGCAGCAGGGGAGCTGCCAGGCTGATATCTGCTAAACTTGGCAAGGAGTCCCGGAGAGTCATGAACCAATGAAGCGAACTAATGGTCTCCTGCAAACTCCACTCCCCTTTCGTTCCTCTTTCGTTTCCTCTGGGAGGGGCCATTCATCGTCCACCTGTGGGATTCCTCCAAAGTTGCCCCGTGTTCTTTAGCCGTTCCCTTCATCTGGCAACTCTGCCTATGCACACACTGGGAACAGGCTCCAGCTGTTCTTCTGCCTCACTGATGTCTGATTCTGAAGGCAGCTGGTAACTGTCAGGTGGCCCTGGCCCCCTCTCTGCCTCCAACACAGAGCCCTCCTCAGCCTTCCCCAGACTCCAGGACTGGCCCATCTTCCTCCCCAACCGCCTCACTGCCCGAATCTGCTGCCAGCTTGGCTGGCTGCTGGCGGGCCACAATAGCTCACAAGGGGCTCCATTCTGGGTGATGAAACCTACCCGGAAGAGCTGTTCCTCGTTCTCGCGAAAGACGTGGATCATCAAGAGAAGCAAGTGATTGTTGTCTACCCTGCAGGGAAGAGAAGGCCAAGCCGAGGATCAGGAGGGAGAGCCGGCAGGTCCCCTGCCCTCCTTCACCCGCATCGTGAGGTGGCTTTCTCCAAGGAAGAAGATGTTGAAATATTCATGACCGGGAGAGGCATGGGAACAAGGTCAGCCAATGAACAGGCATAGCACCTAAGTCTGCCAATGGGAGCGTAAACAGATCAGAGTCTGTGCAGAGAATTGAAACAGAAACTTAAGAAGAAAGCAGTCTGCTGCTCTGAGAAGTAAACTAGCAGTCTGTCTGGGCTTGTCTGGGTGCGTCTTATACTCCGAATGTAGTTTGTTTCGAAGTTTGTTTTTTGCCCTAATGAGGCACTAACAAGTGAAGCGATCCTCCGTGCTTTGTCTGCTTTTCTCATTGCTGCTCTCTCCAATGATCAGCTGTGGTTTAGAAGCTGTTGCCACCAACCAGGGGATAAAAAAACGTGTGAACGCGCGCTCAAAAGCAGCAAACTTTTGTGCTGAAGCTGACCAGACGAAGGACGCTAGCCCAGGGGTCTGCAAAGTTGGCTCTTTGAAGACTGGGGGACTTCAACTCCCAGAATTCCCCAGCCAGCCTGGCTGGCTGGAGAATTCTGGGAGTTGAAGTCCCCCAGTCTTCAAAGAGCCAACTTTGCCGACCTCTGCGCTAGCCAGATGAATACCTAGTAGGCAGAATTCCCTCCTCCCCCATTTTCCTCCCCAAAACTAAGGTGTGTTTTATACTCTAGTGCCCTGATGGTGAACCTGTGGCACGCGGAGCCATTTCTGAGGGCACGTGAGATGTTGCCCTGTCAGCTCCAGCACGCATGCACACGCTGGCCCGCTGATTTTCCGCCTTGATTTTCAGCAGTTTTTTTGTCCTCTCGAGGCTTCAGGAAAGACTCCAGAGAGTGAAAAATGGACTTACTGGGCCCACGCGAGGGCCTCTGGGAGGGGGGCGTTTTCACTCTCCCCAGGCTCCAAGAAATAATAATAATAATAATAATAATAATAATAATAATAATAATAATTATTATTATTATTATTATTATTATTATTATTATTATTATTTAATTTGTAAACCGCTCTCTCTCCCCGAAGGGACTCGAGGCGGTGCACAGGGAATTAAAAATACATATATAAAACCAACAGACATTGTAATACAAATTTAAAATGAATTAAACCTAGACCCTGCTCTAAAATCCCCGACTATCTAAAAACTAATACCCCTAAAAATCCCTAATAAAACAATTTGAATATTCAGCTTGAGGTAAATGGGTCGATTAAGCCAAGCCGGCCAGGCAGAAGAAGTGAGTTTTTAGTTTTTGACGGAAGGAGCGGAGGTCCGTAGTTGTTCTAATTGCGGGGAGAAGGTCGTTCCAGAGGGTCGGGCCCGCCACAGAGAAGGCCCTTCCCCTGGGCGTCGCCCGCTGGCATAGCCTAGTGGACGGCACCCGGAGAAGTCCCTCTCTGTGGGAGCGAATCGGCCGAAGGGATGTAAGAAAGCTGTGTGTGCATGCGTGGGGCAGCAGGGCGGGATGTCACGCACGCATGCACAGGGGGTATGGCATGGGGGGGATTAAATTATGGGGGTGGGCACCCGAGTGCGTGCAATATTGCGCAAGCACGTGTTTTTTGGCACCCGAGGCAAAAAAGATTCGCCATCGCTGCTCTAGTGCATCTTATATTCTGAAAAATACGGTAGGTAAAAGCCAAGGGGGCTCTTCAGAGTTGGTTTTCGACAGATACGTGCCAATATGATATTTCCCATAAACCTATTTGTGGAATTCATCAGCCTCGGAGTTTTTGCTTGCAATGGATGTTTCAGTTTCAGTTTCAGTTTTATTGGATTTATATACCGCTCCTATCTCCGCAATGGACTCAGGGCGGTGCACAGGAAATTAAAATACGACAACAAACAACAATACAATACAATAGTAAAATACAATTAAATTAGGTAGCCTGTGCTAAAATGTTTAACCGAAAATATTTAAAACCCCTACCAATCCGATTAAAATTCATCTCATCTAAAATCTAAGCTGTATTACAGCTTAGGATGTATTACTTAGAACCCTCCCCCAGCCTCTTGAAAGAGGGTGGTTGAGCCATCTCTGAGGTGGAGGGCCTGGCCAGAGGGAGGAACCAGCCCTTACCTGAACTCCGAGGGATGGGCAGCCTCCGACGGACTGCCCTGGCCTTCCTCTACCCCGGAGTCCTCAGCGCTGCTCGGGGATGGGCTCGCCCGATCCTCCTTCAGCCTGCTGAGGGCTGCGGCGCTGGCTGTCTCCACTGCTTCTCCCGGAGAGCTGGCTACGGCTGGCCCAGCAGCCTCCCCCTCTCCTCCTCTTTCTTCCTCTTGTTCAGGAGCTTCAGGGCCACCAGGAACATGTGGCGGTTGACCATGCCCTGCAGGGTCATGGTGGCCACTACCTGTTGCAGGAGTGTTTGGACTCTCAACGGTAAAGCGGTAGAAGTCCATGGGGGCCGGCAGGCCCTGACCAAAGCCGCCAAGGGATGGCCCTTCCGAAGGGGGGTCCCCTGGCAAGTCGGTCCGAAAGGACTGGTCCGGGGGCTCTAGTGGGCGGCTCCACCCGTCGGACTCCTCCAGCGAGTCGATCACCTTGCTGAGAGCCTGCCCCACCCGCTCCATGGCCGTGTCCTTCATTTCGGGGATCCGGAGTCCCAGCTGACAGAGGGCTGGAGCCTCGGTGCTGACCGTCAGGTCGGACTCTGGGGTGGCCCATGGCCGCCCGGCCTCCTGGCCCACAGGCTGGTCCCCAGCAGGAGCAGGGAGGGAGGGGGCAGCGGCCTCCTCTGATTTCACTTTCTTCTTCTTGGCCGTTTTCTTTTTTTTAGCCAGCCTGTCAAGAGAGGGAAATGAAGTTATTGGGCTGTGGTGCACCAGGGACTAGCCGCAAGACGGCAGGGTTGCTTGGTGCTCAAGGATAGGTGGCCATCTGGGCAGGGGTGAAATCTACCATATTTTTTGGAGTATAAGGCACAACAAGATTTTGAAGAGGCAAATTTTAAAAAAAAGAACATTTCTGCACTCTGCAGACTTCTCAAAAACGGCCCGTTTTTGAGAAAAAAATGTTTCTTCTTTATTCTTTAAAGCAGGGGTCCCCAACCTTTTTTGCACCAGGGACCGGTTTCATTTTAAAGAAAAGCGGGGGGGAAGGGGGAACAGGCGGCGCATGCACACGCGGGGGGGAGTTGGCTCACTCGCCCCTCTAGGGCCTCCAACGGCGTGAACAGCCGCACCTGCGCTCTCCTGCATCAGGTGTGTGCTCTGCCCAAGGGGCTGCCCCCTCCTCCCTCCTCCTCCTCTCCGGCCCTGCAGCCCGGTTCCTATCAAGCCACGGACCGGCACCGGTCCGCGGCCCGGGGGTTGGGGACCCCTGCTTTAAAGAACAACAGAAAAAGATGAGTGCTTTTATAACGATGTATTGTTTATTAAACAGATAATTAAGTATTTAAGAAAATAAGTTGGTTTGAAATGAAGGAACTCTTAATTTTAATTCTTTTATTGTATATGTTATTATTTATTATGGTAGATTTATCTGTACACCGCCCTGAGTCCATTTCGATGGAGATAGGCACGATTTACAAAACGAAATAAATAAATAAACAAACAAACACGTAAAAGCTCAACAATGGTGATATACTCGGCTATGTTTGATGGACAATTAGTAATTATATTTGTAACTGTCAAGATCGTTGCACAAAAACCCGTAACCAAACGACATGCTACACAAAATTGAAACTGGCTGTATGTTTTATCTGTTTTTATATTTAAAAATAAAATATATTTTTTTTTAGAAAAAGGCCCGTTTTTTGTCAAAAAAAAAAGGGACATGCATAGCCTTTAGGAGGCTTATAGCGTTCTCCTGGGGGCTGGGGGGGGCAAAAACAAGCAAAAAAAACCTCATTTCTGCCCTCCCCAGCCCCCAAAGAGCCCTCTATAAGCCTCCTAAAGGCTCTGCATGGCCAAGTGGGTGAGTTTGGTAAAGTGGGTGAGGCTTCGCCCCCCCCCCCAATGCTGTATTCAGTGTATAAGACGCACTCAGGTTTTCAGCCTCTTTTTTGAGGGAAAAAGGTGCGTCTTATACTTCGAAAAATACGGTCCCCCCGGAATGGTTCTGTGGGCGTGGCTTAGTGGGGAGGATGTCATGTGACTGGGTGGGCGTGGCCAACTCCCCCCCACCCACTTTTTAAAGCATTTTTTCCCCAGCCGGTTGGTACGAATAGGCAGGGGAAAAATTGCTTTAAAAAGTGTGTGCGTTGGGAGTGGGGGGGGGGGGGGGGAGAGAGCTTCCGACGATCGTGCTGCTCACAGCTCATCCGCGAGATTGCCGGAAGCGCTTGCCTCCCCCCTCCCTTTTTAAAGCATTTCCCCGCCCCCCCGGCCTATTCGCCCGAACCGGCAGGAAGAAAAAATGCTTTAAAAAGTGTTTAAAAAACCCACCTTCCGACGATCCTTGGAAGCTTTTTTTTTTTTTTAACTACTGGTTTGCAGAATTGTCCCTACAGGTTCGGCCAAACCGAGCTGAACCGGATGGATTTCACCCTTGCATTTGGCCCCATTCAGGGGTTTCGAGCTGGAGGCTACCGAGCCCAAATTTCTCGCAACTCTAAAGCTGCAAGCTGCTTCGGCCCTCCGCTTCAGTGCCCGCAAGTGAAGGAGGGCTCCCCTCATGCCCAGACCAAGGGGAAACAATGCCTGGCCCCTCCTACAGCAGGAGAGGAGGAGTCCAGCAGAGCCACGGGCAGAGGCCAGAGCCAGGCGGGGCACCCAAGCAATCGGGGAATGGTTCCTCCCCAGCACCAACCTGATGACCTCCAGCTCCGTGCAGCCCTGAGACTGGTCGGTGCCTTCGGGCGCGAGGTCGGCCTTCAGCGAGGCAGCGTGCACAGGGGTGCTCTCGGCAGACGATGGCCCTTCCGCCTTCCAGTCGAAAGGGTTGTAGCGCTGGGTGGGGCTCTTGGCGGAAGCCCGGCAGCTGTTCAACTCGGAGGCCACGGAACGTGGGCAGCTGAGTGTATCTGTCAGGTCTCCTTCTGGAAGGAAGGAAGGAAGGAAGGAAGGAAGGAAGGAAGGAAGGAAGGAAGGAAGGAAGGAGAGATGGAATCAATGGAAGGGAGGGAAGGAAGGAAGGAAGGAGAGATGGGAGGGATGGAATCAATGGAAGGAAGGAAGGAGAGATGGGAGGGATGGAATCAATGGAAGGGAGGGAGGGAGGGAAGGAGAGATGGATGGAATCAATGGAAGGGAGGGAGGGAAGGAAGGAGATGGGAGGGATGGAATCAATGGAAAGGAGGGAAGGAAGGAAGGAGAGATGGGAGGGATGGAATCAATGGAAGGGAGGGAGGAGAGATGAGAGGGATGGAATCAATGAAAGGGAGGGAGGGAATGAGAGATGGGAGGGATGGAATCAATGGAAGGGAGGGAGGGAGGTAAGGAGAGATGGGAGGGATAGAATCAATGGGAGAGAAGGAAGGAAGGAGAGATGGGATGGATGGAATCAATGGAAGGGAGGGAGGGAGGGAAGGAGAGATGGGAGGGATGGAATCAATGGGAGAGAAGGAGGGAAGGAAGGAAGGAGAGATGGGATGGATGGAATCAATGGAAGGGAGGGAGGGAGGGAAGGAGAGATGGATGGAATCAATGGAAGGGAGGGAAGGAAGGAAGGAGAGATGGAAGGGATAGAATCAATGGAACGGAGGGAAGGAAGGAAGGAGAGATAGGAGGGATGGAATCAATGGAAGAGAGGGAAGGAAGGAGAGATGGGAGGGATAGAATCAATGTAATGGAGGGAGGGAAGGGAGGAGAGATGGGAGGGATGGAATCAATGGAAGGGAGGGAGGGAAGGAGAGATGGATGGAATCAATGGAAGGGAGGGAAGGAAGGAAGGAGAGATGGAAGGGATGGAGTCAATGGAAGGGAGAGTGGGAAGGAGAGACGGGAGGGATGGAATCAATGGGAGAGAAGGAGGGAAGGAAGGAAGGAAGGTCAGCCTGTTCCCAGGAGCAGCAGTGTCCCCATTCAGAAGACACGCTGCGTGTGCCCCTCTTTTGCACACTTGCTTAAAAAATCCAAGGATTCCCACAGCTGGCAGAGGAGAAGGAAGAACTGTTCCTTCGGTCCAACAGAATTCCAACTCCTACAATCTCTTGTGGCCCGCACAGAGCTGCAACTGAACAGCCCCTGGGCTGGGAATTCTACCACTCTGATTTCACACACGGTGACATCCACAGGCTACGCACGAAAAATCGGAGGACGTCCCCCCCCTGCCCAGACCCACCAGGGAGAAGGGGGGTTCCTGATCTCTGCCGAACCCTACAGAGCCCCTGACGTAGCAGGAGGTTGCCCACCTCAGGAGTCGCCTCTTTCTGCCGAAAGGAGACCAGAAATGGGAGGGTGCTTCCCCAAGTGAGGAAGCATCTGGGGGGGCGGGGGAGAAAATCAAGAAGGCAGTCTCTACTAATTCTTCAATTAAGGGAATTCTTAATTGATTTAATTCTTCAATTAAAAAGGGAAAGGTTCCCTTCGCACATATGTGCCAGTCGTTTCCGACTCTAGCGGGCGGTGCTCATCTCCGTTTCAAAGCCGAAGAGCTAGCGTTGCCCAAAGACGTCTCCGTGGTCATGTGGCCGGCATGACTCAACGCCCAAAGGCGCACGGAAGGCTGTTCCCTTCCCACCAAAGGTGGCTCCTATTTTGTCCACTTGCATTTTTTAACGTGCTTTCGAATGGCTAGGTTGGCCGAAGCTGGGACGAGTCACGGGAGCTCCCTCCCTTATGCGGCGCTAGGGATTCGAACCGCCGAACTGCCGACCTTTCTGATCGACAAGCTCAGCGTCTTTAACCACTGAGCAATGCTTCCATTACTCCATTGCAAAATCCTCTCTCTCCGCCCGGAAGGCTGCGTTCAGCCAGGAATGGCTGGAGACGACACACCCAGTTTTAAGTCTCTATGGAGATCCTCAGTCATCCAGGTCATGTTTGTCACAAAGAAGAGCGGATGAAGCTTCTTGGGCCAGTAGTGAAACGACTTCAAAAAAAACCAAAACTCCAAGGAAGCCCAGGGCTTCTCGGGAGGTGGGGGGAAAGCACCTTTGGGACAACCGGTTTAACTTTCCACCTCTTTCGTTCGGTTGCTGCTCTCCTCGTTCCCTTCGCAGGCCGAAGGAGCAGGAACTTACTCAACGGTGAAAGGAGTTAGGAGCCAGGTTAGGAGCCCGGAGCCCACCTGCCCTCTGGGCCACTGCAGGGCGAGAGCTGAGGGAGGCAAGGAGAGAGAAAGGGCCGGTGCAGCTGCCACTGTGGCTAGCTGGACCCAGCCGGGAGAGAGAGAGAGGCTGCTGGCGGAAGCATCTGTGGCCACGGGATCAGGGGGCTTAACGTCCGTTCCCCACAACCCCTTCCCCATGCACTGACAGGCGAACAGAAAGAGGTTAGGGCCGTGATGGCGAACCTATGGCAGGCGTGGCAGAGGGGGCACGCAGAACCCTGTCTGTGGGCACGTGTGCTGTCGCCAGCTGTCCTTCTGGTTTCCGGCGCGCCTGCCAGCTGGTCTTTATGGGTGCCGGGAAACAGCCGGAAAAAACAAGCAAAAAACCAGGGCGTTTTTTTAGACCGTTTTCAGGCCATCTTTCTTCACAGGTGCTGGAATGGCCACGGGTTTTCACGGGTGCCAGAGGGCTCAAAAACGCCCTGAAAATGCCCCCAAAACAGCCTGACAACCCCCCCAAAATGGCCTGAAAATGGCCCCAAAACAAGGCGTTTTTTGGCCGTTTTCAAGCCATCCTTCTTCACAGGCGTTGGAGCGGCCCACTGGTTTTTGCGGGTGCCAGAGGGCTCAAAAATGGCCTAAAATGGCCCCAAAACAGCCTGAAAACCACTCCAATGACCCGAAAATGGCCCAGAAACAGGGCATTCTTTGGCCGTTTTCAAGCCATCCTCCCTCGCAGGCGCTGGAGCGGCAGCTGGTTTTTGTGGGTGCCAGAGGGCTCAATAATGGCCCCAAAACGGCCTAAACACCACCCCAAAATGCCCCCAAACTGGGGTGTTTTTAGGGCTGTTTTCAGGCGCTCCTTCTTCGCAGGTGCTGGAGCGGCCAGCTATTTTTTGCGGGTGCCAGAGGGGTCAAAACCAGCTTGAAAACCACCCCAAAATGGCCCGAAAACGGCCAAAAAACAAGACCGTTTTCAGGCCGTCCCTCTTCAGAGGCGCTGAAGCGGCCAGCTGGTTTTCGCACCTCAAAATTGGCCTGAAAATGCCCCCCCAAATGCCCTGAAAACAATCCGAAAACCAGCCAAAGACAGGCACGTACGCGCCGGCCTGTTGGTTTTTGGCTTTCTGGCGCTCCAGTGTGCGCAAGGGCACACATGCACACCCGTTCCAGTTTAGGCACTTGGTGCCGAAAAGGTTCGCCATCACACGGGTTAGGAGACCGCTGGCACCAAGGCAAAAGCGCTCCTCGGAAGCTTGTTAATGTGCAAACCAGAAAGAGACTGACGGTTCATGCTGGAAAGATGGAAGCCACAGAAACTAGAGGTGGTTAGACGTCCCAGAAAGGGCCTGGAGAACTGCTTCGGCTGTGGAACTGGGCAGCGGATGCCCTGGGCTGAGGGAGCCAAAATTTAAGCTGGCAAGAGCCCGCCACAGAAGCCCCTGGTGGTCAGGCACCGGCCAGTGTTAAAGAGACCTGTGGCTCAGCATGCAGGAAGCTCTGGGGGGGCGAGAGGGGGTGGGCAGGAAGTGGGGGGGGGAGGAGGAGGGAAATGGAAAACCAGGCGAGCTGGTCCCACCTTCCCATGCTGTGGTAGGCATGGACGGCACTGCAGGGAAGACTTCTCCAAAATCATAATCTATAAAACGAGGGATAAAAAGGAGGGTTAGAAATGAAAGGAAACCGGGCTGGAAGGGGGGGTGGGGAGAGAGAGGTGGGGCAGAGATTATACTCCCTGAGACTTCTCGGGGAAACAACAAACTGCTGGGGACCTTCTACCGCTGCACCATAGAGAGTATTTTAACTCACTGCCCCTGTGTCTGGTTTGCCAATGGCCCAGGGGTAGATAGGACAGTGCTCCAGAGGGTCAAGGTCACTGCCCAGAGAATCAGGGGTTGCCCCCTCTCCCCTCTTTGGAAGAGCTTGATAGATCCCGCTGCCTTAAGAAAGTTCAAAACATCCTTAAAGATACATCTCATCCTGGGCTCCCCCTTTTTTTGAACTATTACCATCTGGCAGCCGGTACAGGGCAATGAAAACAAGGATCAATAGGCTGAAAAACAACTTCTCTCCCAGGGCGGTAACTATGTTGAATTCTACGGTGTAGTGCAATATGAATGCAATATGCAGGGTTTTCAATTTCAATGATATAGCATGGGAAGGTGGTGTGTTTGTGTTTTTATTTTTACAGTTATAACGTACACCAGGGGGGAGTCAACCTTTTTGTACCTTCCGCCCACTTTTGTATCTCTGTTAGTAGTAACATTTTCTCACTGCCCACCGGTTCCACAGGAAGGGTGATTTATAAAGTAGGGCAGTCAATAAAATTAAAAAAAGGAAAGGGCTTCAGTATTGGACAAAACCCCTACCGCCCACCATGAAAGCTGGAACGCACACTAGTGGGCGGTAGGGACCAGGTTGACTACCACTGATGTACACTGAAGATGGCATTTAATTTCGTTGTACCATGTGCAATGACAATAAAGTAAACTAACTAACTACCATATTTTTCGGACTATAAAACGGACTACAAGATGAGTATAAGATACGCCAAGATTTTGAAGAGGTAAATTTAATTTTAAAAAAAAATTGTACTCTGCAGGCCTCCCTAACCTTCTGCACATCTCAGTTTTTGCACACACAAAAAAAGGAGGGGCATGCAAAGATTTGGGAGGCTTGCAGAGGTCTCCTGGGGGCTGGGCAAAAATGAGCAAAAAATGGCCTGTTTTTTGCAAAAATGGGCCTTTTGCGGGGGATAAAATGGGCCTTTTGCGGGGGGTAAAAGGGGCATTCAGAAGCTTTGGGAGGCTTGCAGAATGCTCCTGGGGGCTGGGGCAAAAATGGCCCATTTTTTGCTCATTTTTGCTCTCCCCAGCCCCCAGGAGCACTTTGCAAGCCTCCTAAAGCCTCTGAATGTCCATGTTTGCAAAGGCCACCCCCTTTGGTTCCAGTAGGCCAAAAATGCTGTATTCAGTGTATAAGACGCACCCAGATTTTCACCCTCTTTTTGGGAGGAAAAAGGTACGTCTTATACTCCGAAAAATACGGTAAGTAACTAACTGACATGGAATACCCTCTCCGTGATCATGATTGATGGGGGAAGTTGGGGGGTGAGGGTGGGTGGAGGGGAAATGGAGCAAGGACAAGGGAGGGCAGGGGACCCTCTCTCAGCTTGGGCTGCAAGGGCAGGGCTCAGTTCCAGAGCCTGCTCTGGGATCACGTTATCTTGGAAGATGAAAGGGGAAAAAAAACAACAGGTAATTATTGGGAAGGTGCAGGTGAGGCCTTCCACTTTGTGGCTGTTCTTGCTTTCCCTCTGAACGCAGAGCAGGGTCAGCGAAGGGCGTTTCCCAAACTGGGAGGAAGGGAAGGGGCGATTCAGGCGGAGCGGCCCTGGAGGACGGTCAAAACGCTGATCGTACAGATCAAGGGAGGCAACCCTGTTTCTCTGAAAATAAGACCTCCCTGGATGACATGCCCAATCGGGCTTTTGAGTGCATGTGCGAAAATAAGCCCTCCCCTGAAAATATTGCAACATGAGGTTACCATGATCGCCGCCTCCTGCGCATAAAAAATAATATGACCTCCCCGAAAATAAGGCCAAGCGCTTATTTCAAGGGGTGGGGGGAAGAAAATAAGACCGTCTTATTTTCGGGGAAACACGGTACCTCAAAATACTGGCCCACCACAGAGGTGATCGAGGAGGCCTGCCACAATTGCCTGAGGGGCTTTGAACTGGAGATTCTGGAGGTGGAATTTGAGGCTTGATAGGGCCTTCCTCCGGCCAAAGAAGAATTGCCCCCCAGCCCCGTCCAGCTCCTCCGTTCCATGGGCAGGAGGGTCACCTGGGCAGGCGTGGCCAGAACTCCTAGCTCCAGGCAGCGCTCCGTGAGTCAGGGCGCTCCCACGCTGTCTTTTGGCTCCCAGGGCTCCCGCCCGCCCATCCACGCGCCCACCCCGGCCCCTTACCCTCGCTGGAGGGGGCGATGGCGCTGTCGTCCCACTCCAAGTTGGTGGACGTCACAGAGTTGAAGGAGTTGAGGGAGAGGCTGTCCGAGCCGTGGACGGAGCTGGGCAGCCGGTCCTCGAAGTCCAGCAGGTACTGGGGCTTGTAGTAATCTGGCATGTAGGGGGCCAAGTCCAGGTAAGGGGCGTCCTGGAAAAAGAGGGGGAGCTCGAGGTGGAATTGCTGCTCGCCCCCACCCCCTGCTTCCCGAGAAATTCCCTTTCCCACCATTCTTTGCTTCAGGAAGTTTTGCCTATCGGTTGGGAAGACTATTATTGCCTATTTTTAAAATCAAATAAGAACTATACTATTTACTTTTTTTTTTTAACAACGAAGAAGAAGGATATATTTAAAAGTGAAAATTTGCTATACTGCCACTTGGAGGTCACTGGCTGGTCTTTGTGAGACATTTTTTTTCTTTTTTTGTTTGTTTGAAGCAGCTGTGAAAGTTACAGAGCACGAATTGTTTTCAACAAGTGCTTTTTGATAACTGACAGCAATATCTTCTTTGGGAAAATACAACAGAAAAGGATCAAAGTAATCCAATGAAAAGATAAAATAGGCCTGAGACCAGGGTGGCAGTGAGAACCAAATCTCATTACTTTTTGGATTACTTTTCAACATGGTTCCATATCTAGAAGAGGATACTTTAGAAAATCAGAAGGCTTTGGCTGGAATCTTAAACTTTCTGAAACAAAATAGAAGAAGAATTGATTAAAAAAAACTGGTTGGAAAGACTAAAAGCAGCTGCCTTTGGACGTAAACGGGGAAATGGGGAGGCCCAGCAGCGGAAGGAGGGCGTGGAATGTGCTCACCAGGTCCAGGTCAAATCGGATGAACTCCAGGCCCGCCACCAGTGTGAGGAAGAGGGTCAGGTGGTCGTGGCTGCAGACCAGGGCATTTCTGTGGGATGGGAAAAAAAACCAGAGGTCAGGTTTCACCTAGGACCTTCCTGAAGAAGTCAACAACCCAGAATTGCTCCTCCCAGCTTGTGGCCCCATTGGTTGGGAGGAAACCCTCCTATCCGAGTGGGAGCTGGGACACCCCCCCCCCCACTCGATCCTGAAGGCAGAAGCTCTTCTGTAACGCTCAATCTTTGAGTCCCGACCGATGCACCAAGTCAGAACTAACGGCTGCCTTTAAACTTCCGGCTGTGTGAGGAAGCCCTAACAGCATCATTTGGGAAGCAACTGAAAAGCAGGACTTCCCCCTCCTTGCGCTAACCTGCATGTCTTACGAAGCATTGAGTGTGGCCAGCACCCTCTGCCAACGCCGGGGGAATAGCAGTTTTGAAGGAAAATAGCAACAGCACTTAAGACTTATATACCGCTTCGCAGCTGCTCTCTAAGCGGTTGACAGAGTCAGCCTCTTCCCCCCCCTCCCCAAATCTGGGTCCTCATTTGACCCACCTCGGAAGGACGGGAGGCTGAGTCAAACTTGAACTTGGTGAGATTCAAACTGCCAAATTGCAGGCAGCCGGCAGGCAGCAAAAGGAGCCTGCAGGACTGCACTCTAACCACTGCACCACCAAGCTCATCTATCAGTCTGTCATCCATCTATAGCAATAGGCCTTATATATCGCTTCACAATGCTTTTACAGCCCTCTCTGAGAGGTTTACAGAGTCAGCCTCTTGCCCCCAGACAATCTGGGTCCTCATTTGACCCACCTTGGAAGGATGGAAGGCTGAGTCGAGCTTGAGCCAGTTAGAATTGAACTGCTGGCTGTGGGCAAAGTTTGCCTGCAATATTTCATTCTAACCAGAGTGCCACCATGGCTTAGATAACAATAGCAATAAGCACAAGAGTTCTATACTGCTCCACAGTTCTTGACAGCACTATCTAGGTGGCTCACAGTCAGCATATTGCCCCCCCCCAAACAATCTGGGTCCTCATTTTACCAACCTCGGAAGGACGGAAGGCTGAGTCAACCTTGAGCTGGTCAGGATCGAACTGCTGGCAGTCGGCAGAGTCAGCCTGCAATACTACATTCTAACCACTGTGCCTTCGCAGCTCTTAATAAGAATAATACCGCTTCACAGTGCTTTCCAGCCCTCTATAAGCCATTTACAGAGTCAGCCTCTTGCCCCCCAACAATCTGGGTCCTCATTTAACCCACCTCAGAAGGACGGAAGGCTGAGTCAACCTTGAGCCTGGTGAGATTCGAACTGTACAAATTGTAGGCAGCCGGCAGAGGGAGCCTGCAGTACTGCACTCTCACCACTGAGTCACTACAGCACTTCCTTCCTTCCCATCTAGGCCTTAAGACTTATATACCGCTTGACAGGGCTTTACAGCCCTCTCGAAGCCAAATTGCCGGCAGTCGGCAGTCAACAGAAGTAGCCTGCAGTACTGCACTCTCACCACTGAGCCACCACAGCATTTCCTTCCTTCCTCCCCATCTAGGCCTTAAGACTTATATACCACTTGACAGGGTTATACAGCCCTCTCGAAGCCAAATTGCCGACAGTCGGCAGTCAAAAGAAGTAGCCTGCAGTACTGCACTCTCACCACTGCGCCCCCTTGGCAGCAAAGATCGTGTCTGAATGGTGTGTGTGTAAGAGAGCTCCTTTCCCTCGCCCTCCACTTCCCACGGTGCTGGCCCGGCTGCCCTGTAGACTCACTTGACGTAATGCTTATGCAGTAGTGGCAGGTTCTCCTGGAAGAGGCGGAGGTAGCTCTCCAGGGAGTTCTCGTTCAAGGCCAGGTACAGCCACGCTCGGCCTTAAGAGGGAGAGAGGGAGAGAGAGAGACTGACTGCCTTGCAGGACCGGCTGTCTGTCAGGGAGCCACCTGAAGGAAGTCCGCCCTGAGCTGATCTGGCCGGGACCTTCTCTTTTTATACCTGTGGCCTCCCTCCCAAGTCGCCCCCTGTTCTTTAGCTGTTCCCTTCGTCTGGCAACTCACACTGGGAACAGGCTCCAACTGTTCTTCTGCCTCACTGATGTCTGACTCCGAAGGCAGCTGATAACTGTCAGACCTTCTCTGCCTCCGACACAGAGCCCTCCTCAGAGCCTTCCCCAGACTCCAGGCCTGGCCCAGGTTCCTCCCCATCCTCCGCACTCTCCGAATCTGCTGCCAACTCCGCTGACGGGCCGGCCACAACAAAAAGCCCCATGGGGTCCTGCCGCCCTCACCGAGCATTCGGTGACGTGGGCCGCCTAAGCGGGGCTGGCCAAAGCTCGCGGACCGAGACTTACTGCGCCCCAAATTGGTGGTCACGTGCTCCAGCAGTTCGATCTGTTCGATGGCCTCTCGGCGGGTGAAGTGGAGCACCAAGACCCAGTAGCCCGAAGGAAGGTCTTGCAGCCTGCCGAGGAGAAGGAAACGTCGCGGAACGGTTTTGTTCAGAGTAAAAGCAGCCCCCCCCATGCTCCCCCCCACTGCACTGCAACACATCCAGGCCCTCATCCAGCTGGGGAGTGGGAGTAAGTGAACGAGGGAAGAAGGCCCCGCTTCCCACCACCTCCCTGTCTACATCCCTGTCTACCTGTTTCTCAACAGGCCGGCCTGGCCTAACTTACCTTCCTGCCTTCTCAGTCTGAACATCTAAATTGTTTTAATAGGGTTTTTAAGGGGTTTAGTTTTTAGGATTTTAGGTCTTTTAGCGCAGGGATAAATTGTTTAATTTGATTTTATATATATTTATGATGTAACATCGTTTTGTACGTTTTTAATTCCCCTGTGCACCGCTCCGAGTCCCTTCGGGGAGAGGGAGTGGTCTACAAATTAAATGTATTATTATTATTATTACAAGTGGGCTCAACTATGCCACACAGACCAAAGGGAGCCCACGGCGGGGGCTTTGAGGATCAGACTCCCTTCTCGTGGGCCAACGCTTCCAGGCACACACCCCCCCCCTCGCGAGGACAGTGCTGTAGGAAATAGCCAGCTGCTTGCCTAACGGGAGAGAAGAGGAAGGTCGGTCCCAGACGCGTGGCTTCCTCGGGGGGGCGGCGGGGGGAAGCGAGGGCCACGCCGAGGCCCCTTACCCGTAAAGCAGGGCATGGTCCAGGTGTTCGCAGAGACGCTGTAGGACCGTGTCGTGGTTTCGGATGGCGGGGGTCTCGTCCTCGCAGGCGGCAAAGTAGCTCTGCAGCTGGAGAGAGGAACACATCTGGTGAGGGAGCCACCAAGCACGCAGCGGTAATCCACGCAGGCGCATGAGGTCCCCCACCTTTCAGGAGTTTTCTGGAGCGGTAAGCTGAAAAATGCAATTGCTTCCCCTGCCTAGGGTTGCTTAAGAGAAGTTACTGTACAATAGTAATAGTAAGTACAATACAATACAATAGCAGAGTTGGAAGGGACCTTGGAGGTCATCTAGTCCAACTCCCTGCCTAGGCAGGAAGCCCTATAGACAAATGGCTATCCAACATCTTAATAATAATAATCTTTATTGTCATTGTAAAAATTAAATCTTAAAGACTTCCAGTGTTGGGGCATTCACAACTTCTGGAGGCAACTTCTGTTCCACTGATTAATTGTTCTAACTGTCAGGAAATTCCTCCTTAGTTCTTTTTTTTGTATTTAAATTTTTATTGAATTATTAAGAAGCAAAAGCTTACAGAATAAGACATTAAATGATACAAAGTGATTGCAGAGAGTATTAATTCCTCCTTAGTTCTAAGTTGCTTCTCTCCTGGATTAGTTTCCACCCATTGCTTCTTGTTCTGCCCTCAGGTGCTTTGGAGAATAGTTTGACTCCCTCTTCTTTGAAGCAACCCCTGAGATATTGGAACACTGCTATAAGTAGGTGATTATCTTTACGTTAGAAAGATATTTTGTACTTGATTTAACAATGGGAATATAATAATCGAGCTTGAATATGTGATATATAAGTACTGTGTGTTCTATTTTTTTTATTTTTTTTATTTAATTTATACCCCGCCCTTCTCCTTGTTAGGACCCAGGGCGGCGCACAGGCATTATTAAAACCACAATAAAAACAATATACATCGTTAAAAACATATTAAATTATTTAAACCCGTGCTAAAAACCCATTTAAAACCCTGCCTAATTATAATTTATCCATAAAAAGTCAGAAACGGGGGGCTATGCTAGGCCGGCCTGTTGGAATAAAAATGTCTTAAGACGTTGGCGGAAGAGGCGGAGGTCCGAGATAGTGCGTAGGTCGGGGGGTAGGTCGTTCCAGAGGGCCGGGCCCGCCACAGAGAAGGGGCCCGTCCTATCGCTATGGACGATGGGTGATAATTTTCTATAATTGAAAGTAATGATGCATAACAAAAATTGATCGAAAATTCTCTTATCTTGTAAGAACAACAGAAAGAGATGGGTGATTCTTATAAAGGCTTATTATTACTTAAAGGATCTAAGAAAAGAAGGTTTGTTTAACATAATAATAATAATAATAATAATTTTAATTTATGGACCGCTCTCTCTCCCCGAAGGGACTTGAGGCGGTGCACATTTAAAAATGCATATATAAAAACATAGACATAAATACAATTTAAAAGAAATTAAACTTAACCCTGCGCTAAAATCCCAGATTAGCTAAAATTAAACCCCTAAAAAGCCCTAATAAAACAATTCAATACCCAAGCCGGCCAGGCAGAAGAAATGAGTTTTTAGTTTTTGACGGAAGGAGCGGAGGTCCGTAGTTCTAATTTCGGGGGGAAGGTCATTCCAGAGGGTCAAGCCCGCCACAGAGAAGGTCCTTCCCCTGGGCGTCGCCCGCTGGCATAGCCTAGTGGACGGCACCCGGAGAAGTCCCTCTCTGTGGGAGCGAATCGGCCGCAGGGATGTATGGGGCAGGATGTGATCCCGCAGATAGCTAGGTCCCGTGCCATGGAGCGCTTTAAAGGTGATAACCAACACCTTGAAGCGCACCCGAAAGACGAAAGGCAGCCAATGCAGCCCGCGCAGGAGCGGTGTTACATGGGAAAACCTAGAGGTTCCCATAATTGCCCGCGCGGCTGCATTCTGGACAAGCTGCAGTCTTCGGGTGCACCTCAAGGGGAGCCCCATGAATATGAAGGAATATTAATTGCAATTGAACACATAGATGCTCAATGACAGTGACGTACTTAGCTATGTTTGATGGAAAATCAATAACTTTATATGCAATTGTAAACATCGATGCACAAATGCTTGTAACCAAATGACATGTTATATGGATTATGAGAATGGTTTTTTATTTTGTCTGTCTTTACATGTTTAAAAATAATATCTATATGTGTGTGTGTGTGTTAGTTTTATGAGCTGATCAATAACTAAACCAGGGAGACTAGTATAGATATAATATATTTATTGATCAGCTCATAAAACTAACACACATATTTAAAAAATCACACAACGGAACTCATGGCTTTCTGTCTAGATGGTCTCTGGTGATGAGCCGAAAGGCAGAAAAGGAAACAGTATGTCTCCTCCCTTAATTGGGGCCCTAACAGGGTGTTGTGGAACAATTATATATAATATAAAGAGAAGCCCGCCTACCATCGGTTCTGGCTTCCAGGCCCAATAAAAGGCCTACCTCACTCCAGCCAAAGCAGAACCGAGGCCCACGGGATGCGACAGGCAGTCCTTGGCTTACAACCGTTCAACGGCCACTGGGAAAAGTTAACTTAGGGCCGGTTTTCACGCTGGCATCCGCCGAGTCGCGTGATTAAAATTCAGATGCTTGGCGGGTCCCAACACAGACAGCTGCTCCTCTTTTGCCCAGGGAACAAGGGGAGCTGTGCTTCCCAGGGCCACGATTCCCAGCCACACCTTTGCGTGCCTTGTCTAGGCCCGAGAGGGAGTGGCAGCCAAGCCTGATGGTGCCTCAGCTCCGGAGGGAACCGCATGGGTGCCCGTGGGGGGGGGGAGGGCAGAAGAGCAGCCGGGCTCCCCAAGAGACACACCTCAAATGGCACCAGCCCAAAGGACTCAGCCACCTCTGTTTGAGTACATCTCCGTTAGGAGACCGAGAGATGTGCAACGGAACTGCAGCGAGGGATATGTTGCTAGATATTCACACTAATAGTCACAGACACCGATGGTGAAAAACAAGTAGACTTTTACTTGCGGTGGAAAAATAAAGTAAACTACTTCTTCACAAACAAGTGATAGCTAGTCTTGAATCAAAATACAGTCTATAACTCACTGGCTTACAGTTGCTCAATCCACAATTCTCCTTGCTCTGCTGATCTAAGCCCACATACAGAGCTCCATTCAAAAATCAGCAGTCTAACAGTGATTCTGGCTTCCTCTTATGGCTGATTGAGGAAGCAGGAGCCAATTACATTACACTGTATCAGTTAAAGTTACAGATACCAATTTCAATCATGGCTTATATATATATACAGTATGTCTCCTCCCTTAATTGGGGCCTAATAATAACAGGTTGTTGTGAAACAATTACCTATACTAATATACCCTGTCTAAGCTGATGCAATAAGGAGAACCGGCTTGGCTAAAGTGCTAGGCTACTTGCTTAGCATGCAACATAGCCCCGGTTCGAATCCCAGTAAGGGGTATGGCCAGCTGATGAGAGCTAATAAGCTCGAAATAGATCTATCCTGGTCTCTCTCTAATTTAATTTATTGATCAGCTCATAAAACTAACACACACACACACACACACATATATAGCCAACCCAACACTAGGATTATATTCCTAACAATCCCCCAGCGCTGTGTAGCTGCTAGGGGGAGCGGGGGGGGGGGGGGAAGCTCTGCTCCTGCCTATCCAACAGCATCTCTGGGGCTGCTAGACTGTCAGGGCAAGAGAGGCAGCGCCATCAGAGACAACAGCAGTGGCACATGGGTCCGCTAGTCCTCACAACACAAAGCAATCCAGGGGTTGTAGGACCGATGCACCCAACTGCCAAGGGCCTTGTCATGGAGGAAACTCCAGGATGGTCACACTCAGCTGCCGCTTCTGTGGCTCTCGCCCAGGTCTGAGGAGATGAAGGCAGTGATTAGGAGCCCGCAGACCTCATGTAGAGGCTGCACAAGTTGGACAATTGAGAAAACCTTTGCCAGGCAAGATCTTCCTGTTCTGTATAGCACAGGGATCAGCAATCTGTGGCTCTGGAGCCGCATGTGGCTCTTTGCTGCGGCTCCCTGTTGCCAGTCAGCTGCACAATTGATAGGGCTTGCGGTTAGTGTTGAGGATATATCCATTAGGACAGGGGTCTCCAACCTTTGCAACTTTAAGTCTGAAGGACTTCAGCTCACAGAATTCTCCAGCCAGCAAAGCTTCAGACTTAAAGTTGCAAAGGTTGGAGACCCCTGCGTTAGGAGACTGAGAGATGTGCAACGGAATTGCAGCAAGAGATATGTTGCTAGATATTCACACTTAGTCAGAGACACCGATAGTAAAAACAAGCAGACTTTTACTTGCAGTGGAAAATAAAGTAAGATACTTCTTCACAAACAAGTGATAGTCTTGAATCAAAATACAGTCTATAACTCAAACAGTTGGCTTACAGTTGCTCAATCCACGATTCTCCTTGCTCTGCTGATCTAAGCCCACATACAGAGCTCCATTCAAAGATCAGCAAACTAACAGTGATTCTGACTTCCTCTTATGGCTGATTGAGAAAGCAGGAGCCAATTACATTACACTGTATCAGTTAAAGTTAGATACCAATTTCAATCATGGCTTATATATATATACTGCCAACCGAACACTAGGCTTATATTCCTAAAAGTTAGGACAGGTAGAGGGAAAAAGGACGCCATGCTAGGAGGAGACTCTACGGTGGGGGAACCGGACTTCCTGTCAGCCCCAGAATTTAACGGGGGGCTACTGGATAGGACTTTTGTGGCTCTTTTGAGCGTTTCAGGTTGCCTGGTAAAGCATTTCCTTACCCAAAATGGCAAAGACCCCGGTGGGGCCTGAAATAGGTGCTGCAGATTCAGATATATCTTAGCATCAGCGAGACAGGCCCTAGGACCGTGATGGTGAACCTATGGCATGCGTGCTAGAGGTGGCATGCAGATTCTGCTCGGTGGGCACACGCGCCATCGTCAGCTGCTGTTCCGGGTTCTGTCGCGCGAAGACCAGCTGGCTGGGGTACCTGCGCACGATGGAATCCAGAAGACCAGCTGGGTCTATAATAATAATAATGTGGAGGTTCTGGGTTTGCCGGACTTGAGCATTCTGACTCTACAAAGGGCCACCCTTCTTGGAACAGCTTATATCCTCCGACGTTACCTTAAGAGTTCCTAGGTCCTTGGTTAGGACTTGAGCTGCTGGCTGTGGGCAAAGTTTAGGATAATATAATAAAAATAATACCACTTCCCTAGGATGATGACAATAAAAACCTCTGTGATGATGATGACAGTAATAATAAAAGTAAAGCCATGATGATGATTATAACAACAATAATAAAGTTCCCTGTAGTGGTGCTGGGTGCATCCTTGGCCAGCTGCTCTCTTCCAGGTTCCGGTGCTTCAGCGCACGCGCACTCACACATGCACTTCAGTATTGGCACTGCCCTAGGACCAACAACTTGGTGGCTGCCCAAGAATATCCGCACAACAGACCAACTCCACAACTAGTAGTAAAAATGTCTTCTTTACCAGGCATCTCCCTTCTGATGGGAGGCACTGGCTGACCTTAGCGGACTGGACTGGATTCCTGCCACCCTACTGAGGCTACCAGGAAAGCTGGCCTAGCAGATGATGCCAGAGCTTACTTACCTGCTTCAGGAAGCCGGCGATATAAAATCTAAATATATAAAATCGAAAAGGCAAGTGGCCAAATGCGTCTACTATTGGACAGGCACGGTTGGGAACAGACGGTTCCAAGAGGGATGTTGGGGAGGGGGAGTCTAATTGGATGTTATGCCCCAGAATACCCCGAGCCTCTCATCCCCCCCCCCCTGTGATCTTGTTGGTACAGCCCGCAGCTGTAAGACATGTGGCTTTATGTCACAGGCAGAAAGTTGGGGAGGGAATGGAAAAAATGTACTGGCTGAAGGGGGGCAGTTGCACAGCTGAAGCTGGATGAGGAAAAAAATGCAACACGCGCCTGATTTTTGGAGGGATGCAGGTGGGGGTAAGCAGGTCATTAGAGTTAGTTCTCGACTTACAAGAGTTCACTTAGTGACCGTTTAAAATTACCGCGGCACTGAAAAACGTGACTTTACACTTATGGCTGTTGCGGCATCACACGCAGTCTCCAGATTTGCATTCGGAGAGCAACAATAGCCCTTAGACTTATATACCGCTTCATAGTGCTTTTACAGCCCTCTCTAAGCGGTTATAGAATCAGGATCGAACTGCTGGCAATGGGCAGAGTTAGCATGCAATAGTGTATTCTAACCACTGAGAAGGAAGGAAGGAAGGAGTAGTACTTAAGACTTATATACTGCTTCACAGTGTTTTTCCAGCCCTCTCTAAGTGGTTTAGAGAGTCAGCCCTATTGTTCCCCCAACAATCTGGGTCCTCATTCTACCCACCTCGGAAGGACGGAAGGTTGAGTCAACCTTGAGCTGGCCAGAATCGAACTGCCGGCAGTCGGCAGAGTCAGCCTGCAATACTGCATTCTAACCACTGCGCCACCATGGCTCTTACATAGCACTAGCAATGGCCCTTAGACTTATATACCGCTTCCCAGTGCTTCCCAGCCCTCTCTAAGCGGTTTACAGAGTCAGCCTCTTGCCCCCAAACAATCTGGGTTCTCATTTGACTGACCTCGAAAGGACGGAAGGCTGAGTCAACCTTGAGCCTGGTGAGATTCGAACTGCCAAATTGCAGTCAGCTGGCAGTCAGCAGAAGGAGTCAGCAGTATTGCTGCTTGACAACTGGTTCCTATTTTAACAGATGAACAGAGTTGGAAGGGACCTTGCAGGTCATCTAGTCCAACCCCCTGGCCCAAGCAGGAGACCCTGCATCTTGCCTCTACCTAGGATTGAACTCACAACCTCCTGACTGGGAGGCGAGAGCTCCACCTCTAGGCCCCAGCAGCAGATTTATGATGGTTGCAACTTTCCCGGGATCATGTTTTGCGATCTTCCGGCAACGGGGGAAAGCCAGATTCACTTAACGACCGTGTGACTAATTTCACAACTGCAGCGATTCACTTAACCAAAGGTGGCAAGTGAAATGGGGCCCAACTCATGTCACAAATTTCTCACTTGGCCACATCAATTCTGGGCTCAATTGTGGCCGTAATTCGAGAGATTATTACCTGCAGCGTAATCTCTCAGAGACGACACCTTAGCAAAGCACAACCCTCTCCAACAAACTTGTCGGTGAGTTATTTGTGCATGATGCAACACAAAAGCACACAAAAGCACTTCTAGCAGAGCCAGACCTGGGAACCTTATCATGCAACTCTTTCAAATAAGGCATGTCAAAGTGAAGAAAAGCCAAACCAGTCTAGCAGGTGATGCTGTCAGGAGCTTTTTAATTTCTTTCGCCTGCTCTGTGTAAAAAACGACGTTATCCGCTGCCTGGGTTTTCAATGGCCAAAGTAGCATTGATGGATCCCTTCATTTTTTTTCTGAGTGGGAGAGGGGGAAATCTTGGAGGTGCATCCGCCGAGGAGAAGGGCCGAGCATAAAGCAAGCCAGGCCCTGCCACAGCCGGCCCGGTAGAAGCCGCAAAAGCCAAGCGGGCGAGAGAAGCCAGGAAAATGGCGAACCATGAAAGGTGGACGAAATCAGCGGAGTCGGAAAGAAGGAATCCGGCTGTAAGAAAAGCACCTACAGCAATTAGGGGAGCCTTGGTGATGAAGGCCTCAAGGTGGGAAGAGGAGGGAGTTGTGAGTTTGAGTCCCCTACCTTAGCCAGGAAAGCTGCCTGGGTGACTTTGGGCCTCTCCGCTCTCCTTCAGATCTGACCCACCTCACAGGGTTATTGTGGGGGGGGGGGGGGAAGAGGGAGGAGGAGGAGGGGTGAGGAAGGTGTGTGTTGGATAGGTTGGTCACTTGGAATTGATTATAAAAAATAACAAAGGCGGGATAAAGATGATGATGATGATGATGATGATGATGATAATAATAATAATAATAATGTCACAAACTGACTACCTACAACGCCATAACCATGTTGCTGAGATCATTCACTGGAAATTGTGCCAGAAGTTTGGATTTGAGTACAGCAAAAACCACTGGGACCATCAGGTTGAGAAAGTTTTAGAGAATGAGAAAGTCAAGATCTTGTGGGATTTCAGAATTCAGACTGACAAGCACTTGTCCTACAACACACCTGATATAACAATAATTGAAAAGAAAAAAAGTATGGTTCGTTGACATTGCAATACCTGGTGATGCACGAATTGAAAATAAGCAGCAAGAAAAAAATCACAAAATATCGGGACTTGCAAATTAAAGTTGAGCAACTGTGGAAGAGAAAGTCGTGTGTTGTCCCGATTGTGATTGGAGCCCTTGGAGCAAGACCTAGGGGACTGCCTTGCCATGTGGAGGTTCTAGCTTTGCCGGACTTGAGCATTCTGACTCTACAAAGGGCCACTCTGCTTGGAACAGCTTCTATCCTCCGACGTTACCTTGACAGTTCCTAGGTCCTTGGTTGGGACTCGAGCTGTTGAGCTACTAACCAGCCTCAAAGGCTGTGAATCTCACCAAAGATTAAATAATAATAATAATAATAATAATAATAATAATAATAATAATAATAATAATGTGGAGGTTCTGGGTTTGCCGGACTTGAGCATTCCGACTCTACAAAGGGCAAAGTTTAGGATAATATAATAAAAATAATACCACTTCCCTAAGATGATGACAATAAAAACCTCTGTGATGATGATGACAGTAATAATAAAAGTAAAGCCATGATGATGATTATAACAACAATAATAAAGTTCCCTGTGGTGGTGGTGATGATAATAATAATAATAATAATAATAATACCTCCCTATGATGAGGACGGTAATAAAAACCTCTGTAATGATAATAATAAAAATAAAAACTCCATGATAATAATAATAATCCTCTGTGATGATAATAAAAACAAGAACAACAAATCTCCCTCTTGATATTTGGCTGGCTTGTCCTTAAAGGAGGGGCTGGAGCTCTTGCCTCACAAACAGGAGGCTGTGAGTTCGATCCTAGGTAGAGGCAGATGTAGGGTCTCCTGCTTGGGCAGGGGGTTGGACTAGATGACCTGCAAGGTCCCTTCCGACTCTGTTAATCTCTCTCTCTCATCTCTCTCTCTATTTATGTATCTCTCTCTCTCTCTCTCTATATATATATATAATCTCTCTCTCTCTTATCTATCATCTATCTCTATCTCTATCTACGTATCTCTCTCTCTCTCTCTCTCTCTCTCTATATATATATATATATATATATATATATCTATCATCTATCTCTATCTACGTATCTCTCTCTCTCTCTATATATATATATATACGTATCTCAATCTCTTTCTCTCTCTCTATCTATGCATCTAGCTCCCTATCTCTCTCTATATATATATCTATATCTATTTATCTACGTATCTATCTATCATTACATTTATTACATTTATAAACCGCCCCCTCTCCCTGGAGGGACTCTCTCCCTCTCTCTCTCTCTCTCTCTCTCTCTCTCTCTCTCTCTCTCTCTTTCGCTATCTACGTATCTCTCTCTATGCATCCATCTCTCTATCCTATTTATTATCTACCTATCTATCATCTCTCTATCTCACTATCTCTCTATATCTATTATCTATGTATCTCTCTCTCTCTCATTTATATCTCTATCTATCTACGTATCTCTCTCTCTCTATATCTATATATCTATATCTCCCTATCTACCTACCTATCTCTACCTCTCCATTCATAAGCGGGGACGAGGCGTCCCTCCTCCTCCTCCCCCCTCCCCTTGGGAAAGGCCTACCTTGTCAGGCCGGTTTTCACAGAGTCTGGGGACCCCCCCCCCCCACTGAGGCTGATGGGTTTAGGGGTTGGACGCCCCCTCCACTCCCCCCCCTCCCTTGACCGGCTCGCGCTCCCCCCCCCGAAGGGGCAAGGGGGCGGGGCGACCGTCGGGGGCGGGGCGTCGAGTGCGGGGGGAGGGGAGGGGGTCTCCGCCGACCTTCTTGACGGAGAGCGAGATGTTCTCCAGGATGCGGTCCTTCAGCTGCGCGGGGGACTCCATGGCGGCGGCCCGCCCTTCCTCTTCGGGGCTCCGGAGCCGCCTCCGCCGCCTCCGCCTCCGCCGTGGGCCCTCCGTGGTGGCGCTGCGGCGAGGGTCTCCTCAGGAGGGCGGCAGGCGGGCGAGCGAGCCGGCCCTCAACACCGCGGCCGCCGCCTCCTCCTCAGCTGCCCTCGTGACCGCGCGAGGCATGCCGGGAGATGTAGTCGCCGCCGCCACCGCGCTGAGGCCCCGCGACTCCCGACAGGCCCTGCGGGAACAAAGGAATGCCGGGAGTTGTAGTCCGGGCCTCACAAGGCTATTCCGCTCCAAGAATAGAATGGAATAACCGGAGTTGGAAGGTGCCTCGGAGGTCTTCTAGTCCAACCCGCTGCTCGGGCAGGAAATTCAGGGCCTGTCAAGACGGCATTGCACAACTTTTTTTTTTAATTCTGTGGCCACATTCTGACCTGTGGTTGGGGTGCTGTCCACTTAGAATAGGATATGAATTAGGAACAGAATAGAACAAGGAATAGGATAGAATGGAATAAGGAATAGAATATAATATGAATTAGGAATAGAATGGAATAAGGAATAGAATGGAATGGAATAAGGAATAGAATATGAATAGAATAAGGAATAGAATATAATATGAATTAGGAATAGAATGGAATAAGAAGTAGAATGGAATAAGGAATAGAATAGAATGGAATAAGGAATAGAATATAATATGAATTAGGAATAGAATGGAATAAGGAATAGAATGGAATAAGGAATAGAATGGAATGGAATAAGGAATAGAATATGAATAGAATAAGGAATAGAATATAATATGAATTAGGAATAGAATGGAATAAGGAGTAGAATGGAATAAGGAATAGAATGGAATAAGGAATAGAATATGAATAGAATAAGGAATAGAATATAATATGAATTAGGAATAGAATGGAATAAGGAATAGAATGGAATAAGGAGTAGAATAGAATGGAATAAGGAATAGAATATGAATAGAATAAGGAAAGGAATATAATGAATTAGGAATGGAATAGAATATGAATAGAATGGAATAAGGAATAGAATGGAATAAGGAATAGAATATGAATAGAATTAGGAATAGAATGGAATAAGGAGTAGAATGGAATAAGGAATAGAATAGAATGGAATAAGGAATAGAATATGAATTAGGAATAGAATGGAATAAGGAATAGAATGGAATAAGGAATAGAATGGAATGGAATAAGGAATAGAATATGAATAGAATAAGGAATAGAATATAATATGAATTAGGAATAGAATGGAATAAGAATATGAATAGAATAAGGAATGGAATAAGGAATATGAATTAGGAATGGAATAGAATATGAATAGAATGGAATAAGGAATAGAGTAGAATAAGGAATTGAATAGAATATGAATAGAATAGAAAAAGGAATAGAATGGAATAAGGAATAGAATGGAATAAGGAATAGAATAAAAAAAGGAATATAATATGAATAGAATAAGGAATATAATATAATATGAATAGAAAAAGGAATAGAATAAAAAAAGGAATAGAATATGAATAGAATAAGGAATAGAATAGAATATGAATTAGGAATAGAATATGAATAGAATAAAGAATAGAATATGAATTAGGAATAGAATGGAATAAGGAATAGAATGGAATAAGGAAAGGAATATAATATGAATTAGGAATGGAATAGAATATGAATAGAATGGAATAAGGAATAGAATGGAATAAGGAATAGAGTAGAATAAGGAATAGAATGGAATAAGGAATAGAGTAGAATAAGGAATAGAATAGAATATGAATAGAGTAGAATAAGGAATAGAATGGAATAAGGAATAGAATAGAATAAGGAATTGAATAGAAAAATGAATGGAATGGAATAAGGAATAGAATAGCAGAGTTGGAAGGGACCTTGGAGGTCTTCTAGTGCAACCCCCAGGTTAGTCAGGAATTCAATGCCCATCAAGTAGCCCTGAAGCCAGCACTGCACAACTTTTTCTCTGGCCACATTCTGACCTGTGTTTGAGGCAGACGCCAGACAGCCCTCTACGAGGGAGGCACCCCCGCCCCCACATCTTCTACAGCACCCAGGGCCCTTTGGGTCCTCAGCCAGGACACCTCCCGTGGCAAAGGCAGGCCCAGGCCGCCTCCTCTTCCAACCCACCTTTGACACCTGCCAAGGCCTCACCTGTTGAGCTGGTTGGGCCTGATGAGCCAAGAAGCCGCAAGAGGAGGCAACCTGCACAGCCACCTGCCATGCCAAGATCAGCCCGGCTCTCCAGGAGCTGCCAGTTAAGGGCCTGGCACTTACCACCTTGAGGGAGGCAGAAGGTGCTTCAAGCGGGCGCTTCCAAAACCTGTTGCACCACCAGCGGGCGGAAGGGCTGCACCGGGCTGGTTTTTCTGGTCGCAACAAGCAGGGCAGGGAGGTTGAGCACTGGGAACCCTCAAATTGCATTCCGTGGAGCCAGCCTGCTGGGAGGGAAACCTAGCCCAAAGGTGGCATGGGTGACCGGCTGGTGAAACAAGTCGGGCAAGGCTGGCCTTGGCTGGGCAAAGCAACAGTGGTGTCCCTAAGAAGGTAAAGGTTCCCCTCGCACATCTGTGCTAGTCGTTCCCGACTCTAGGGAGCGGTGCTCATCTCCGTTTCAAAGCCTAAGAGCCAGCGCTGTGCGAAGATGTCTGAGTGGTCATGTGGCCGGCAGGACTCAACGCCCGAAGGCGCACGGAACGCTGTTCCCTTCCCACCAAAGGTGGCTCCTATTTTGTCTACTGGCATTTTTTTACGGGCTTTCGAACCGCTAGGTTGGGCAGAAGCTGGGGCAAGTCACGGGAGCTCACTCCGTTACGTGGCGCTAGGGATTCGAACCACCGACTTTTTTGATCGACAAGCTCAGCATCTTCGCCACGGAGCCACTGTGTCCCTAATATTTACCCCCAGAAAAGGGGAGCCACCAGCACACAAACGCCACCTTCCGTTCTCCTCCCGCCAAACGACCAGCCCACTTCGGCCCTCTGGTTGCACCTGAGCGACACCTCTAAAAAAAAAAAATCTATCGGACAACTGCTATGAGAAAACACATCTTTTATTTTTAAAATCCAAAACGTTTACATGTTTCTCCCAGTTGAGAAGCAACCGACCCCCCCCCCCCCCCATATCTGCCAAATACGTCCTTATTATTATTTTTGGTAAAAAGGAAGATGCAAGCTACAAAGATGTCACCCAGTCATCGGCAAAAGAGCCCCACCGTCTCTCAATGCCGTCCCGGCAGCAGCCAAACGGGCCGAGGCAAGGAAGGGCGAAGAAGGGCAGCCCTGCAACATGGCGGGGCAGATTCCTGAGAGGCCCCCGGCCTGCCGTTGCGCGTGGAAAAGGCCAAGGCGCCCGCTTGGAGGCGTGGCCACCGGTGATCCGGGCCTTCCCTCGGAGTACGAGGAGGGAGCGAGGTCCAGACCGCCCCTCCGCGAATTATACGCAACTCCCCCCTCTACGACGGGCAAGTGCTTTTGCAGACGCTCACAACGCCGCCCTCCAGCCGCACGCTCCCCCTCTCGCTGCCAGGAAGTGCAGCCCTCGAAACGCACACTTAAGGGTGTGTTTCGAAAGCATCACCTCCTCGGCTGGCCGTCGGGATTCTCCTGTGCCATTGCTGATGGGTTGCAGCACCCACGTCCAGAGAGCACCTTCAGGGGCACCTGGCAAGGGGAACTCCTGCTGTGCAGAGGCCCTACTACCTTCCCATAACAAAGAGGGTGGGTCTCTTCCCCTCTGCTCCTCCCACGCCATTGGAGATCAGCAACCCTAGCCAAGAGCCACAGCATTTGTCAAATCAAAAGAAAACACCACTGGGGCGCCACCAGCCCACCCCACATTTCAAAACTATCCCGCCGCTCTGAATTATTATGGGCACGGGATAGATTTCTGTCCCATCTCTCCAGCTGCAGAGGAAAATCCAACTCAGAGGAAGCCCACCTCCCACCTTGGCTGGGGAATCGGCAGCCAATGAATCTCTCCCAACGGAATGGCGGCTCAGGGCCTCTCACCGCTATAAACGTGATCGGCAGCTCATCAATTCCCTGCCTTTCGTTTCAAATCTCCAATGCTTAAGACCGTCCCTATTAAGGGAGGCTCCCAGCAAGCAGCGCCTCCCACCCCTGCCCTAACCTCCCCCAGGGAAAAGCCGGAAGCGCCACACAGCTCCTCCGACGGCTGCTTCCCTGGCCTAGCTCCGCCGTCTCCTCACCAAGCCTACCACCGTCGCGCTCGCCCAACCACTGCACCCAAAGCTGCGTTCTGGCCTGCACCAAGAAGGGACAGAAGCCGCCCCACAAGGCCCTTTGGGACCAGCCTCAGGACCTGAGGGGCTGCAGCTCGACTCCACAGTACCCCCAAAAGCACTGCCCCCTTGGGCACTCTCAATTCTTGCCCACGGCTGCAAGCTAAGCAGAATCGGGGGGGGGGGGGGGCAGTCACACACAGCTGGTACACGGTATCCCCCGGGGTGTGTGAGAAGGGGGGTACCACACACCGAACCACCCTGAACCCTCTTGGTTTCACCAAGATTAAGCGCCCCCTTTCGGACCTGGGCCTGTGCTTTCTAAGCCCCTCCCCCAAATTTGCGTCTCATTCTAAAACCATACACTTAAATAAAGAGTTTCGTTCTGTAAACGGAGCCCAAGTAATAACAAAATGGCGGATTCCGTACAATTCCAATTGTTTGCTTCTTTGAAATGGCCCAAAAAGGTAATGGGGGGATCACCTGGTTGAAAATAACAGATATTTTAATTCCCTTTTCTTTCCTTTAAAAAAAAAAGGAATCAAACGTAGTCACCGGGGGGGAGGGGGGGGGACGCTCTTTCAGAAAGGCAGCCTTGGCTACGTGGGCACCACGATGTTCCTGGCTAACAAGATGAGGAGAGCCAGATCGGCGTTCCCCCCCGCGTGCTCCAGAGCCTCTCCGGCTTCCTGCGGTGTAAAGCCGGCCCCCACAATCTGATCGAGGTTTACGCCAAGGGCAGGAGGAGGAGGAGAGCTGGGCTCTGAAGTCCCAGGGGGGAAGGACGAGGGCTCAGGATGCTCGGCGGAGGAGTCTCCCGCTTCTTCCGGGGAAGGGCTGCAACTGCCCTGGGCGGTGCAGGACTCCTGAGGGCCGAACGAGGCAAGTGGGCTCTGCCCCATAGCAGTGGAGCCAGGATACGGCCCAGAGGATGAGAGCTGGGCCGGCATCCTCAGGCACTCCTCGGCCTGCGGCAGAGGCCACGCCACCAAAGGGCTCGCCGGGACGGAGTCACCGCAGCCAGAGGCTCCTTGGGCAGCCTCCTGCTGCCCCCCAGCTAAGTGGGGCTCTTCCAGCATCTCTGTCCCGTCCTCCAAGCGGGAGAGAGCTGCTCGCTCACAGGAAGGTGAAACCTCCTCGGCCGCAGACGGGGCTTCGGGAGGAACCTCCAGCGAGGGGCGGCTCCCTTCCTGCCGAACCCCCCCTCTCCGGAAGTCATGTTTCGAACTCACAACCAGGAGCCGGTGAAGCTCCTTCAGGGCTGAGGCAAGGGAGATGCCCGCCTCTTCCTCTTGATCCTTGGGCCGGCTAACGGCGACGTTTCCGGGCTGGGCCGAGCCGCTCACTGGGGGGAGAAGACTGAGGGGGAGAGGAAGGCTGTGGTATTCGTGCAACCCCGGCTCCGTCCCGGGGGCCGGGTCACTAATGTCGGTTGACTCGAGGAAGTGTGGATCCGGGACCTCTGGGGCAGGGGGACCTTCAAGAGATTGGTTGTCTCCTGGTGGCTGGGCTGGACTGCCCTCTGGCCTCTCTTCAGACATCTCTTCTTCCTCCGCAGCAGCGGCCAGTGGTGAGGAAACGTCCCCCAGATGCTGAGGCTCTCTCCATTCACCCGGAGGAAGCTCGGGGGGCTCTAGCAGCAGGGGAGCATCAGATTCGCTCATCTCTTGGGACGGACTGCCCTCTCCCCCCATCTCTGGAGGCTCGTGGCCAGGAGCAGCCTTCTGCAACAGGGAGCTGGAAGCAGCATGTACGTTTTGGGGGGTAGCTGAGCCCCCCAGGGGGGAGTGGGCCCCAGCACCTTCCAGATTTAGTGGGGAGGCCGGGGGCTTTTTGCTCCCCAACCTTCCCTGGGACTCCAGCAGAGAATCCAGCGATTTCCCAGCTCTGGGACTTTCAGGCTCTGCCTGGCCACCGAGGGGGGAGCAAACGGCTGGAGCCGAGACCGAGCGATCAAGCAGCGATTGGCTTGCGGGGCTGTCGGTAATCTTCAGACCAAGTTCTGGAAAACAAACTGGAGGTTTAAAGCCGTCCGAAGTTGGTTGCGATGGAGGTCCAAGTGAGGTAGTTTCTGTATCGCTAGTCTCTGCGCACACAAGAGGGGAGAAGAGAAGGGGAAAAGGTTTACGATTAAGAACCCCAGAGGTCGCAGAGGAAACGGGGAGGCCCTACGAGCGAGCGACATTAGAGCGGTGGCAAGGAAAGCTGCCTCCCCCTCCCACCAGTCTGCTCCTTTCACAAGGGGGGGGTGCAAGTGGGAACGGCTCTTCCCCCTCCATCTATCCCCAAATAGGCTCCTTTCCCCCCTTCTGTTGTACGGGCAGGCAGGGCAAACCAGCTGCAAGCGAGCGACAAGCCATGCAGCCATCCCGGACAATCCCCCACTCCCATTTCATTGCAGTTAAGATTTTAACCAACTTCCTGAAACCACGACGGGTTTGGCGGTGATCCCCCTCCTGCAGCCCCCTCCCCCCCGCCCTCCTGCAAGGCTCCAGAAGAAAATTGCTCTGCCAGGTTTCCGGGTGAAGGTGGTCCCATCGGGTCAGCTCAAGCCACGCCCCACATGCATTAGCTGAAGTAACGGCCAGCAAAGAAGCAGGCACCGCTTTCTGAGGGACGGGAGCAGAAAGAAAGAAACGCCATTTGGAAATCAGAGAGGTTCGGCCAAGCGATCCAGCTGCCAAGGTGGCCAAGCAGTAGGATTTTCACTGCCGTGCATCGGCCCGGTCTTCCTCAGTTGCCATCATTCCGGCAAGGACAAAGCTGTGCCCCCGGAGCGTTCCCGAACATGCCCTGCTGTTGCTTGAGTCCTCCGCTGGGGTCCTCCCCTGTCTCAGATCCAAATTGGCGGTCCACTCCGCCCGCCCGCCCGCCCACCCGGCAGGAGCCACGAGAGGGAGGAAGCGCTGGCAGTACCTGGTGTGTGGCCCCCTCCAGCGGCAGCAAAACATTACATGCATCTAGGCTTCTGGCATTCTGTTCAGATTAGGAGACAAACACACCAAACGTGGGTTAGCACAAACACACATGCGCCCTGGCTCCGGGATGGCCCGGCGGCCCTTCCTGCCCCCCCCTCCCCGCCATTTCCTGGTTTGTCTTCCAAAGTCCTCCTCTCTGAGCGACCGCTGGCTCTGCTGGGCGAAGGGCCTCCTTCCTTCCTTCCTGGCTCTAGGCTCAACTCTAGCGCTGACTCGCTGACTTTCGCAGTGCTGCTTCTGCCTGTCTGATGGCCGCCGCTCTTCCTCGCCTCTCTCTGCCATTAGGCAAGGGCAGCCTGACCGGGGGACACAAGAGCCCCCCTGAGCTGAAGGACTTCAACGCTCGTCCCGGATGGGGAGATTCTCAGCATTGTCCAGCATATCTCGTCCTGGTTCATCCACCTCCTCCTCAGCTGCTGGGCAATGCCAGCTAGGCCTCGAATGCCTTGGGCTGCAACCCTCCCCAAAAGGCTCCGGCAGGAAATACTCTTCTCTCCTGATCCTGTGTGACTGTTCTGTCCTCTCCCTGGACTTTCTCAAGAGTTCCTTCCTCTTCCTGTCCTCTGAGCTGGCTGCCAGGATGAGTCCAGAGTCAGCGAGGCTGATGCCCGCGAATTCCTCTGTCCGAGGGGCTCTGTATTGTCGCCACATGCCCTCCAAATCCAACGCAGAATAGAACTTCGGTCCCCAAGGAGCCCAACTGCTCTCTCTCTCTCTCTCTCTCTCTCTGTGTCATTCTCTCTCTCTCTCTCTCTTTCTCTCTGTCTCTTTCTCTCTGTGCCTCTGTCTCTCTCTCTCTCTTTCTCTCTGTCTCTTTCTCTCTGTGCCTCTGTCTCTCTGTCTCTCTCTCTCTGTCTCTTTCTCTCTGTGCCTCTGTCTCTCTCTCTCTCTCTCTCTCTCGGTGTCATTCTTTCTCTCTCTCTTTCTTTCTCTCTCTCTCTTTCTCTCTGTGCCTCTGTCTCTCTCTCTCTCTCTCTCTCTCTCTGTGTGTGTCATTCTTTCTCTCTCTCTTTCTTTCTCTGTCTCTTTCTCTCTTTCTCTCTGTGCCTCTGTCTCTCTCTCTCTCTCTCTCTCTCTCTCTGTGTCATTCTTTCTCTCTCTCTTTCTTTCTCTCTGTCTCTTTCTCTCTGTGCCTCTGTCTCTGTCTCTTTCTCTCTGTGCCTCTGTCTCCCTCTCTCTCTCTCTGTGTCATTCTTTCTCTCTCTCTTTCTTTCTCTGTCTCTTTCTCTCTGTGCCTCTGTCTCTCTCTCTCTCTCTGTGTCATTCTTTCTCTCTGTCTCTTTCTCTCTGTGCCTCTGTCTCTCTGTCTCTTTCTCTCTGTGTCATTCTCTCTCTCTCTCTTTCTCTGTCTCTTTTTCTCTGTGCCTCTGTCTCTCTCTCTCTCTGTGTGTCATTCTTTCTCTCTGTCTCTTTCTCTCTGTGCCTCTGTCTCTCTCTCTCTCTGTGTGTGTCATTCTTTCTCTCTCTCTTTCTTTCTCTGTCTCTTTCTCTCTGTGCCTCTGTGTCTCTCTCTCTCTCTGTGTCATTCTTTCTCTGTCTCTTTCTCTCTGTACCTGTCTCTCTGTCTCTTTCTCTCTGTGCCTCTCTCTCTCTCTCTCTCTGTCATTCTTTCTCTCTCTCTTTCTCTGTCTCTTTCTCTCTTTCTCTCTGTGCCTCTGTCTCTCTCTCTCTCTCTGTGTCATTCTTTCTCTCTTTCTTTCTCTCTGTCTCTTTCTCTCTGTGCCTCTCTGTCTCTTTCTCTTTGTGCCTCTGTCTCCCTCTCTCTCTCTCTCTGTGTCATTCTTTCTCTCTCTCTTTCTTTCTCTCTCTCTTTCTCTCTGTGCCTCTCTCTCTCTCTCTCTCTCTGTGTCATTCTTTCTCTCTGTCTCTTTCTCTCTGTGCCTCTGTCTCTCTGTCTCTTTCTCTCTGTGCCTCTCTCTCTCTCTCTCTCTCTCTCTGTGTCATTCTTTCTCTCTCTCTCTCTTTCTCTGTCTCTTTCTCTCTGTGCCTCTGTCTCTCTGTCTCTTTCTCTCTGTGCCTCTGTCTCTGTCTCTCTCTCTCTGTGTCATTCTTTCTCTCTCTCTATTTCTTTCTCTCTGTCTCTTTCTCTCTGTGCCTCTGTCTTTCTGTCTTTCTCTCTCTCTCTCTTTCTCTCTGTGCCTCTGTCTCTCTTTCTCTCTCTCTCTCTTTGTGCCTCTGTCTTTCTCTGTGTCTCTCTCTCTTTCTCTGTCTCTTTCTCTGTGTGTGTCTCTCTGTCTCTCTCTTTCTCTGTCTCTCTGTCTGTCTCTTTCTCTGTCTCTGTGTTTTTATTTTTCTCTGTGTGTGTGTCTCTGTCTTTCTCTCTTTGTCTCTTTCTCTCTCTGTGTGTCTCTCTCTGTGCCTCTCTTTCTCTCTCTGTCTCTCTCTTTCGCTGCAGCCGCGCAAAGAAAAGACATTTTGCAACCAACTGCAAAAGACAAGAACCACGTTCGGGAAGGCTGAACTGCACCAGGCAGTTGAGGGAAGGCGCCAAGGGCCCATGCTTCCCATCACACAGAGCCTCCTGGTGGGGGGGACAGAGAGTCCCCAACCTATCACGAAGCATCCAGACCGGCCATCAGAGAGTGAGGGGATGCAGGAGGGGGTGCCACAGGGCAAAAGGACCTTCCTCTGCCCAGGCTGGGCAGGGAAGGGGAAGAGGAGGGGTAGGTGAGCTCGGGCTAAGTAAAACTCAAGACTAAGCTGGATCTCTTAAGAGAAGAGCTTTAATAGCAGGATATAAAGATACAAGGCCTCTGATTGACTGACCGCATAGCATGTTTCTCAGGGGGACGGAGGGTTACGGGGGGACGGAGGGGAGCAGAGCTGCTATAAGAGGGTGCAAAGGGGATGAGCTGAGGGACGGCGCTTTCTTCGCCTGCCTTTCTGACGTCTGAAGCGGCCATCGCGCACCAATCCACCTGCAACTTAACGGGGCCAAAAGAAGAGGAGGATGAAGGAAGCCCCTCCCAAAAACAGACCAAGTTACCGTATTTTTCGGAGTATAAGACGCTCCGAAGTATAAGACACACCTAGCTTTTGGGGAGGAAAACAAGAGGGAAAAAAACCCTGCCTCTGCCTCCCAGCAATTTGCCTCCTTGCACCAAACAGCAAACAGACGATATGCACTGTTTGTGGTGTTACATTTCAGACTATACTTGTGCAAATGCTGTTAAAATTGAAAGCGGCTTTCTGGAAGTATACGTTATTCTCTGCTATTTAAAAGAAGATACAATAGCACGGGGCCCCTTCAGATCAAGCATTTATTTTAAAAAGCGCCTTCATTTTAAGTTGTCTAGAACAATAACAAAGCAGTCTTTAAAAACTAAGTAATAATTTGAACATCCTACAGGCATTTATAGTTAATGACTTTACCTCCTTGCAGCAAAGAGCAAACAGCCTGTTTCAGTTTAGCCCGATTAGAAGGGGGAAAAAAACTCTGCCTCTGCCTCCCAGCAATTTGCCTCCTTGCAGCAAACAGCAAGTTTCACTTTCAGTTTAAGCACTAGCTGTTTCAGGCTGCAGGGATTGCCATAGCCTATTGCCGCCCCATTTTCTCCGTTTGCTGCAAGGAGGTAAATTGCTGGGAGGCAGAGGCCAAAGGGTGGGGGCCGGTGGGCGGGGCTACATTCGATGTATAAGACATAGTTAAATTTTCACCCTCTTTGGGGGGATGGGGGGGGAGGTGCGTCTTATACTCTGGAAAATATGGTACTTCTGCCGCCTGCTACTAGGTCTGACAAAATCTGTGGCGTCTTTCCCGCTTCTGGGAGCTGGGGGGATGGAGGGGGGGGGGGAGAAACAACAGTCCCAGAACAAGCTCCTTTGAGTCCATAGGTCCTAATAGGATGCCAAGACCCAGAGAAAGGGTGGGTTCACCCTCAAGAGCGCCGTCCCAGGGACTCGGCAAATGGGAGGGGGAGAGCGCGCGATCAGAACAGCGGCCCTGGAGAAAGCGAAGGCTGCCAATTCGACGGGAGAAGAACTCTGCCTGAAGACAGAGGGGATGTATTTTCTTCCCAGGCGCCGCTGGAGACGAAACGTCGGTTAAGAGATAATTAAATTTACTCACCTAAGGTTTCCTATTTCGGATAACTGGGTGGGTGGGTGGGGGGCAAAATCTTACAGCCCCTGCTTAAAAGCTGTTAAGTCACAGCTCCGGCGATGCGCCTCCCTTCTGGGGAAAACCGGAAGGCAGTCGCAATTCTTGGCGGCCCCACCAAAAAAGGGGGAATGGGGTCCTCTGTCGCAGCCCCCCCCCTCCACGCCTTGACCATTCTCCCGCCCACCCAAGAGCCTCAAGAGGCAGCTTTTCCTGGGCGCTCCTTCCAAATTAAGAACAAATCGAACGGGTCACTTTCCCCCCAATTTCAGCACTGTAAGATAACGCTGGCCACAATCCTTCGAATGTCCATCACTCCCCTTTCTGGGACGTTCTGTTCTCTGGCAAGCCCCGTCCTGCCCCCCAGCCCCCCATCCCCACGAGCCACTTCCTTCCAGTCCACCTACCTGCTTCCTCAGCAGATTTCTGTAGGGCTTCGGCCAGTTCTTGATCGGCCAGTTCGTCCGGCCGCATGTCCTCCCGGCCCGGCCCGTAAGCCAGCTTGGCACATTCAGGTAGCTCCCCCTCAGGCAGGAAGCTCGTCTGAGAGCCGGTGGTGCCAATCACCAGCACGTTGTTCTTTAAATCGATGGAGCACTGGGGTAGGAAGAAAGGCGAGGAGGCTGACCCTGGCTCGGGGCGGCGGCGGGGGGGGGGGAATTGCCCACCAAGCCAGTTATCAGGCCTTGCAGCCATCTTTTCCTTTGGGTCCTTGGCCTGCCACCCTTTCTATTATTCGACTATGCATTTTCTAGTGTGGGAAAATGGGGAGTTAGATGATAGCCATAACAACATTCTTTCTAGAAAGCCATAACAACATTCTTTCTAGAAAGCCAAGGTCATCCTTTTGTCTTTGCAAAAGGAACTGGATGGGTGGAACTGCCAGCATGGCAGTGGGAGATCGGACCATGGGATGGACTTGTGGGTGTGGGGGCAAGATCTTGAACTTTAAACTGGGTGGGGAAAACCGGGAAGTTTTCCGATTCGGGTTTTCCCAGATGTTCCAACATGACTTTCTTAATAAATTGGGATTTTGAGCAATGCTTTGCCTTGGACTCCGATTGACTTTTGGATGCTATTTGGAACCCTGAGACCAGGAAGGGAAGGAGACCCTCAGAAGGTGCTGCCTGCAAGGGAGAGCTACTCCTGCCAGCCTCAGATGCCCGCCGCTCACCTGGTGCCTCTTCAGCATGTCCAGGCCCAGCAGCATGTCCATGGGCTGCTCCTCCAGGATGGAGAAGGAGCACGGGAGGAAATCCCCCTCGATCTGCACCTGAGCTGTGGCAGAAAACATGGCGGGTAGGCGTGCCTTCCACCCAGAAGCCGGCCTCCATCGAGGAAGGGCATCGCCGGCTGCCTCCTCCCCAAACACCTACCCAGGTGCACCCTGCCAATGATCCGCTGGGTGCCCACGCCCCGGGCGATGCCAGCCCAGCGCCGGTCCACCAGTCGCATGATGTTGCACCGCTCGGCACACGCTTGGCTCATGATGGTCATCTGGGCACCTGCCAAGAGGGGATGCCGAGTTGAATAGGTCCCGACTTTTGGCGAAGGAAATCGCAAGTCCTGTTGTCCTTCCCGCCCAAGGATGCCCGCCGTTGTCCCGCAACCGGCTTCCTCCAGACCCTCCGCCATCGTGGACCAGCCATGCCCAGCAGAAAAAGGGGTGGGTGTGGGTGAGCCAGACGTACCCGAGTCCACGAAGGCCTTGACGGGGTGGCCGTTGACTTTGCAGTTGATGTACAGCATCACCACCTGGCCAAAGCTCTCGGGAGCCTCTTCCATCGCGATGGTCATGTTCTCCTCGATGTTCTGCTGCCTGAAGGCAGACCATCAGAACCGGTCAAAAGCCTTCTCCGGCTGGCTCCCTCCAGACCCAGCGCTCCGCACGACCTTCCCCCTGCCCTACCGGCTTTACTTTACTTTACTTTAATCGGATTTGTATACCGCTTTATCTCCCCGAGGGGACTCAGGGCGGTGCACAGAAATATAAACAACATATACAAAACAATACAATGTATAACAGCTACCTGATGTCTTCCTCGATCTTGGCCTGAGCTTCCAGGTCGAAAGGGTCAGCGGAGAAGAGACGGATCCTCTCCTGCTCCCGGCGCGCTCGGTCCTGCTGCTGTTCCACCAGCACTTGAGTGAATTTCTCTGGGACACAAAACGCAGGGAAAGGGAGAGGGGGGAAGTGTTGACAGTCACAGGCCCGTGATGGCGAACTTATGGCCTACCCAAAGTGGCACGCTGGAGCCATGTTGCCTGGCATGAATGGCGTTGCTCGTCCCTCTTCCGGTCAGCTGGCCCTTGTGCGTGCGGCAGTGCCGGAAACTGGAAGAGCTGGTCTTCCGTTTTCCGTCGTGAGCAATGCCAGCCAGCTGATCTTTGCGTGCGCCAGAAACCGGAAGACTAGCTGGCCGGCGCGCATGCTGGAAACCGGAAGTTCCTGCACCCTGGGCAGCTCCTCTTCCGGCTTTGCAGCCTGGACGAACGCCATCGGTGCCGAAAAGGTTTGCCGTCACTGTCATAGGGCAAAGGGGCAGCACTGGCCCGACCCCCCCCCCGACCCATTCCTCCTCCACCCACCCTGAGAGATCCCTCCCAACCACCCACCCCGGCAGGACTCACCCAGGTCTCCACTGAGCAGCGCCTCGGCCAGAGGGGGGTTGCGTTCCTTCAGCAAGGAGAGCTCGTGGGGATTGGCCAGCAGCATGGCTCGCAAAAGGGCAGGGTTGTCCAGGCCTTGCGGGATGGAGGGCGGTTCAGGAGGGGCCGGGGCCGGAGCCGGAGCTGGAGCCGGGGCCTGTGAGGGAGCGGGTGGGGTTGGGGCTGGGGGAGGCAGCTGTAGAGGCTGGGGGAACTGGGTGGACGTCCCCGGCACGGCGATGCTGCGGAAGTCTATCCTGGGCATCCCTATTTGTGATGGGGGGAGAAGAAGACGACAACACCAGATCAGGCACCACCCAGGTGTTCACTCTGACTCTGAGTCAGCTTTTCAGAAATTGGAATATATCGTTCTGACCGAGGCTTCCTCCCAAGAGCCTGAAGCCGACTTCATGTCCCGACAAAACCCCCTTTTATTAATTCATTGTCAATTCTGCTCATTCACGTCCAGCAAAGTCTTTCGAGGGAGGATTTACGGTCACAGACCTCATCTGGCTTGGAGAGCTGCCAGGCCGATGTCTGCAAAACGTGGCCAGGAGACTCAGAGAGTCACGAACCAATGAAGCGAACTCCTGCAAACTCCACTCCCCTGTCGCTCCTCTTTTATTTCCACTGGGAGGGGCCATTCATCGTCTGCTTGTGGCCTCTACTCCCAAGTTGATCCCTGTTCTTTAGCTGTTCCCTTTGAGCATGCACACACTGGGAACAGGCTCCAGCTGTTCCTCTGCCTCACTGATGTCTGACTCCGAAGGCAGCTGATAACTGTCAGACGGCCCTGGCCCCTTCTCTGCCTCCGACACAGAGCCCTCCTCAGGGCCTTCCCCAGACTCCAGGACTGGCCCATCTTCCTCCCCAACCCTCCTCACTGGCCGAATCTGCCGCCAGCTCTGCTAGCCGGCCACAACAAACCCATCCCCACTGTGTCCTCCAGAGACTGCCTGGTTAAGCCGAGCAGCCAGGATGAAGTCATCCAGACCATTCAGGAACAAAACTGAGGGAGGAAACGGTGTCATAGCCCACAAGATGTTGATTTGGTATGACTGTGAATGCGCCTTGCGTTCTGGCTCCTGTGTTTGTGAATGATATTTCTGTGAAATCCGCTTTTTTTTCTGCACAGAATTCCAGAGAAAACCACCCCTTGTGGACCAACAATTGGTGAACTTGCCTTAAACTCTGGGGAGGGAGGAGGGAATCTTCCCCACTTTCCAAAATGTGACCACTTGGGACCCGGGGAAGCTATCGAAGCCAAAGAGGGGGAAGCCACGAAGAGGAGGAAGGGGTGTCTTACCAGGAAAGGGGGCTGAGGACTGTGCCTGTCCATTCTCCACTTGCTGCAGGATCACCACGTCTCCATCCTTCAGGCCATAAGAGGCCAATGACCGGTGGTTGTCCGTGAGCGGCTGCTCGGCGAAGATGATCTGAGAGGAAGAGGCACTGTCAGATGGTCAAAAGAATAGAATGGAATAGAATGGAACAGAATAGGATGCGGAATCGAATGTAGAATAGAATAGAATGTAGAATAGAATAGAATGTAGAATAGAAAATAGAATCGAATCGAATGTAGAATTGAATGTAGAATAGAATAGAACAGAATCGAATGTAGAATAGAATAGAACAGAACAGAATCGAATGTAGAATAGAATAGAACAGAATCGAATCGAATGTAGAATCGAAAATAGAAAATACAATAAAATAGAATGTAGAATAGAATAGAATAGAAGAGAACGTAGAATAGAATAGAATGTAGAATAGAAAATAGAATTGAATCGAATGTAGAATCTAATGTAGAATAGAAAATAGAATGTAGAATATAATAGAATAGAACGTAGAATAGAATAGAATAGAATATAGAATAGAACATAGAATAGAAAATAGAATAGAATGTAAAATAGAATGTAGAATAGAATAGAATGTAGAATCGAAAATAGAATCGAATCGAATGTGGAATCGAAAATCGAAAATAGAATGTAGAATAGAACGTAGAATAGAATAGAATAGAATCGAATACAGAATAGAAAATAGAATAGAATGTAGAATAGATAATAGAATAGAATAGAATGTACAATCGAATAGAATGTAGGACAGAATAGTTTTAGTTTTATTTAGATTTATACCCCGCACCTTCTCCTAAAAGGACCCAGGGCGGCGCACAGGAGATTTAAAACATGACAAATGTTACAAAATACAAAATTTAAAAACATATTAAATTCCTACCCTGTGCTAAAATCAATTAAAATCCCCCGAATCAAAACTATCTAGGAGCAGTCACAGCGGGAGGTAACACTAGGCCGGCTTGATGGAAAAGGTGTGTCTTAAGACACTGGCGGAAGAGGCAGAGGTCCGAGATGGTACGTAGTTCAGGGGGTAAGTCGTTCCAAAGGGCAGGGCCCGCCACAGAGAAGGCCCTTCCCCTGGGTGTCGCCGACCGGCATTGCCTGGCCGACGGCACCCTGAGAAGGCCCTCTGTGTGGGAGTGGATCGGACGAAGGGATGTATGGGGCAGGAGATGGTCTCGCATATAACTAGAATGTAGAATAGAAAATAGAATAGAATGTAGAATAGAAAAGAGAATAGAATACAATAGAATAGAACAGGGAATGGAATTCCTTATTGGCCATGTGTGATTGGACACAGAAAGAATTTGTGTTTGGTGCAGATGCTCTCAGCATACATAAGGAGAATAAAATAGATTCATCGAGCATAAAAAAGACACAACTCTTAGTCTTAGGTTACTAATAAGCAATCGGGAAACAATTCATATCAATATAAATCGTAAGGATACAAGCAAGAAAGGAAATGCCCTCCAAGGAGATGCTGGTCAGGCCAGCCTCAGCCCCCACGGCTATCGAGCCTAGAAAGGCAGCCCAACCAGGAAATCTTCAAGCCACCCAACTCTGCAAGCAACCGAACAGAAACAGCGCAAACTGGGCTGAAGCAACAGCCATTTCCTCTCAGTGAGCGCATCCTGGACGTGACCCCTTCCTGGAGAGAGAGATTCCAAAGCAAGGGTCCCTAACCTTTCGGACCTCATTCGTAATTTTAAATCTCGTGGACGACTAATATGATCTGCCTAACGACTGGCTGGGTGGGCATGGCCAACCTAATGTCACTCATGTTGAGGGCACCTCTACTCACCCCTCCCAGCTCCTCCTCGCCTGCCTGCCCGCCCGGGCTCCTTAGGGCCCCAACAGGAAGCAGTGGCTGGAGCTAAGCCCCCAGGAGAAAGAGTTGGCCAAACAGCTCAGTTCCAATTCGATCTGGCCGAGAAGGAGGCTCAGCAGAAGCACCTCACTGAGGACTACCAGCATAGGCTTTCCAAGCAGAGGGAAGACCTGCGGGAGTACAGAGCCAGGTGCCGGGGCCTAGAGGCTCAGCAGGCTGAGATGGTTAAGGGGGTCGGGGTGTTCGGTGTCTAAGACGCACCCAGATTTTCAGCCTCTTTTTCAAGGATTAAAAAAAGGTGCGTCTTATACTCCGAAAAATACGGTAACTCAGATCCGCCTGCAAGCCGACCGACCAGTAGAAAGGATTGCGGGCTGGCCGGTTGCATCAGGAACCGGATCCACCGCTCCCGAAGGAAGGGATCAGAATATCAGGAGAGGATCTGGGGCCGCCTGGATTGTGCCCAACGTGGCCGCAGGTGGCACCGGAAAGCTTTGTCCCATTGGGAGAGAATCTACAGATGGCAGAGGGAAAGACTCAGGCCGTCGAAAGAACCGGGAACGCGTCGAAGGGTTCAAACCAGGCCGCCCTGCCTTTTTGCAAGCCGCTAGCCAGGAAACTAGGCGGGCAGCGCCCGGTCTGGGTTACAGGCAAAGCAAGCCACGAATGAAGGCGAATCTACGTGGCGCAGGACAATGTCGCAGGGTCCGTTGTGGGTCGGTCTTCGGAGCTTTCGGAGGGACTCCATCTGAGGGATATGAATCCGAAACCAGTTCTCGTCCCGGTGACCGACCCAGATGGGACCCCGCAGAGCCCCTGGGCACCTTCCGAGGATACGGGACAAGGCAGACGAAGGCAGATGACCAAAGTCTCAAACTGGATGACCAGGAACTGATCAGAGTTGGACTCTCAACTCTTGGCAGCTGGCCAGCCGGTTCTGCAAGCCAGAGAGATCCTCGGAACAGATGCCCTCCCACCCCAGAAGGCCTGAGGCGACCCTTCCCCAAAAGCAACGCTCCGCCCTCTCACCAACCTGAGGGCTTCCGAGCCCCTGCCCAGCTGTGTGTGTGTGTGTGGGGGGGAGGCGGGGCAGGACACCAGTTGCTCTATAAAGCGCCCCTCCCAGTATCCGAGGGCATTGAGACCCCTGCTCAGTGCAATCGGGCAGACCAACCCCCCCCCCTTAAAATGCCCGCTCCCCATCATCCAAGTGCAGAGACCTCTGCCCGGCTGCCCCCTAAAGAGACCCTTCCCCACCTTCTATGTGCAGAGACCCCTGCCAAGCTGCCCCCTAGAGACCCTTCCCCACCTTCTATGTACATTGAGACCCCTGCCAAGCTGCCCCCTAGAGACCCTTCCCCACCTTCTATGTACATTGAGACCCCTGCCAAGCTGCCCCCTAGAGACCCTTCCCCACCTTCTGTGTACATTGAGACACCTGCCCAGCTGCCCCCTAAAGAGACCCTTCCCCACCTTCTATGTGCATAGAGACCCCTGCCCAGCTGCCCCCTCCCCACCATCCAGGAGCACAGAGCCCCCTGCCCAGCTGCGAGGGGGAGCCCAGCCGCCCCATGAAGCGCCGGAGGGGGCGCAGCGCAGGCTAGAGCAGGCGGCGGATCCGGCGCCCCGCTCTCCACCCCCCCCCTCCCACCGGAGCCAGGGCGGGGAGAGCCGCCAGGGGGGCCCTCCGGGGCAGGCTCGCCCCCTCCCCACCAGGACTCCCGGGGGCGCGTTCCCCTGGATGGCCGGGGGCGCGCACCCACCTGGCTCTCGGTGGCCGGGATGCCGGACTCGAGGGCGCAGAGGGCGCGGAAGTTCTGCAGCTCGAAGTCGGCGTCCACCTGCAGCGAGAAGGTCAGCTCGGAGCGGTCCCGCCGCAGGCAGAACACCGTCAGCAGCATCGCCGCCGCCGCCGCCGCCTTCTCCTCCTCGCCGCTCCGCCGCCGCCGGAAAGCCCCTCCGTCCGAGCCGCCGGACGGCTGTCGCAAAAACGTCGCGCGTCAACGCGCGCATGCGCAGGCGGAGAAGAAGGGCGCCTCGCCCCTCGCCGGGCGCTGCGAGCGAGCCGAGCGGGAGAAAGAGGGAAACCACTGCCCTCTAAAGGCCACGTCGGGAACGACACTTCGGAGAAATTAAAAACTTTTTGTTTTGTTTTAAACTGGTCCTTTTTTTAAAAAAAAAAGTTGATTTTACAGATGAACAGAGTTGGAAGGGACCTTGGAGGTCATCCAGTCCAACCCCCTGCCCAAGTAGGAGACCCCCACACCATTCAACAGATGAACAGAGTTGGAAGGGACCTTGGAGGTCATCTAGTCCAACCCCCTGCCCAAGCAGGAGACCCTACAACTGCCTCTACCTAGGATTGAACTCACAACCTCCTGATTGGGAGACGAGAGCTCCACCTCTAGGCCACAGCAGCAGATATAATGATTTGGCGTCTTTTATTATTGAAATGTTTAGGATTTAAATAAAATATGTCTGGTTTAAATGAAAAGGGTCTGGGGGCTGCTGAACAGGCACAGAAGGAAACGGGCTCCAAAAGGCCTTCAACCAAGGTTAAATGCCGGCCTCCGATGGTTTAATGCTAATGCAAGGGATGGAAAACAGCGCCCTCCTGCGGTGACAATAGGCCTAGCAGCCACAAAAAGCAACACACCTTTAAATGGATTGTAAGGTCATTATTCTGTACCATTGTTATTAAAAGCTTTATTAAAATTAAAAAAGGGAGCTGGAGGGCCAGGGGCTGCTGAACCGACACAGAAGGAATCCTGCTTCAAAAGCCTCAAAGCAAGTTCAAAAGGCTTCAACGCCAATGTAAGGGACGGGAAACCGTGCCCTCCAAGGAGGTTTAGCAACTATTGGAACGAAATTTTAAAAAAAATTATTTTTCCGGGAGCGTTTTTCTGGGAGAGCCTACTTTCAGCCACTCAGAATGGAGATTTTCCACAGGGGAATGCCTGTTCTTACAAACCTGTGTGTCATTGGTGTCGTTAGGCGATGGTAGTGACCGGGTCCCTAAAAGAGCCTTCCTTAAGAGGCTGCCCTGCTGCTGTAGACGAGGAACGCCTGTTCTTACAAACCTTTGTGTCATTGGTGTTGTTAAGCGATGGTAGTGACCGGGTCCTTAAAAGAGGAGCGTTCCTTAAGAGGCTGCCCTGCTGCTGTAGATGAGGAAGAAGCCGAGGTGACCGTAAAGGCGAAACTGTCTCACTTCTCTGTCATTAACCAGAAACAGCCCAGGAAAGGGGGATGGAATGGCGTCTTTATTTTGCAAAATGGAACAGAGGCGGAAGAGGAAAAAAAACGGCATGGAAGCGGAGGGAGGTCAGCCCCTCTGGGTTTGGTTTTTGGCTTCCGGGCTGTCCACCAACGAAAGGAGAAGCCACTCTTCTTCTCCTTCCCCCTTCTGGCCTGTTCTCGGTCCAGAAACATGTCCCCCAGTTTGGACTCGGAGATTCGGTGGAGCTCCGAGGGTGCCAGGGTCTCCAACGGGAGGATCCTGGGCTGCTCTGGTTTGAGCCTCAGTCGGATTTCTCCTTCTCCTTCATGTGCAGGAAAACGATGCTGAACAGGAAGAGGCCCACCATCATCGAGAAGGCGCTGGCGTAGTACGGATAGGCGGAAGGGATGAAGCGCTCGTACTGCGTGTGCTGCAGAGGGCGGACGGACACCTGGCCAGACGGGGAACAAGGAATTAGTACCAAGGCAGGCTTTTCGTGACTCCACCTGGTGTTCTAACCGAGGCTTCTCAAGAGCCTGAAGCAAACTCTTTGTCCTGACAAAAATCCCTTTTATTATTAATTGTCTGTGAATTCTGCTCATTTCACATCCAGCAAAGGCTTTCCAGGGAGGATTTACCATCACAGACCTTATCTGGCTTGGAGAGTTGCCAGGCCAATATCTGCAAAACGTGGCAAGGAGCCTCGGAAAGTCACGAACCAATTAAGTGAACTAATTGTCTCCTGCAAACTCCACTCCCCTTTCGCTCCTCTTTTGTTCCCTCTGGGAGGGGCCATTCATCGTCCACCTGTGGCCTTCCACCCAAGTCGACCCCTGTTCTTTAGCTGTCCCCTTTGTCTGGCAACTCTGCGCATGTGCACACAGGGAACAGGCTCGGGCTGTTCTTCTGCCTCACTGATGTCTGACTCGGAAGGCAGCTGATAACTGTCAGACCGCCCTGGCCCTCTCTCTGCCTCCGACACAGAGCCCTCCTCAAGAGCCTTCCCCAGACTCCAGGACTTGCCCATGTTCCTCCCCAACCTCCTCACTGCTGCCAACGCTGGTGGGCCACAACACCTGGAAGGCGGTGAATTTCAGGGGTCCCAAGTGAGCAAGAGCAGCAGCCTGGCCTATGTGCATGTAGTCCTTGTTTCCGACAACTGGAAACCATGTCCATCACTCGGCAACTGTCACTCTGCCAGCAAATCTCCAAACCAGATTCCCTGAAAGCCTCCAGCTGGACGATAGTGACCAGCGCATCTCTAATTCAGCACTCTGTCCCCCGTTGCATAGGCCTCCTACAGGCCGCCCCCAAACCCATTTGGGGAGGCCTCCTCCACCTATCTTAGTTCCTGCTCAGACGCAGAGAGAGTAGAGGGATTTTCGCTCAGCTGCTTCCAGCCGGCAGGCACTTCAGATGAGCAAGGCTGCCTGTGGCCTTCCGGGTGCGCTTCAAGGTGCTAGTCACCATCTTTAAAGCGCTCCATGGCACGGGTCCTGGTTACTTGAGAGACCGCCTCCTGCCACATACCTCCCTTCGACCTGTCCGCTCCCACAGAGTAGGCCTCCTCAGGGTGCTGTCAGCCGGTCAATGCCGGCTGGCGGCTCCCAGGGGAAGAGCCTTCTCTGTGGCGGATCCGGCACTCTGGAACGACCTGCCCCCCGATATCCGTACCATCACGGACCTACGCCTCTTCCGTCGGATGTTAAAAGCACATTTCTTTCATCTAGCCGGCCTGACATAGACTAGGGAATAATTTTAAACTTTGATATTTATTGGTTTTAAATTTATTTCTCCAAATTTTAGCACAGATTTAATAATTTAATTGTCTTTTATATTTTGTATTGTATTGTTGGGTTTTTATCTTTCTGTGCACCGCCCTGAGTCGCTTTTAGGTGAAATAGGGCGGTATATAAATCGAATAAACTAAACTAAACTAAGGAAGACACTGAGGCTCCACCGAAAAGCCGGCTGCTACATTGAGGGCTAAAGGAATGAGCTGGGTGTTTCTTCAGGAAGTTGTGAGCCCTTGTGCGTGTGAGTGTTTTGAGAGTGCATGAGACATGGCAACAAGGTCAGCCAATGAGGAGGCATGGCAACTGGGTCAGCCAAATGAGGGCTGTTTGGAACCGGAACCGGTATTTGCTGTGGGAGCAACAAGGAGGCAGCGAGGAGCCTGGGCGTGGCTTAGCTCGCCTGTTCTGTACTAAAACTCTGAGTCGGTGCTGAACTCAAAAAACTAGTCTGCTGCTCAAAACTGAAGCTGTGCTCTCCTCTGCCTATGCTTGTACTCTCTACCACGTTGGAAGAATCTGCTGTTGGTGTTGTACGTTTATTCCTGCGTTATTATGTATATAAAGAAATAAATGAATCCTGCTGAATCAGTTACCGATTTGCGCTTTCTGCTTGTGATTGCTGCAACATCCTGACGTTACGAGCTGTGCAAACTCTGCACAGTCGATCTTCTGAGTAGCAGCCCACTTCTATTTGCAGGACGGTCTCCTGCCGCATACCTCCCTCCGATCCGCTCCCATAGGGAGGGCCTCCTCAGGGTACCATCCGCCGGTCAATGCCGGCTAGCGGTGCCCAGGGCGAGGGCCTTCTCAGTGGCTGGGCCATCCCTCTGGAACGACCTACACCCCGAACTTCGGACTATCACAGACCTTCCCCTCTTTCGCCGCCCACTTAAGACATATCTTTTCCATCAAGCCCGTCTAGCTTAGCCAATGAGTAAATGTATTTTAGAATATTTAATGGTATGTTTTTAGCACAGGTTTTTTAGTTTAATCTATTTTAGTTACTCTGTATTTATTGTTATTTATTGATTTTAACTTCCTGTGCACCGCCCTGGGTCCATTTCGATGGAGAAGGGCGGTTCTATAAATCGAAATATTTTAAATTAAATTAAAGCTGCTCGGAGGGGAAAGAATTACCTGCGTGGAAGAGTAGAGATGTGTGTAGCCAAGACGGTTGTAGTCCACCTTGAACTGGAACACCCCGTAGACATCAGGCAGCTTGAATTGGACGCTGTATTTTCCGCCTGAAAAGCCAAGCACGTTTCTGGCGTCAAGAGCGATTCAGAGGCCGAAAAAGCTACTCGGACCCTTCACCAGCCCGCTGCAGGTGTAGAGCTGTGATGGGGCACCGTGAGTTTACTCTCCTGGCAACTGCTTTATGTGCGTGAGGCAGACATCCTGTTCTGACCGAGGCTTCCCAAGAGCAGGAAGCAATCTCCTTGTCCCGCCAAAAACCCCTTTGGTTAACTGACTGTGAATTCTGCTCATTCACATTCAGCAAAGTCTTTCGAGGGAGGATTTATGGCCACAGACCTTATCTGGCTTGGAGAGCTGCCATGTTAATATCTACAAAACTTGGCCAGGAGTCTCGGAGAGTCACCAACCAATGAAGGGAACTAATGGTCTCCTGCAAACTCCACTCCCCTGTTGCTCCTCTTTTGTTCCCTCTGGGAGGGGCCATTCATCGTCCACTTGTGGCTTTACTCCCAAGTCAACCCCTGTTCCTTAGCTGTTCCCTTCATCTGGCAACTCTGCGCATGTGCACACTGGGAACAGGCTCCAGCTGTTCCTCTGCCTCACTGACGTCTGACTCCGAAGGCAGCTGATAACTGTCAGACGGCCCTGGCCGCCTCTCTGCCTCCGACACAGAGCCCTCCTCAGAGCCTTCCCCAGACTCCAGGACTGGCCCATCTTCCTCCCCAACCTCCTCACTGCCCGAATCTGCTGCCAGCTCCATGGTTGCTGGCAGGCCACAAAACATCCCTGATCAACAATAAAAGCTGCTCATGGTTGGCAGGGGGGTAAGGCGCTTGCAGCCCTTCATCCCTCCAAATGCCGACTGATCAGGGACCTCTACATGGGGCTTCCCTTGAGGTGGGAACGCTCTCTACATGGGGCTTCCCTTGAGGTGCACCCGAAGACTGCAGTTAGTCCAGAACGCAGCCGCGCGGGCAATTATGGGAGCTCCTAGACGGTCCCATGTAACACCGCTCCTGCGCGAGCTGCACTGGCTGCCTGTGGTCTTTCGGGTGCGCTTCAAGGTGTTGACTATCAACTTCAAAACGCTCCATGGCACGGGACCTACTTATCTTCGGGATCGCATCCTGCCCCATACATCCCTTCGGCCGATTCGCTCCCACAGAGAGGGACTTCTCCGGGTGCCGTCCACTAGGCAATGCCAGCGGGCGACGCCCAGGGGAAGGGCCTTCTCTGTGGAGGGCCCAACTCTCTGGATCGACTTACCCGCCCGAACTGAGAACGATCACGGATCTCCGCTCCTTCCGCCAGAACCTTAAAACTTATTTTTTCCAACAGGCCGGCCTGGCCTAACTTACATCACCTAGCCCACAGTCTGCAGTTAAATTGTTTTAAATTGGTTTTAGGGATATTGTTTTAATATATTTAAATTTTTAGCACAGGGATATTAATTTAATTTGGTTTTATATTTTGTATATTGTTGTTTATATATGTTTTTAAATTGCCTGTGCACCGCCCCGAGTCCCTTTCGGGAAAGGGTGCGGTATATAAATTAAATAAACCATAAACCAACCTGCATGCAGCCAGCTGCTAACGTCTTTCTTTAAAATAGATATGGATATTTTTTTTAATGGACAGGGTGTGGACGAGTTCCTATCCCAGCACAAAGAACCACGCCGAAGATCGTTCAGCGAAAGCCGCCTCACCGTTTTTCTTCAGAAAGGTCCTCACGAAGGGGTCGATGCGGACAAACTCCAGCTGAATATCGTCGCCATCAAAGGGGACCCATTTCCCATCGGACAGCTTTTCTATCACGACGCTGTACTCCTGCAATGGAGGGACCCGAGCGCCGTGTGAAAAAAAGAAAAAAAGCCAGCGCCAGGAACCCCCCTGAGGTTTTGGGTTAGAGAGAGAGAAGCTGCTAAGCTCTTACCACCAAGTCGGTGACGGTGTAGGCGCTGGGAGGCACTGTCTCGCCTACCCGATGGTGAGCCACCGCTCCCACCCGCAGCACCCCTTCCTCCTTGAAGACCCAGTGGGACAAGGCCATGGCCAGCTCGTAATTCCCCGTTTGAGGGTACCTAAAGTAGAAAAGTCAGGTTCCATCAGCCAACTTACTCAATGTCGGGAGCTCATTTTGCGCTGCCAACCAATCCCTCATGGCGCTGGCTCGGCTTGCCGGCCTGGCCCATGGGAGCATCCAGCTGTGGAAGGAGGTTGGTGGGAAGAGGCTGGGCTGCATCTCAGACAGCAACAGTAGAGAAGAACCTTCTCGGACAGCGCCTCAGATTTATGCCAGTGGGTGCTCAAACTATCAAATTTATAGAGCAATAGCATTTATGTACCACTTCAACCTCTCTAAGCGGTTTACAGAGTCAGCCTCTTGCCCCCCCACCCCCAATCATCTGGGTCATCATTTAACCCACCTGGAAAGGCTGAGTCAACCTGCAGCCAGTCAGGATCAAACTGTTGGCATTGGGTAGTTAGCCTGCAATACCGCATTCTAACTACTGGGAGGGAGGAGGAAGATAGCAATAGTATTTAAGACTTATATACTGCTTCATAGTGCTTTTACAGCCCTCTCTAAGCAGTTTCCAGAGTCAAATCTATCCCCCTCCTTCCCCAACAATCTGGGTCCTTGTTTTTATCAACTTCGGAAGGACGGAAGGCTGAGTCAACCTTGAGCCAGTCAGGATCGAACTGCTGGCAGTGGGCAGAGGTAGCCTGCAATACTGCATTCTAACCACTGGGAAGGAAGGAAGGAAGGAAGGAAGGAAGGAAGGAAGGAAGGAAGGAAGGAAGGAGTACTTATATACTGCTTCACAGTGCTTTTACAGCCCTCTCTAAGCGGTTATAGAATCAGGATCGAACTGCTGGCAATGGGCAGAGTTAGCGTGCAATAGTGTATTCTAACCACTGGGAAGGAAGGAAGGAAGGAGTAGTACTTAAGACTTATATACCGCTTCACAGTGCTTTTACAGTCCCCTCTACAGAGTCAGCCTCTGGCGCCGAACAATCTGGGTCCTCATTTGACCCACCTCGGAAGGACAGAAGGCTGAGTCAACCTTGAGCCTGGTGAGATTCGAACTGCCAAATTGCAGGCAGCCAGCAGTCAGCAGAAAGACCCTGCAGTACTGCATTCTCACCACTGTGCCACCACAGCTCCAGGAATTGTTTTGTACCCTTCTTATTGCGATTGTTCAATATGCTACCTACCGATTTTCTCAGAAAACGGGTAGTCCTCCACTTACGACCACAACTGAGCCCAAAAAATCTATGTTGCTAAGCGAGAAGTTTGTTAAGTGAGTTTTGCCCCATTTTACGGCTTCTCCTGCCTGCACTTGTGAAGCAGCGAATCAGTGCGGCTCGTCAATTAGCAACAGGATGGTTAAACGACCGTGCTGGTCAGAAGGTCCTCAAAAGGGGATCACATGACCCAGGACGTTGCCCCCGTCATAAATGCGAATCAGTTGCCAAGCATCTGAATGTAAATTCACGGGACCACGGGGACGCCGCAAACGGTCACGAGTGAGAAAAAGTGGTCGGAAGTCACTTTTTTTCAGGGCTGCTTTAACTTCGAGCTGCAGTCACTAAATGAGATGCTGTAAATCGAGGAGGTGGAGACAATGTAGGTGGAGACAATGTTTTTTTTTTCCACAGAAAAAAAAACATCAAAAGGCCATCTTTCATTACATGTTACCAATTTTTAAGAATGTATCAATTTATCAAAGGTTTCTATAAGTTTCTACATTAGTTATTACTTATTTTTCATATCAATTGTTACAGTTCTTATGTCTCAACCCTAGCCTTACTAGGTATTTTAACATAAAGTATGACTATGTAATGGCATTCTATTTATAAAGCAACCAAGAGAAAAATAAAATAGATCTAAAAAGGAAAAGTCCACTCTAAATAATGTCCTTTAAAAGACATGCTAACCGGGTATTCATAACTTCTGTGCATCTCTGAAATAATTATTATTCATAAGTAATCTCATTTTATAAATTTTAGATCTAAAAATTTAGCATGTACCTTAATATCAATATCCCACAGTTCTTATCAGATATTTCAACATCAATCTATTTCTTAAGAGTGTTTTTAAAACCTGACTACTTGTTTAACGAATCACTGGCCCCCGTGGAAAGGGCCCGCAACTTGGGTGTCCTCCTGGATTCGCGACTGTCCCTGGATGACCAGGTGGCGGCCGTGACCAGGGGGCCTTTCTACCAGGTACGCCTGGTATGCCAGTTGCGCCCCTTTCTTGACCGGGACGCCCTCCGCACAGTCACTCAAGCGCTCGTTACGTCCCGCCTAGACTACTGCAACGCTCTCTACATGGGGCTCCCCTTGAGGTGCATCCGGAGGCTCCAGCTAGTACAGAATGCGGCCGCGCGGGGGATTCTGGGAGCATCTCGAAGCTCCCACGTAACACCTCTCCTGCACGAGCTGCACTGGCTGCCGGTGGCCTTCCGGTGCGCTTCAAGGTGCTTGTCACCATCTTTAAATCGCTCCATGGCACGGGGCCTAGTTATTTGCGGGACCGTCTCCTGCCACATACCTCCCTCCGTCCAATCCGCTCCCATAGGGAGGGCCTCCTCAGGGTACCATCCGCCGGCCAATGCCGGCTAGCGATGCCCAGGGGGAATGCCTTCTCAGTGGCTGGGCCATCCCTCTGGAACGACCTACCCCCCCGAACTTCGGACCATCTCAGACCTTCCCCTCTTTCGCCGCTGACTTAAGACTTATTTGTTCCATCAAGCCCGTCTAGCTTAGCCAATGAGTAAATGCATTTTAGAATTTTAATTGGGATTTTTAGCACAGGTTTTTAGTTTAATTTATTCTTAACTTTTTTGTATTTATTGTTATTTATTGATTTTAATTTCCTGTGCACCGCCCTGGGTCCATTTCGATGGAGAAGGGCGATTCTATAAATCTAAATAAATTAAATTGAATTAACATCCCTTATTTACTCCCAGCGTACCAATATAAATTCCATCACAATATAATATAAAACAATCTTGAGTCTTATAAGTAGTTATTAGGGGACAATGTCTTGAGAGGGATGCTGAAGAACCTCTTTTAGAGAGTCAACCATGGAATCCTGCCCTTCCCACATCCCAGTGGCAAAGCTAAGCCGACAGTTAAGAGCCGCTTGCCTTTGAGAGCCTGCCGCCGCCTTCTGTACCGCCGACGTGAAAAAGGCGTCGCTGAAGAAATCCAGGGAGCCGCTGAAGACCACCCGGGCGTTATTCCGGGCCTGCAGGCCGGCGATCAGGAGGGTGTTCTTTCCGACAGCATGAGGGTACTGGAGAGAGAGAGAGAGAGAGAGAGATTTACAATATTCTTGTTGGGCCTGCAGCCGTCTTTCTTTTGGATCTTCGGCCTGCCACGCTTTCTATTATTCTACTATGCCTTTTCTATGGTGGGAAAATGGGAGTGGGGGGATTGTGCTGAGTTAGAAGATAGGCAGCCATAACAACATTCTTTCTAGAAAGCCAAGGTCATCCTTTGTCTCGGCACCTCTGCACCTGACCGGAACTGGATGGGTGGAAGCTGCCAGCATGACAGTGGGAGATTGGACCATGGGATGGACTTATGGGTAGGAGGGAAAGATCTTGAGCTTTCAACTGGGTGGGGAAAACCGGGAAGCTTTCCAGATGGGCCAACATGGCTCTCTTCATACACTGGAACTTTGAGCAATACTTTGCTTTGGATTTATTTTTTGGATGCTATTTGGAACCTTGACATTCTTCTAATATTTGAACATTCTTAATTGCATCCTTGTTTTTTAGTATGTTTTTTTTTAAAAGAAGCTGACTTAGGTTGGGTACAGATCAGTGGTGGGTTTCAAATTTTTTTAGAACCTACTCTCTAGGTGTGGCCTATTTTGTGGGCGTGGCTTGGCAGTCATGTGACAGGGTGGAAGTGGCCAACTTGTAAAATGTGGTAAAACTCATTTAACAATGCTCTTGCTTAGCAACCAAAATTTTGGGCTCAATTGTGATGATAAATTCTCCTTCCTTCCTTCCCTTACTTTCTGCCTTCCTTTCCTTTCCTTCCCATTGGGTTACCGGCAGCGGCAGGCCAGACTTACTTCTGGGTCCGCCGGTGGAACCCCCTCTCACTGGCTCTCTAAATTTCACCATCCGGCTCTTGCGAGTAGGTGCGAGCCTGCAGAAACCCACCACTGGTACAGATATATGTACAAACATCCTTCTCTTTTCAGGAAACCCGGTGTTGTGGCCTGTCGGTCACCAGCCCCTCCAGCAGCAAAATCAGAGGAGGAGGAAGAGGCCTGGGAGTCAGGGTTAGCACCTGAGAGCTCCAAAGGAAAAGAGGGAATGGAGCTGTGAGAGAGAGAGAGAGAGAGAGAGAGAGAGAGGGTGGCAGGGCCTGGGATGTCAGTCAGCCCTCAGATGGAGAGTCAACAGCCCTGTCTGGAGGTGGCTGAGGAGGAAGAGGAGGAACATCTGGGTCCAGTGCCTGATGCATGAAGGCAGAGGAGAGGAGAGCAGTGGAAATCTATGGGCTGGTCCTTGGGAGGGAAGAGCCACCGCTGCTAGTGAAGCCCCTCCCTAGCTCTGGGGATAAAAGGCAGGGGGCGGAGATGAATAGATGTGACAGAGGAGAGGAGAGCAGTGGAAATCTATGGGCCGGTCCTTGGGAGGGAAGAGCCACCGCTGCCAGCAAAGCCCCACCCTAGCTCTCGGGATAAAAGGCAGGGGGCGGAGACGAATAAATGTGCCAGACAACTATTCCTCTCCCTGCCGGATAGACTTGCTATTGAGAGAGAAACTGTTTGCTGGGGCTGCTGGCGCTCCTCATAATCATGGCTTCAATCACAGAGGCTTTGTCGTGTTTGGGTCAGAACACCCAGCAATATGGGATTCAAACCGTGAGATTGTCTAAAGTCTTTCCAGAAGGAGAAAGCGTTGCCCAACAACCAACCACTGGCAACGACGGGGCAGATCAGAAGCGGGAACTGGAGGCTGGGGGTGGGGTGGGGGCGTAAGAGATGCCTCAAAAGCTGGCCATTCCGAAGGGAGGCTCAGCAGACACCGCGCAGGTGGGGCTAAAAAGGAGGGCGGAGCATCCGAACCCAACCCCCAACTCTTTCCAATGGATTGGGAAGCACACGTCCCACGTTACCTGGGTGATAGCTTTGTCCGGAAAGAAGGAATACGAAGTTGAGGAGCCGGTGAGAATATCAAGGACCAAAGGGTTGTCAGGATCAGCCACCATCCTGGGGAGAGAAGGGCTCATGAGTGTAGTAGGCAGTGGTGGGGGAGGGGGGGTGTCTCTTAATGGGTGGGCACAGGACTTACCCGACTCCCCTGAAAAGAATGGGGTTGTGGGGCTTCTTCCCCACAATCGTGGGAGCCTTCAGGAGATTCTCAGAGTCTGCGACGATCAGGGTGTGCTGCAGAAGGACAGAGAGAGACACCTGCTGAACTTTCCATAGCAGGTATTGTGATTCAGGTGTTGGCCATCCCTGGGCAACAGCAGCCAACTTGATCCCCTGTGCTCCGTGTCCTGCTTACCTGCCCTGGGTCAGAGACATCGTAGTTGTGATGGTCAATCACACCTGTCTTTTCCTCATCGAATTCTATCCCGCATTCGCTTCCCAATTCTCGAAGGGGATCACCTAAGGATGATTTTAGAAAGCCCATTTTTCCCTTGTACTAAAAAGGGGAACACCTTTTCCTCTTACCTGACACCTAAGAGGGTTTCTAACATGCTGGGGAGACACTTGCAATAAATCCACCTGTACCATCAGAAGGCGCCAAAGAGTTCTCACCTTTCTTTTTTTTAAAATCTCATTTAATAATAATAATTTAATAATAATAATAATAATTTTTAATTTATAACCCGCTCTCTCTCCCCGAAGGGACTCGAGGTGGGGCACAGGGAATTTACAAATACAGATAAAAACCACAAACACAATATAATGTTAAAACAAATTAAACTAACCCTGCGCTAAAATCCCATATAAAAACTAAAACTGAGCCCTAAAACCCCTAAAAACAGTTTAATTACCCTAGACCGGCCAAGCAGAAGAAGTGTGTTTTTAATTTTTGACGGAAGGAGCGGAAGTCCATGGTTTTTCTGATTTCAGGGGGAAGGTCGTTCCAGAGGGTCAGGCCCACCACAGAGAAGGCCCTTCCCCTGGGCGTCGCCCGCTGGCATAACCTAATGGACTGCACCCGGAGAAGTCCCTCTCTGTGGGAGCGAATCGGCCGCAGGGATGTATGGGGCAGGATCCAATCCCGCAGATAGCTAGGTCCCGTGCCATGGAGCGCTTTGAAGATGATAACCAACACCTTGAAGCGCACCCGAAAGACGACAGGCAGCCAATGCAGCTCGCGCAGGAGCGGTGTTACATGGGAAAACCTAGAGGTTCCCATAACTGCCCACGTGGCTGCATTCTGGACAAGCTGAAGTCTTCGAGTGCACCTCAAGGGGAGCCCCATGTAGAGAGCATTGCAGTACTCCAGTCGGGATGTCACAAGAGCATGAGTGACTGTGCAAAGGGCATCCCGCTCCAATAGGGGACACAACTGGCGGACCAGGCGAACCTGGTAAAACGCCCTCCTGGCTACGGCCGTCACTTGATCTTCCTTGGACTTATTTTATAAAAAGATTAGCCAAAAACCAGGCATTGCCCAGGTACTTATTTATAAGGGGGGAAATGTCAGGACCAAACGTAATTTCTAATGTTGGATTTTCCCTCTTACCAGAGGGAGTCCCCTTGTGGAGTACTGTGAAACCATTACTATGGCAACTCCACTGTGCTGTACAGTAGAAGTCATTTTACAGCACAGCAGGCTATATCTTAACAGATACATGGGAATATGGGAGGGAGCAGAACTGCTTCCTTTTTCTGTCTTGCAGCTCACTCTAGGAGCCATCCAGGCAGAAAGCTATTTTTTCGTTGCCTTTGTTATATTTGTGTTACGTTTGTGCTGATAAATCAAGTCTCCCGTTATTTATCAGCATAAACGTCACACACAAATACACACACACACATATATGAATGATAGGACAGGATAGAAGATAGAGATAGAAGAAGAAAGAAGAAGAGGAAGAGGAGGAGAAAGAGAAGAAGATGTAGACTTCTAGAACTACGAGGTCCAAAAGTGCAAGTGTAACTGTCTATCTCGGACAATAGCTACAAAACAGAAGGGATGAATAACGATCGATCACATTTCTCCATCAACATAAAGCTTTTCCTTTCCACAAACTGCTTAAAACCCAGATGTTCTCCCAGGCCTTAAGTAGGATGGACTTTTGCTGTTTGGCTTTGGCCGGCCTTGAGGTTGAACTAATAAAAAGAATAAAGGGGGTGGGGGGTGGGATTATCTATTTTATGTTGAAGACACTTATCCACTGCGCCTGTTTCACTGACCGATATCTGAGCTGGCAGCCACAAGAACGTTTCCACCTCCGTCAATGAAAGCAGCAATGGTCTCCACGTTGATGTTGCCTCCAAAATCTGAAACACAATGACCGGGATGGTTAAATTTCTTGTCACAAGGTCAAAACCTTGTCAAAACTTGTTAACTTGACAACCATGTCACAAGGTTAATACCACTTTATAATGCCTTGGTAAGGCCACACTTAATAATAATAATAATAATTTTAATTTCTATCCCGCTCTCTCTCCCCAAGGGGACTTGGAATACCACATTCAGTTTTGGTCACCACGATGTAGAAAAGATGTGGAGACTCTCGAAAGAGTGCAGAGAAGAGCAACAAAGATGATTAGGGGACTGGAGATTAAAACATATGAAGAACGGTTGCAGGAACTGGGGATGTCTAGTTTAATAAAAAGAAGGACTAAGGGAGACATGATAGCAGTGTTCCCATATCTCAGGGGTTGCCCCAAAAAAGAGGGAGTCAAACTATTCTCCAAAGTACCTGAGGGCAGAACAAGAAGCAATGGGTGGAAACTAATCAAGGAGAGAAGCAACTTAGAACTGAGGAGAAATTTCCTGACAGTTAGGACAATTAATCAGTGGAACAGCTTGTCTCCAAAAATTGTGAATGCCCCAACACTGCAAGTCTTCAAGATGTTGGATAGCCATTTGTCTGAAATGGTATAGGGTTTCCTGCCTAGGCAGGGAGTTGGACTAGATGACCTCCAAGGTCCCTTCCAACTCTGCTATTGTATTGTAAAAGGTTTCCAGTACTATGGTATACCAGGTAGCAAAGTGTTAAAGCAAACAAGAGTGAAGCCCTGACCAAGGAATATACAGCTCTTGTGCTTCACTGGACTCTCTCAGTTCTGCCCTGCATATATTATCATTATCTTGTTACTGGCATTATTACTATTACTGGTACTGTTAATATTGCTAATCTTCAATTCGATTCACAGTCTGGGACTGGTAAAAACTTAGCTGTTCAAGTCGTGACTAAGGAGAGCTACTAAGGTGAGAGACTTTTAAATTCAACCGCAATCACTCCATGCACAGGCTAGTTTTTTCTTTTCTCTTTTTTGTTTCTGTTATAATTTTGCACCAGTGAGGTTAAAACTAATTTCATTGTAATTTTTACAATGACAATAAAGATTAATATTATTATTATTATTATTATTATTTAAGTGAATTACTAGTTAGAAACTCAGTTGTTAAGTGACTTTTCTTGCCAAAAGGTTGCAAGAAGTGATCACATGCCATTGGGACATGCCATTGGGACACAGCAACGGTCCCCGAGTCCCTTCGGGGAGAGGGAGCGGTCAACAAATTTAATAAATTATTATTATTATTATTATAAGCATGAACCAGTTGCCAAGCATCTGAATTTTGATCACACGATCCTGGAGATGTTACCAAGGTCATAACTGTGAAAAAAACAAACGGTCAAAAGTCACTTTTTCCTGTGACACTGAATTGTTCTACGTTAAGGACTACCTGTATAGGGAGTTCAGAGTAGGGTATATAGGCAGGTTTTTGGTTTTTTTTGCGAAGTCAGAATATTCAGATCTGATAAGTTCCACCTTGGAGATCATTTTAGTTCCTTGAAAGTTGATCTCCAAGGCGGAACAGCTCAACAGGAGAATAATCAGAGAAGCCATTGAAATAGAGAAACAATCTAACAGTATGAACAAACGTGATGATACCTCCCGCCTACCAGACATCTGGAAGCCAGCATTGACCAGCAGACGAGCCCCACCCTCCACCCAAGCCGTTGAAATTCAAAACAAGGAGAAACATACAAATGAAACCAATCAGCATCAATCTACCAGTCAGGATGCAGCTGCACAGCCAATCAACCCACTCACAACAATAGTCAGCACTCCACCCCCCCTACCAAGATTTAAAGAGGGGCGATGCCTCCGCAGTCACAGCCACAGACACAAGCCTGCCTGATGATGACAAGTGAGATCTTGTCAAAACGTTGCAATAACATTTCTATGCCTTATACACGGGAAAATCCCCGAAGCCAGCTATGCCAGCATACCTACACCCGTGAAAATCTACGAAAACACACATATATATGATATTTTCAGCCCTTAAATATCTAACACACATCTAAAAAAATGTCACACAGCAGTAATCTAATTTGGTTCTCTGTCTGGATGACTCTGGGTTGAGTCAAAGGGCAGAGAGGGATGACGTTGAGTCTCCTCCCCTTAAAGGGACCTCTTCACAGGAGCTGTGATAATTAGTCTTCATTTAAGAGTCCTGTAAATTGGCTGATATATCAGGGATAGAGAGCTTGCCTCAAATGCTGGAAAGTCCTGGTTCAAATCCCAGTAGAAGGAGTATGGCCAGCTGAAGAAGGCTAATAAGCCTGAAATGGATCCATCCTGGTCTCTTTATTTTCAGCCCTTAAATATCTAACATTATATATATAATTGTTACCACAACTTCCTGTAAGGGCCCCAATTAAGGGAGGAGACATGCTGTTTCCCTCTCTGCCTGTCGGCTCATCACCAGAGACCATCTAGACAGAGAACCAATTTTAGTTACGTTGTGTAATATTTTTTAGATATGTGCTAGTTTTTATGAGCTGATCAATAAATTTAAATTTGAGAGACCAAGATAGATCTATTTCGAGCTTATTAGCTCTCATCAGTTGGCCACACCCCGGTTCGAATCCCAGTGGGGTGTGGCCAACTGATGAGAGCTAATAAGCTCGAAATAGATCTATCTTGGTCTCTCAAATTTAAATTTATTGATCAGCTCATAAAAACTAGCATATATATATATATATATATATATATATATATATATATTATAATATATTATAAATATATATATATATATATATATATATAAATCATTGGTATCGTATTTGTAAGGAACGTTGTGTGAAAATTTGGAAGCAATTGGTGCAGGACTTTCGGAGATTAGCGGTTTTGAACAAACTCAGTTACATTTTTATTTATCTAGAATAATAATAATAATAATAATAATAATAATAATAATAATAATAATAATAATAATAATAATAATACACTATTATTATTTTTAAAAAACCATTTGTTTCGCCACCTATGCCGCCACGGGGCCACTCATCGCTTCCCCCCCCCAAAGGCGCCAACGGCAGGGCCCCCGCAGCCCCTTTTGGGGTGGGAAGGGGAGGAAAAGCGGCCCGCCGCCTCACCTTCCACCGTGGGGGAGAAGACCACCAGGTTGTCGTAAAGGAACTCCCCGTACTTGATGAGGGACAAGCCGGGGTCGTCCGCCGTCCGGAAGGTCAGGTCGAAGCCTCGCTCTGCAGGGGGAAAGGAGAGTGTCGAGGGAGGCCGGTCCCCTCAGGGGAGGGAAGCCGGGAGCCCCTCCGCCGAGCCCCCTACCGCCTCCCCCTTCGGCTGCCGGACCTGCCAGGCCGCGCAGGAAGAGCGAGTGCGTGTCCTTCAGGTTCATGTTCTCCAGCAGCACCAGCGTTCGCGGGCCAGACGCCGCCGCCGCCGCCGCCGCCACCAGTCCTGTCACCAAGAGCAGCACCACCGCGGCCGCCATCTTTTCTCTTCCCTCGCTGGGCGCCCCGGAAGCGAACCCGGCTCTCCCGCCCAATGAGCTGACCGACCTCGGCCGGAAGAGGCGGGGCGCGCCTCGGTGGGCCAATGGAGAAAGCCGAGGGGGCGGGGCCCGTCCGCCCGCGGGAGCTAATGAGAAGAAGACACCTCCGTCGCTCCGGTCAATGGATCGAACGCTCGGCGCTCGCTGCGCCAGGCGGACGTCGCCCCGCCCCTTCGGCCGCATGGAGCCAATCGGCATGCGGGCAGCCAATGGAGCGCCGAGAGGAGCGATGGTTGCCGTAGTAACGGCGGCGCGCCCGGCTGGCTTTCTAAGGCTCCCGCACGAGGAGGAAAAAAACGACGCGCAGGCGTTGCGTTTGAAATACAAATATATATCTATCTATATATCTATTTATAGATATATGATTGCAGGGCATCCCTGTACAAACGGTTTTGCATCTGTTAAATATCTTTCACCACTGAACAAAGCAGCCTGGAGAAAACAATACACTTGTTTCCAATAAATGACTCACATACATTATACATTCAGCTTCCTATAAATAAGGGCACGGGTGCATCACTTATATAGACCACGCAGAAATCCAGGCTCCTGATCAAAGGTTCCCCCCCCTCCCCCACCCCCAAATGCACACAGATTGGAGAAGAATCAGCCAGGAGTGCAAAGGCAGGGAGGGCTCACTAGGGCACCCTGCCCAACCAAGCTGACCCCTGCCAAAATCGACTGGTCAACGTGGCAAGACTGCCCCATGGCACTCCCTAGATCGGGTGGGTGGGGGGCCCAGCCAACTCGTGCATCAGCCCTCATGACACCACGTGGCGGGGAAGAAACCCTGAATTACGACACGACGAGAGGAAGGGCACCTTGGTCTTGCGCACAGCCCCCCAAAAGAACCACAACAAAGCCAAGCCACGGAGCGAGCAGGAAGGGTCAACCCTGGTCTCTGTCCTCTTCGGGTGGCAGGAACGCTAAGAGAAGGCCCCGGCTGAGCATCCTTCCACCTCGTGCTGCACCGCCAGAGACCGGCTGGCCCCAAACAGCCATGAGGACTTCCGGCGAGTTCGCTCTTCTCCCCAGAGATCCTCGGACGCATCGTCCTGCTCCTCGTAACAATGGTTGATTCTTCCTGCGCCCAAGGAGCAGAAGAGGCCTGCACGAACCCCAGAGTAATTGTCTAACAAGGCTTCCATACTGGGGAATTCTACATTCAAATGCTTGAGGGATTGCCGGGGAAGGGAGAGAGAGAGAGAGAGAGAGAAAGAGAAAAGAAAAATATGACATGCTGTACACCTTCGTTCCAAGCACCCATGACAAAAGCGGATATTGGTGAGTAAATCAGCCCGGGGAGATACTGCAAGCGAAATGATGCCCGATTTAAAAGATAAATTAAAAACAACAATGGAAACGTGGGCTTAAGAACAGGAGAAAGGAAGCTAGTTTGGCGAGACTTTGGAAAGGTGTGCTGTTGGGATAAAGGAAGGGAGAAAAGAGAAGGAGGGCACTTGAAAATACTTTTAATGAGGATTAATAATTGATGTTATAATAAAAGATTAGAAAATTGTGGGCCTTCGATGATGTTTAGCTATCTAGTACTATTAGGATGATAGCTGGAAATATGGATATGAATTTAAAACTATGTGAAATGATGTTTGACCCTGATCCACACTTTGTCCAAAAAAAGATACTTGGGGTGGGGGGGGGGAATAATAATGGAATTGTTATATAAGTATACATTTAAAAGGAGGTTGTATGTAAAATTATTCATAGGAAAGATGATTACTGGGGGGGGGGGAGTATAGAATTAAATAATTTAGGAAGAGAAATGTTACAAGAGGAGATATGTTAAGTTGTAATGTTAAAATAAGAATAGATGCATGTAAAGAATTTGGTGGTAAGCTATAATTATTATGATACCCCAAAAAAAAATTTGTACTCAGATGACACACTGATTAATGAATGATGAAATGTTTGCTGTAAAAGAAAAAAGAAAAAGAAAACAGCAAGGTCACCCTTGCAAGGAAGAAAGGGTGGAGTGGATGAGTAGACAGCAAGCAATTATTTTGACAATATTGCCGCCTTCCCCAATTCTCTCACCTCAACTGAGTACTTTCCCAGCTGGCTGCGGTAAATTTGATATGGAACGACACCGCAGCGGGTCCTCACTGCCAGGCACCACTGATGGGTGGATCCTGACTCGGCCCACAGAAGGAAAGCCCCTAGCATGTCATTCCTTAGCAGGGCCAGGCCGGCATCCCTGGAAGGCAGAGCGAAATGCAGGAAGCAGTGGGACCAGCAGAATGGGGGTGTCTCTGCAGCCTCACCCAGAGAGGCACTCAAGGCCCCTGATGCCTTCCCCACAATACTCAGCAGCCATCCACAGCCGCCGCGCGCCAGCAAACCCTGGGTCTGCTGATGGGGTGGGGAGAAGCGCCTAGGAGGCTCTCGGTGCCATCCAGACGGGGAGGTTCCTCTCCTCACCTGTTGATGCCCGCAAAGGCCCACACGCTCTCCCTCAAATCGTTCTCGTTTTCGGGCAGGTGAAGCAGGCTCCCTCTGCCATCGCAGCTGGAGGAAACTAGAACCAAAGGAGATGAAGAGGCCAGGTTGGAAGGCTTCACGTTTTGCCAGGGTTTGTCCCCTAACACGAACAACGTGGCAGCAGAGGGCCTTGTGCTGGGGGATTCTGGCCCCGATCCAGCAACAGATGCTCTGTTGCTGTTCTGCTAAATAACAGCCCGGCGGCCATGTTGGTTCATCCTGCAATAATGCGTGGAATAAGCTTTTTCTTTCGTCCCTTTCCCTTGGCGAGACGTTAATCGGCAGCGCAGAACTTCCAAGGTTATCAACGCAGCTCTGTGACGTTTTTTCCCATCCTGGCTTCCTTCTCTTTCCATTTTGTACCCCCTCAACCAGCTCCCCCCCTCCCCCCCCAATACTTACATCCTTCCCAGGCGCCCAGCTGAGAGGCCGCCTCAAAGGTACAACCTCGGTAGGCCCCAGAACGGAGAATCTTGCTACGAATGGCTTTCTTGCGCACCAGAATTGGGGAACAATAGGGGTTTCCAGGACGGGCGCTGCCCACGCTGCTGCTGCTGCTTTCCTCCAGGTCCAGCCTCTCTCTCTAAGGGGCACAAGCAGGGCAGCTGCTGAGCAGGGGAGGCAGAGACCCCTGGTCCAAAACTGGAGACCCTTTTTGTATTTGGTAGCTGCGGGACACTGAAACGGTCCCTTGGGCTGTCATGCGAACCTCAACTCTTGCCTGGAAAAGCCAGGGCTTGCTTGACCTGGAAGTTAAGACCCTCGGAGGCGCCTGAAGGTTGGGGTCCCAGACCCCGGGCCCTCAAGAGAGCCACCGCTGCTGTGGAAGAGGTGAGCCAGGGCAGGGATCAGCCATCTGTGTGGCTCTGGAGCCGCATGTGGCTCTTTTCATCCCTCTGCTGCAGCTCCCTGTCGCCGGTCGGCTCCACAATTGATAGGGCTTTCGATTAGGACAGGCAGAGGACAACTCTATGGTGGGGGGACTGAACTTGAATTGAACGGGGTGTGTGTGTGTTTGTGGCTCTTTTGAGTGTTTAAGGTTGCCGACCCCTGAGCTAGGGAGCAGCAGAGGCCACTCACCACGCTGACCGAGGGGCCAAATTCCGTGGGGCAGGGCAGTCTCCGGAAGGACACCAGGGCGTTGACGTTCTGGGAGACCTCCTCGGGACGGAGGGACTCCCAGACCACCTGGCTGTCCAGAGAGGCGCCCAGCAGTTTCCCGGAGTCTCGCTGGGCAGAGCTGCCGGAGGAAGAGGAGGAGGAGGACCAGTCCTGGTCTTCGGGGTGCAGGAGAAGGTAGCCCAGCTGGAAGAAGCGGCAGAGGAGGTAGTGCAGTGCCTGGACCTGGCGGTGAGCAATGGAGAAGGAGGTCAGGCTGAGTGCCTGGCCGATGCCCTCCAGAGAAGGTCATCCTCCATGCCCTGCCAGCCACCAGGTGACTTGGGGGAGCCTGGCAGAATCTTGCTGAGGCTCTTGCGAGAGACAGCCTTGTCCATCGCCCACCAACCTCGCTGGGCTGTCCGCCCACGAAGAGGTGGCAGAAGAAGCTGCCACAGGGACTGCGCGGGTTGCGGGCCAGGAAGGCGAACTGGCGATCGGCCGGCCGGCAGGTGCTGTAGGCGAGGCGCTTGAGGGCATGGGCCATGAGCGGAGCCTGCAGAAGGGAGGGAGAGATGGAGGGGGGGAGAGAGAGATAGAGGGAGAGAGATGGATGGAGGGAGAGAGAGAGAGAGAGAGAGAGAGAGAGAGAGGGATGGAGGGAGAGAGAGAGAAATGGAGGGAGGGAGAGATGGATGGAGGGAGGGAGAGAGAGAGATGGACGGAGGGAGAGAGAGAGAAAGAACAGGTGGGAGGCGGCTCAGCTTCCCGGCTTGCCCGCCCACCATCCCCATCCCCTGGCCAGGTGGAGGGAGGCGCGCCCTACCTCGCCGTCGCGGCCGAGCATCTTCAGCCCCTGCAGGCAGAAGCGCAGGAGGACCGAGCGCCGCCGCGGACAGTCCTGCAGTGGAGCGGGAGGGAAGAGAAGAAGGGGCGAGAGGGACGGAACTGGGAGGCGGCGGCGCCCACCTGATCCCTCCCCCCCACCATCTCCCAAATGAACCCACCGCGCACCTTCAGGAGCTGCAGCCGCTGATGGACCGCTTGGCCCGCCCGGGGGAGATCGGCGTCTTCCACGGGGAAAGAGCCCACGTACTGCGGCAGAGGAAGCGCGCGCGTCAGCCCAAGGCCGACTGCCGGAGCGACCCCTTCGCCCTGCCCGGCTGCAGCATCAGCATCATCCCCGGGCCGCTTATCCGACTCACCTCGGCCGCCTTGGTCAGCACCCGGCCGGCTCTCGGCTCCGGCCCTCGCCCGGTCGGCTGCCTCTTCATCGCGGCTCTCCACGCCGGCCGCCCGGCCAGTGGAAGAGGAAAAAAGGCGATCGCTCGTGGCCGGCCGCCTGCTCCGCCGGGCTCCCCCCCCCCGACCAATCAGCTGGGAGACGAGGCCACGCCCCTCTCGCTAACCCCTCCCCGCCAGCCCCCAGACCCAAAAGAAGAGGCGCGAGCCAAGCGAGTCTTTTTTTGACGCTTTTTTTATTTCTTGCAAACGAGAAAGCGACCTTCGCTCGGCGGCTCTACATCGGCGATCGGCTCGTTCCTCCCGGACGAAAAACGGGGAGGGAGAGAGGGGGCAAAGAAAGGGGGGGGGGCAACGACCCCCCTTTTTGTAAGGGAAGCGGGGGAGGGGGGGACGGTCACAGGGGAAGGGGAGGGGGCGACTAAGCTGAACAAACAGACCACTTTTGACTCGGGAGGGAGGAAGCCCCCCCCATCAGAAGGGGGGGTGTCTTGGAGGACTATGAGAAGGGAAAGGAAGGGGGGGGGGGTCTTGGCAGAGAGGAGGTGGGGGGTGTCTCTGTTTCCACTTCTAAAAATATAAAAATCTTTTCCAACCGGTTTTCAAAAGACCCCCCCCCCCAAAAGCCCAGATACACCCTGTACAGATTATATATTTTAATTTTTTTTTAACTTGTTTAGAAAAAGAACAGTCTTGTGTTAGGGGAGGAAATGGGGGGGGGGGGGGTTAGGAGGGGGGTGTTTGGAGGAGAAAGGAAGCCAGACTTTAGGGGGGGTTTACAAGTGGGGAGGGGCAGAGGAAGGGGCGAAGGCCCAGCAGGAAGAATCGGGATCAGGGTTTTGTTTCCCCTCCCCCAAACGTGGCTCCTTTTAAGACTTGGGGGGACTTCAACTCCCAGAATACCCCAGCCAGCCAAAATGGCTGGCTGGGGTATTCTGGGAGTTGAAGTCCCCCCAAGTCTTAAAGGGGTTACGTTCGGGGGGGGGGGGGGGGGAAACCCACCCTGGTCTAGATCTACCTGCAATGCTGGGCCCAGAGGGGTTGGGGGTGGGTGGGAGAAGTGCTGTGGTGGGGGGAAAAGTGGGGAGGGGGAGAGACAGAGATGGTGAAGCCTCAGAACTAAATTACAAACAGAAAGGGAGGGGGCTGTACTTATAAAAGGGGAACCCCCTCCCAAGCGGTACCCCTGCCTACCCACCCACCCGCTACTTCTTTGCTCTCAGCGACTTCCGCATGGTGGTCTTGCTTCTCTTCCCGGAGGGTTTCCGGTCCTGCTTGGCAGCTGCCGCGACCGGCTTCTTCTTAGCGGCCGGGGTGGTGCTGGAGAGGCTTTTGACGGCCGGCCGGGCTGGGGGCACAGCCTTGCCTTTCTTGGCCTTGGGAGGCGGGGGAGGAGGAGGTGGCGGCGGAGGTGGCGGCTTCGCTTTCCCACGGTGCGCCAGGGGAGCCTTCCGGGGGGTGGGCTTGGCCTCCCGCCGCTTCTTCACCACGGGAGGGGCTCTGTTCCGGGCTTTGGGTGGGGGTCGCTTTGGCATCCTGCCCAGGGGAGGACAAGATCTCAGCCCGCCTGACGCTGCCGATGTGGATGAAACAGCAGCATCCGAAGGACAGGGCATCCCCTCGGCCAGTCGGTCAGCCAGCCTGGCCTAGCTCACCACCTTCCCGTAATGCCCAGGCTGCCCATGACCACCAACCCCCGACTCAGCCTCTGTGGGGCACCTACCTCTTCTTCGGAGGCGGCTCCTCTTCTGACTCTTCCTCTGACTCTTCTTCCTCCTCGTCATCCGTCTCTTCCTCCTCCTCGTCATCCTCCTCGTCCTTGTCCTCCTTCTGTTTCTCGGGGAACAGAATGCCGGGGCTGGGGAGAAAAGAGAGGTCACCCCAACATGGCTAGCTGTTATGGCCCGCCAGCCGCCAGTGAGGAAGTTGGGGAGGAAGATGGGCCAGTCCTGGAGTCTGGGGAGGGCTCTGTGTCGGAGGCAGAGAGGGGGCCAGGGACGTATGCCAGTTATCAGCTGCCTTCGGAGTCGGACATCAGTGAGGCAGAGGAACAGCCCGAGCCTGTTCCCAGTGTGCGCAGGCACAGAGTTGCCAGACAAAGAGAACAGCTAAAGAACAGGGGTCAACTTGGGAGTAAGGCCACAGGTGGACGATGAATGGCCCCTCCCAGAGGAATGAAAAGAGGAGCGAAAGGGGAGTAGAATTTGCAGGAGACCATTAGTTCGCTTCATTGGTTCCTGATTCTCCAAGACTCCTGGCCAGGTTTTGCAGTTATTTGCCTGGCAGCTCTCCAAGCCAGATAAGGTCTGTGACCATAAATCCTCCCTTGGAAAGACTTTGTTGGATTTGAAGGTGCAGAATTCACAGCCAATGAATAAAAGGGATTTTTGTCAGGATAAGGAGTTGGCTTCCAGCTCTTGGGAAGAAGCCTCGGTCAGAACGCTCGCAGCCAAGGAATAAGCAGGCTGGAGGTCGCCCCCCAAGCCAGGTTGTAGGGAGAGAGGGGCCTGGCATTGGCTGCCCCAGACTCACCTCGGGTAGTAGGGGAAACACAGCTGGAAGGTGCCGCTGAAGCCCTTGCCGGAGATCTGCTCCATCCAGCCAAACTTCTCACACTTCTGCAGAGTCCTCTTCAGGAGGTGGACTGCAGGGGGCACAGAAAATGGTATTGGGGGTGGGGCGTGGGGTGTCCAGAGGTCCCCGTGCCGAGTCTCCAAATCCAAGGCAGAGCCAGGCAAGCTGGTGGGCACTCAGAATGGACAGGCCTGAGCCAGAGAATGGCGGATGGTTTCCCTGGGAGAAGGGGGGGTTATGGGGTGGGGGGAAGGAAGGAGCTGCACCAGCCACCTGGGGAGCGGAATCCGAGCGCCTTCCCCCGTAGCGCTGCACTGCTCCTACCCTGGAGGCTGGAGTTGGTGCCAGGGTGCTTCTCCAGGACGTATTTCTTGAGGGCGGTGGTGGAGCAGGTCTTGGGCTCGTTCATGGCTGCGATGGCGGAGAGGATGGCGTCCTCCATCAGGCTTCCCCCCAGCAACGGCTTCTCCCCGGACTTCTTCAGCTGGGGAAACACAAGGAAGAGGAGGAGTGGGCGACTTGGGCAAGAGGAGGCCGGGGGGCGGGGGAGGGAAAGGGAGGGTTTCTCACCCCCCACCCCCCATGCTAGCCCCAATTCCCAGGGAAGCCTTCCCCTTACCCACCTGGAAGGTGCCGGAAGCCCCCTTGCCCGTGATCTGCTCCAGCTGGCCCTTCTCCACCGCCCGCTGCAGGGCGTTCTTCAGCAGCTGGGGCCTAAAGGGGAAGCCACAGAGAGGGTGGTCCTGCAAAAGGGGGAGGGCAGGTGTCCCATCCTCCCAACCCCCCAAGGGCTCAGAGTCTCAGTCTCTCTCTCTCTCTCTCTCTCTCTCTCTCTCTCTCTCTCTCTCTCTCTCTCTCACACACACACACACACACACACACACACACGGCTGCTACGGTCATGCCCCCTTCTGGGCGCCTTACCGGATGTCCACTTTCAGCTTGGGGTAATATTGGGAGACGTATTTTTTGATCAGGCTGTAGGAGGCCTCCTTGGGCTCGCAGAGGCGGGTGAAGGCCAGCGGGAGGACGTCCTCCAGCTTCACGTGCTGCTCCGCGCTGGAGGCCGGCAAGCTCCGCTGAAAGGAAAGTGAGGCGGAAGGGATGAGGGGAGGGGAGAGATGGCAAGCTGCATTTGGGCCTTAAGGCCCCTTTGGTCTTCTATCAGGCCAGAGGGCTGCAGTGGCTGCTGTGCCCCTCCCTCCAACCTCCAGGTGAGGGGTTGCACCTGTGGAACGTCTATGGAAGTTACTTAGAAGACCCCCCCCCAACCCCACCCGTCCCAGAGGGAAGCAGAACTCCCCTGCTGGTTCAGACACTGGAGCATGGGTCAGCCGCCTGCGGCTCTGGAGCCGCAAGTGGCTCCTTCATCCCTCTGCTGCAGCTCCCTGTCGCCAGTCGGCTCCACAATTGATAGGGCTTTCGGTTAGGACAGGTAGAGGAAAAAGATGCCGTAGTAGGAGAAGACTCTATGGTGAGGGGGGAACTGGACTTCCAATCAGGAGAGGAAAAAGGACTCCATGCTAGGAGGAGACTCTATGGGGGGGGGGGGAACCAGACTTCCTGTCAGCTCCAGAATTGAACCGGGGGGGGGGGGGGGGCATCTGTTGAGGACCTTTGTGTCTCTTTGCGTGTTTAAGGCTGCCGACCCCTTCTCTGGCAACTCCGCCAGTCTTACCTTCCGGTCTTTGGCCTTGGAGCCCGCTTTCCCTGAGTTGGGGGCCACCACAAAGCTTCCAGACGCACCTTTCCCTTTCACCTGTCCCAGGAAAATCAGGGCAAGTGGTCAGGTTGGAAGCAAAACCTCTTGCAAATGCAAAGGGTGTCTAACATCCCCTCCCCTTGATGGAGTAGAGTAGGGGGCGGAAATGGCCCCCTCCCTTTTTTTTTTTTGTAATTTGTTTTTAATTTTTCCAGTATAAATGTGGACAATTAGTGGACAGTACATTGACTGGGTCAAATCTTTTTAAAACAACATTAATAAGTAATACAAATAAATATGCATAGTTCTAATCTTCCAACTTCACCAGTATTTCTCTTTCCATCATCCTTTATCATTTTCCCAATAATCCATTTAAATATTAAAAAACCCATTTCTTTGTGCCCTCTATTTATCGTCCCCCGCTAAGCATTATCATTTAATATTTTAAGAGTTACTCATTATTCCACCCTAGCTTCAATATTCCGAATGGGTAGGTTTCACAAATAACGCCAAGTATTAAAAATATTTGATCCGTTCTGGGAGAATATCAATTAATTAATTAATATCAGTAACCGATTTCATTGTAAACAAGTACAATGACAATAAAGATTATTATCTCAAAATCTCAGTTTGCGCAGACGTTTATCCAACTTGGATAAAATATTAGGAACGGGAGGAAAAATGATTATATAATTTTATTTTAAGATATAAACTGGAGGAAGAGACGGTAAAGGAGACAATGATTAGCTGGGGAAGAAATTTTGGTCATAATATAGAGTTAGAAAAATGGAATAAACTATGGGAAAGAAATTATAAATTTACAATGGCAGTAGCTTACACAGAAAACCCCTATGAAATGTTTTACAGATGGCATTCGCCTCCAGCGAGATTGGCCAAAATGTACCCAAATTTTGGTTGGTATCTCTGCACTTCTACCACCAGGCAGAAGATATCAAAGTATAGCCAGCCGAACAAACAGGTTTAAAGATAGCTTCTTTAAAGGGACCTTCTCTTGGGAAGGAGGGAGGGCAAGGGACAGTCCTGTCCTAAACACCCAGAGGGACTTTCCATATCGCATGCCCACCCACCCCCCAACCATAAACGCCAGTGACCTTCAAGGGCTGGCCAGCCTGTAGCGCCAAGAGCTCTTACCTGTCGGATGACCCCCCGCTCCAGCTCCCTCTTCAGGGCCTGCTTCAGGAGGTACCCCCTCCGCTCCAGGTCCAGCGAAGGGTACCTGCTGATGATGAACTTCCGAATGGCGACCACCGACGCCCCGCCTTTCTGATAGCACGCCTGGGAGGGCGAGAAGGGGGTGTGGGCAGCTCTCTCCCTGGCATCCGTCTAGGCAGCCAAACCGTTGAGAGGGTCTTTCCGCGCCCCCCCACCCCCGCCCGCTCCCATCCCTCACTTTGATCGCTTCGATCAAAATGGCATCCATCTTGGGCCGAGAGGAGGCTGCCATCTGCGTCTGTTTCTGCGCTCTGGCTAACTGGCTGGCCGAAAGTGTGGCCCAGGCCGGAATTGTCTTCTTCACTTTCTTCTCTTTCTCCTTCTCCTTCTCTGGATCCTTCTCCCTTGGTGGACGAGAAAAGAGACGAGTGGCTTGGTGGGCTTTCTCGAAAACCCATTCTGCACAGTACGGCCCCCACCTCTCCCGTCCGAGGGCCACAACTAGGCCAGCAAACCCATGCTGGAAGGTGCCCGCTGTCAGACCTGTCCCAATCTGATCCCTCAGGGAAGAAAAACCCTCGATTCCCATTTGGTTGAAGTGAAAGGTGCTTTTACTGAGAGAGGCGGAATCTTGAGTTTCCCGCGCCTCAGCGCACAAAACTCTTCCCTTCATTCCCAGCCCTTCCCCCATGGCCAGTCCAATCCCAGCCAATGCGACACCGCCGAGATGTTTTGGGAACGTTGAAGTGTTTGGGCTCAAAACTTTCCACATGCCTCGAAGATGCCTGGCACAAACCAAGGTTCCACGTTGATCTGCTTTCCTTCAGCTGTCATTCCTCCTCATCCAGATTCCCACATAGATGCATATAGGTTTATTGTTCATTCGTCCCCCTCCATCCCTTCCCCCCCCCCTTTGACGGCAGGGTGCCAGCGAGGCGCCAAGCCAAAGATGGTGGACCTGACAGCTCCCGTTTGCTGCTCAACTAGTAGAGAAACCTCTGCCACTGCCCCAAGTGTGGGTCAGTCCCCTATGCCAAAAGGAAGAAATAAGGCACCACCCAGTGGACTGAAGCAGCAACCTGTGGCCAAGGGGGCTTTGAACCCCTGAGCTCCCATGCCAGTCAGTTGGATCACAGGGGCGTGGATTGTATTGTGGGGGCAGCAAGCACATGATGGACAACTGGGTGCTTTCTAGCAAGAGCCGTTGCCCAGGGGTGAAAGCCTACCGGTTTTGGGCTGGTTCGCCCGAACCGGTAGTTTAAAAAAATGCTAAGAAAAGCTCCAGTGATCAGCTGTGTGACAATCAGCTGTGCCGTCCTCTTGGCCTCTGCAGCCCACCTCCCTCTTCCCTCCCACCATGGCCTTCCTGCTCTCCTCCCCCCACCCCACCCCGGCTTCTTACTCCTTCTTGGCTTCCTCGGCAGGCTTCACATCTGCCTTCTCCTCCTCCTCGGCCTCCTTCGGCTGATCAGTCTCAGCAGGGGCAGCCGGGGCTGCCTGATTCTCTTGTTCCTCCACGGTGGAGGCGGACTCTTCCGAGCTGACATCCGGTTCTGGAGGGCGGAAGGTAAAGAGGGCAAGCAGTTGGCAAAAGGCCAGAAACTCCCTGTTAAAGACAGGGGTCCTTGGGTTTTCCAGCAAGGCCAGGCGTAGCCGCTTGGGAAGAGCAAAGGAGCCACGGATCCTCTGCAGAGATCCTGCCAGATCTGGCCTTGGCAATTCAAGGTTAGGTGGGGGATGAGAGAGCCCGCCCCCTCTTGCTGGAGAGCTGCAGTCCTCCCCCTCACTCTGTCCCACAGCTGCAGCTCTCACTGCTAAGCCCAGACTGGAGGCCCCCTCCTAGCTCAACACAGTAGTGGCAAATTAACTACCAGGCCTCCTGTCAAAACAAGGCTTTAAACTAGTGCTTCTCAACCTTGGACTTTTAAGTCCTGTGGACTTCAACTCCCAGAATCCCCCAGCCAGCTAGGAGTTCAAGTCCACAGGACTTAAAAGTCGCCAAGGTTGAGAAACACTGCTCTAAACGGCAAAGACATGCCATGGAAAATATGTTTAGAGCTGAGGGGGGAAGGAGGGTGGGGATGGGGGGCTCAGTGCAACCATATATTTGTGTCAGACCTGCCTCTTAGGGAAGTAAAACTCTCCACCCCATTTGAAGTGAAAAGCTGCTTTCACTAATAGATGCCGATGGCAGGAGAGTCCAGTGGAATCTAAAAATCCCCACACTTCAATACAAAACCAAAGCACCTGGTTTCCCCTAGCCCCCCCCCCCCCCAATATCTGGTCAGACGCAGCCAATCCAGCACCGCCCCCAATGTTATGAGAAACTCCGAGGTGTTTGGGCTGGTGCAATTCCACACACAGGGCCAATGACCTTGAGGATGCCAGCGTGCCAGTAGCAACTGGATTCCAAACTGCTCTGTTCTTCCACAGCTGTCAATAAACACCCCCCCCCCACATCCCCATTATAAAAGTATACAGCTTTTTTATTGACTATTTGCCGTTTGCCCTCTTCAATCAGTCAGGTGCCACGTTGAAGCTGGTGGATATGACATTTTGGCTCAGGCCAATAAGGCCTGCTCAATGGACTACAACCAAGCGCACACAGGCAGCGTAACGAAGCTAACTGAATCTCCTTTATGGGCGGCAAAAAAGTTACTTACCGTATTTTTCAGACTATAAGACGCACCAAGAGGCAAATAAGTTGATAAAAATTACACTTTTGTAAGAACAATATTAAGAGATAGGTGATAGCATGAAGACTTATCGTTATGAAATAGGATTTAAGGGAATAAGATTTGTTTAAAATGAAGGAATATTAATGGTAGTCAAATAAATAATGCTCAACGATAGTGATGTACTTAGCTATGTTTGATGGATAATTAGTGATTGTATATGTAATTGTGAAGATTGATGCACAAAACGACATACTTAACGACATTGAGGGAAGTTTTATGTATGTACTATGTTTTGTCCGTCTGTGTATGTTTTAAAATAAAATAAAAAATATTTTAAAAATAAAGTTTTTGCATTCAGACCTCCCAAACCCTCTGCATGCCTTGTTTTTTTTGTGAAAAATGGGACATGCAGAGAGTTTGAGAGGCCTGCAAAGTGCTCCTGGGGACTGGGAGTGTATGTACGTACGTGTGTGCGTGTGTAGAAATGAGCAAAAAAAGGCCCGCTTTTGCAAAACAAAACAAAATAGGGAATGTATAGGCTTTGGGAGTTTGTAGAATGCTCCTAGGGATTGGGATAGCAAAAAATGGCCCATTTTTCATTCATTGTTGCCCTCCCCACCCCCCAGGAGCCCTTTGCAGGTCTCCCAAACCCTCTGCACGTTCATTTTTGCAAAGGAGGCAGGTTTTTGGAAGGCCAAAAATGCTGTATTCAGTGTATAAGACGCACCCAGATTTTCACCCTTTTTCTGGAGGGGGAGTGGGGTGGAAGGTCCGTCTTATACTCCGAAAGATACTGTAATTCAATTGGAGGTATCTTTTTAGCCTCTTTTAAGTGCTAGGCACACAGCCTGAAAAGAGGCTCACCCCTTTCCCACCTGAGCCAATGACTCTGCAGTGACTCAGGAGGCCCAGCATGGCAATCTCCACATATACCCACTAAGACCGGCCACCCCACCTGCAGCGGTCAAGGTGAGAATGGGGGGAAGGGGGAAAGAAACACCCCTCTTTACCTGGCTTGGTTTCCTCAACTTCAGCAGGCTTGCTCTTGGGAGGCATTTCCCGAGAAGAAGCGTTCACCGCTCGGCGGATCGGCATGGCTCTATCTTCGTCTGTCTGGGAAGGGAAGCAAAGCGTCAGGAGGAGAAGGCCGGAAAAGGAGGACCCTCCCTCCCACCGGCAAGCCGAGGAGAATCCCACTGCCACCTCCTCTCCTGCGAGGTGACTCTGCTCAGGGGTCATCAGCAGGTTGGAAGGTCCAGTTCCCTGCTTCCACCTCATAAGAGTTTTTGCTCCAGCTCAGAACGACAGGGGGAGGGGGAGGGGTGGGCGGGAGGAGGGGAGGGAAGCACTGGGGAAGCAGGAAAGGAAGGCGGCGGGGGGGGGGGGGGAGGAGGGGTTTCAACACCTGGTAAGGAAGGGCGGATGGAGCCCAGCTGAGATTCCTAGAAGCGAGAGGGAAGAAAGAGCGCGAGGGCCCTTGCAGGGGGCCAATCCAGGGGGGCAAGCGTGGAGCGGGGTCAGCCCCTACCTCACTCAACTTGTCCAGGGGAGCTCCCGTTAAGAGTGGAACTGCCTTACGGTGTGCGGGGTCGGCTTCAGACAGCTCAGTCGCCATTTAAATTAATGCCTTAGCCTCAACGTGAGGGTAACACACTTTTGGAGGCCCAGGGATTAACCTCAAGGGGGACTCTCCTAACAGAAGTGCAAAACAAAACAAAAATATTTGGTGTGAAGGAGGTTATCAAGGACAAGGAAAGAAAACAAAACGAAAGAAAATATCTTAAACCAAATTTAGCAGCTCCCTTTCGCTCGGCAGAGTTACAACCAAATTAAAACAACAAGAAGCCACAGAGAAGAAGCAGGTCACTTTTTGGTTGTTAGTTTAAACTTAAGGCAGCTAAGCTGAAATCACCTCTGAAAACTGGCCCCTAAGGACATAGGATGCAGGACACAACAACAGTCAAACAAGGGAATGGGGACACACACCACGAACCGGTGCACCTCCCTACAGAGAGGCACCAGCGGGGAAGCAGCAGCTAATACAATACAATAGCAGAGTTGGAAGGGACCTTGGAGGTCTTCTAGGCCAACCCCCTGCCTAGGCAGGAAACCCTATACTGGTTCAGACAAATGGCTATCCAACATCTTCTTGAAGACTTGCAGTGTTGGGGCATTCACAACTTCTGGAGGCAATTTCTGTTCCACTGATTAATTGGCCTCACTGTCAGGAAATTCCTCCTCAGTTCTAAGTTGCTTCTCTCCTTGATTAGTTTCCACCCATTGCTTCTTGTTCTACCCTCAGGTGCTTTGGAGAATAGCTTGACTCCCTCTTCTTTGGGGCATCCCCTGAGATATCGGAAGACTGCTATCATGTCTCCCCTGGTCCTTCTTTTCATTAAACTAGACATCCCCAGTTCCTGCAACCGTTCTTCAACCGTTCTACAATTTGGTTGTAACTGGGTTTTAGACTCCAGTCCCCTAATCTAGTCTCAGGCAAGTTCCAACCATGGGGCACTCATATGCTAGAGGGACACAGGGCAACCCTCACCCAAAGCTCAAACGGGAGCAAAGCAGAAGCAGCCAAAAAAACCAGATGTTGTTGTATTCCAACCATACTCGAGGCGTCCTGCAAGTTCTATAAACAACCCCCAAGTGCCCCACTGGCTGTCACCATCTCCTCTTGCCACCTAAATTCAGACTTTAAAGAGGTCCTTTAATGAAACAGCAGAGGGGAAGAATAGGATGGCAGAGTAATAGGACTTAGGTAAAATAGGACACTCAGGAATCCAAGGGGAAAAAAAACACCTTTTTTTTTCTGGCTACAAGCAAGGCAACACTTCCCTCCCATTCTAACGGAGGTGAAAAAACAATACAAAATGATTTTAAGGGTTACAATTCTAATAAGAACGCTGTGGGCCTCTTCCCATCCTCCTTACAAGTGGAAGAAATGATATGAATAGGATGAGCTTTTAAAAATAAATAAACGATGTTTCCAGGATTGGGAAAAAAAGACAGACTGGAAAAAACATAATAATCTCTTTGGTCTTCCTTTTCAAGCCCATTTACCCCGAGGAAAAAGCATAAAGGTAAAGGTTCCCTTGGCACATATGTGCTGGTCGTTCCCGACTCTAGGGGGCGGTGCTCATCTCCGTTTCAAAGCCGAAGAGCCAGCGCTGTCCGAAGACGTCTCCGTGGTCATGTGGCCGGCATGACTCAACATCAGAGGCGCATGGAACGCTGATACCTTCCCACCAAAGGGGGTCCCTATTCTTCTACTTGCATTTTGACATGCTTTTGAACTGCTAGGTTGGCAGAAGCTGGGACAAGTCACGGGAGCTCACTCCGTTACGCGGCGCTAGGGATTCAAACCGCCAACTTTTCTGATCAACGTCAGCGTCTTCGCCACTGAGCTACCGCCTCCCTTAAAAAGCATAACCTAGTCTTAAAATTTATATCTGATTTCTCTTCACAAAAAGCTCTGTTTCTAACACAGACCGTATCCCTATCACTTAGCATTTTTTGTGGGTGCAGACCCTGTTTTCTGCTTCACCTAATCAAACATTTCTGCCCTTCCAAAGGCATAAGCACAAGGCACACTGAACTGAGCAATGTAATTTTAGTGCCACAGCACAAAGCCAAGTTGCAAAGGGTTATTATTTTTTGACAGCCTGCTTTGGAAGTCAAGAAACCCCCACCCATCCCCCTCCACCCACCCACCCACCCACTACCACCTTCTGCATAACGCAGGCAGGAATATTTAGACCCGGAAAGAAAACAAGAAGCCCATCTCCATACTTTGCCCAATGGTCAACAAATGCAAAGTAACATTTCCCCCCAACCCTATAGCAAAATAAAAAAATAAAATAAAAATAAAACCACACAATAGCATATCCTTCCCCCCCCCCCCCACCACCAAAGGATACCGGGATCACATCATTTGCAGCTGTCAGCTGGGGGGAGGGAGGGAGGGGGTTTCTAAGCTAAAAGATAACAAGGCGCATTTGAATCCTCTCTTGTGACATCAGCTGGGTACCCTGTTTCCCCGAAAATAAGACCTCCCCGGATGATAAGCCCAATTGGGCTTTTGAGCGCATGTGCTAAAATAAGCCCTCCCTGAAAATATTGCAAGGCAGCAGCAGCCATGAGGTGACCATGCTCATCGCCCTCCTGAACCTCAAAAATAATAAGACCTCCCCAAAAATAAGGCCAAGAGCTTATTTCAGGTGTGTGTGTGTGTGTCAAATGAAAATAAGACCCTGTCATATTTTCATTTGACCCCCCCTGAAATAAGCACTATAAGAAAAGTGCTTATATAAAACCCTGTCTTATTTTCATTTGCCACCCCCCTCCTAAAATAAGCACTATAAGAAAAGTGCTTAGATAAAGACCCTGTCTTATTTTCATTTGCCACCCCCCCTCCTAAAATAAGCACTATAAGAAAAGTGCTTAAAGACCCTGTCTTATTTTCATTTGCCACCCCCCTCCTAAAATAAGCACTATAAGAAAAGTGCTTAGATAAAGACCCTGTCTTATTTTCATTTGCCACCCCCCCTCCTAAAATAAGCACTATAAGAAAAGTGCTTAAAGACCCTGTCTTATTTTCATTTGCCACCCCCCTCCTAAAATAAGCACTATAAGAAAAGTGCTTAGATAAAGACCCTGTCTTATTTTCATTTGCCACCCCCCCTCCTAAAATAAGCACTATAAGAAAAGTGCTTAGATAAAGACCATGTCTTATTTTCGGGGAAACCCGGGTTAAGTTGGTTGTATAAAAGTGTGAGGTTGCCAGTTTCTGGAAGGAAGGTGAAACGGAAGGATAAAACATAAATCTTAAGATTTATAATTCACTCCCGTCTGGGAAAACTGAGGGAGGGGTGTTTTTATACCTAAGCCTGAGGGAGGAAATTGGAGGGGGGGGGGATTGTTGGTTGGTTTTTTTGTTTTTGTTTTGCAAAGGATGCAAAAAAATAAAACCTTTTGCAAAGGATGCAAAAATATAAAACCTTTTGCAAAGGATGCAAAAAAATAAAACCTTTTGCAAAGGATGCAAAAAAATAAAACCTTTTGCAAAGGATGCAAAAAAAAATAAAACCTTTTGCAAAGGTTTCAAAAAATAAAACCTTTTGCAAAGGTTGCAAGAAGGTTTCAAAAAAATAAAACCTTTTGCAAAGATTGCAAAAATATATAAATAAAACCAAACCTTTTGCAAAGGTTGAGAAAGGGCTCTTTTTTAGTGACTTTGCCGCAGCCCAAAAAAGAGGGGGAAAAGTTGGGACGATCAAGTCCCGACGTGGTGCTCGTCGTCGTCCCCCCCCCCCACTCCAAACACCCCCACACCCTCCTCCTCGTCCAAAGGGCCATTATCCACAGCCAGGAATCCGGGCCCCACTGCGGGGTTTTTGCTCTAGGGCAAAACGGGGCTGAGCCTCCTGTCAGGGCCGATTCTGACAGCGGGCCCAGCCTGAGGGGGGGGGGGGAGAGGAAAGGGGGGAGCAATTGCTTCCTATTGGGGGGGAGAGGAAGGGCAACCCCCCCTCTCCTCCTCCCACCCCCACACAAACGGGTCTCGTTTTCCTCAGCTGCCCACAGTTCCCGCCTCAAAGAGGGAAGAAAAAAAAAGAAGCTTCCCGAGACTTTCCTCGACGCCGCCGCGCTGAGGGCCCGACTCGAGGCCGGGGAAGCGGCCTTGCCCGGTCCCCGTCGCCTCTCAGGGCCCGGTTTGTGCGGCCGCCCGCGCAGCGGCGGGATGGGGGGTGGGGTGTTTGGTGGTTTGTGTGGAGAAAAGGGAGGGGGGGGGGAAATGGAGCCGCCGGGGCCTTTCCGTGAGAAGCGCCGTTTTATGAGGGGCGCTCGGCCGTCCGCGGCCCCGCCCTCTCCTCTCCGGGCGCGCTAGCCCAGGCCTCCGCCGCCGTCGCCCTCTCGGTCGCTCCCTCTCCCTCACTCACCGCGCCTTCGGTGGGGCCCCCTGGGCGAGCTGAGGCGCACAAAGCGGGGCAGCAGCGGCGGCGGCCAAAGGAAACTCCCCCCTCCCCTCACTCACACACACACACACACACAACTAGAACGGCGGAAGTCCCGGCGGCGACAGGGAGGAAAAGGCGGGGCCGTGGCGGAGGAGGACCAATGGCCGCCCGCTGGTGGAGGGGAGGCGGGGAAAGGGGGGGGGGAACAAAAAACAACGGTACGCCAATAGCGGCCTTTCCCCTTTCCCGTCATGCGCACAGAGTCCTCGCCGATTGGGTGGAGGGGGGAAAGAGGGAAAGCTCGGGGGCGCGCGCGCGAAGTGCGCACGCGCATCTTTTTTTCTTCCCTCACACCCATCCACCCCTTCTTTCCACTCTCCCTCAAGCGAACAAAAATATTTCGTCGAGAGGAGCGAAGGTTTCGCCGCTTGAATTTGGGAATCGGGAGAGAAGCGGAGGGGGCGCTCCCATTTGGCCTTAGGCGAGGGGGGGGGGGAAAAGAGACGAGACTATAGCGCATGCGCGCTAAGCGGTTCCGCCCACTCTTACGTCCTCGAGGTTGCCGCCGTCTTACGGGCGGAAGTTCCTCCTCCGGAAAAGGCTGATGGGCGTGGCGGGTACTTTGGCATCACGATTCTTGAAAACTAAGATGCGATTGAATTATGTACATTTTATACCCAAGACTGTATATTTTAATGTTGGCCACAAAATATTTATACCCAGAAGGCACACTGGTTAATGGATGGTTTATATAAAAATAAAAATTAAAAAGCACCTTTAGGAAATGTAAAAAAAAATTTTTTTTCTTAAAAAAAAGTATTTTAACATGAACAGTTGGAAGGAACCTTGCAGGTCATCTAGTCCAACCCCCTGCCCAAGCAGAGACCCTACATCTCCCTCTACCTAGGATTGAACTCACAACCTCCTGATTGGGAGGCAAGAAGTCCACCTCTAGTTTTACTCTACGCCGCCCACAATCCTTGGACTAGGATGCTCCCTAAGGGACTTCCATGCACCCCAAGAGGGGCTGTCCATTCTTTGCTCCATGGGCTGCTTCTGGGATGTTCTTGCAGCTGGAATGGTGCCCTTGACGTAGCTGGGCGAGCAGCCCCCGCTAAACCACCCCCTCTCCAGTTCAACCCTGATTTAATTTAACTTACGGATGAACAGAGTTGGAAGGGACCTTGCAGGTCATCTAGTCCAACCCCCTGCCCAAGCAGGAGACCCTACATCTGCCTCTACCTAGGATCGAACTCACAACCTCCTGCTTGGGAGGAAAGAGCTCCACCTCTGGGCCATAGCAGCATTCCCCTTGTGCACTAACAGCCCCATGCACAACACACAGTGGGAAGAGCACTCAAAAATACTCCTTCAGCCATCCTTCCCACGTTGAATGGCACCATATAATTCATTCCTGCAATTCCCGATAACCAAAAGAAAAAAAAGGGAAAATTGGTGTAAGCAAAGCTTTGGCCAATCAGTTGCCACCTTACCTCTTTATGCAGGCCTGGGAGTCTTTAACTCTCCCCCCCCCCCCGCCGCCCCCTTGCCTGGACAGTGACGTCTGCACAAGTCCCACCTTGGGACGTGGGTCCTTCCACAGCTGAGGCTGGGCCAAGGGGCAAGCGTGGCTCTGGGGCTCTGCCGTCCAAAGAGAAGCTACTTCCCGTGATTTTTTTTAAACTTGCAAGGTTTTTGCTCTTTATTTTGTTCTGTATAGTTTTTGAAAAGTGAAAAGAACAGCATGGAGTCAATTTTGTTTTTTGGTTGGTTTTTTGTTTTTGTTTTTAAATATTTGTTCTATTGTATTTACAAAGCCTTAAAAGTTTGCTCTAAAGGTTCTGGTAAAGTATCACTAGGCCTTTTTTTTCTCTTTCTTCTGCATCCAGGGGTGGTAGAATTGTTTTGAACAACTTAAGTCTCCGGGCAGTCTGGTCCGCAGTGAGTTTTCTGATATGCAATTCCTTAGGTCCAAGGTTACAATTTTTGTTTTGTTTTGTGGCTTCTTTTAAATTTCGGAAGCAACCCGAGAGGCAGGCAGAAAAGATCTGGGTGGTTTTTTTTTTTGTTTCCCCCTGAAAGTTCCTCTCCTTCATCTACTATCTCATTCCTGACCCTCCCATTTTTTTTTTAGAAGTTGTGACTCAGGTGTGTTTTCAAACAAAACCGAGGTTTGGATCTGAAAGGAAGGGAAATTTATTTCTCTGCTTTTGTTTTTGTTTTGTTCTTCTTTTTGTCTATCATACAATTTGTTACAGAAACTGCAAATTTAAAAATTACACTGACATTTGCAGTTCTTGAAAATAATAAATTATAAGTTCTGAGGTTTTTGTTTTTGTTGGTGTTGCTGTCGTCTGAACAGGTTTTGTTCTTCTTAAAAGTATCGAGTCCTTGTTTAAAAAAATGAAAAGGAAAAAAAAAAAGATTAAAACAGAAAATAAGTTTCTATAAATAATAAGATGATGTATTTTGGTTTTTTTAGTGCTCCTGCCCCTCAGGTATGCGTTGGACTTGAATTTTTCAAGTACTTTTTGTCCTCCATGATCGCCTTTGCATGTGTGACTTATTTTATTTATTTATATTTTTTTGCCTCTCCCCCTCCCCGCCCCACTCGTGCACACCGTGGGGGATAAGGGGATCCTGCGCGAGTTATTGGCCTTGCTGCACTGTGATTGGCGAAGACATGAAACTTTTTTTTTTAAAAAAATACTTAAATTGTTTTTTTTTTGTTTTTTTCTCTTTTCTTTTCTTTTTTTTTTTTGTATATTCAGTTTTAATTATCCTCAGACTCTTCTTCGGCTTCTCGTAGCCACGTGAAGAAGGCGGTGACGGATTTGAGTGCTACGCCTTTCCCGTTCTGCTCCGCCGGATCTTTGCTGCTTTCCCATTTGTAGAAGGCATCCTCTGATATCACCTCCTCGTCGTACAGGCAGTCGAAAAACATCCGTAACAAATCTGCGGAGAGCGGGAAAAGAGTTTGCAAGAGACCATTAGTTCGCTTCATTGGTTGGTGACTCTCTCAGACTCCTGGCCAAGTTTTGCAGAGATCGGGCCTGGCAGCTCTCCAAGCCTGATAAGGTCTGTGAGTGTAAATCCTCCCTTGAAAGACTTTGCTGGATGTGGATGAGCAGAATCCACAGCCAATGAATAAAAGGGATTTTTGTCAGGATAAGGAGTTGGCTTCCGGCTCTTGGGAAGAAGCCTCGGTCAGAACACTCGCAGCCAAGGAGGTCAACTCAATAAGTTGCCTAGGTCCGAACAACACCGGTGAAGCCCTGGGGTACGTTACGTACCACTTTACCTCAATCCCAATCGAGCCATACTCATTCGAATCGCGGACACGTGCTGGATACTTACTAGGAGGTTGGTCAAGTTTTACTATTGATGCCTGCAGTGCATAAAGTGCTTGTAGTTCCTTCTCTGTGTCCGAGTCTAGGTACTTGAGTAAGATGGGCACTCTCCGCTTGATAACGGCAGTATCCACTCGCAAGCTAGAGGTATCCACTGGGTGGGAGGAAAGAAGAAGTCACACACACACACATACATATATACACACCCTTTCCCTCACCACTACCAGAAAGCCTTGGACCTTGACGTTCGGTTTTGAGCTAGAGATACTCTTGGGAAATGGGTGGCCGCGCAGCCTTGCCCAGTCCCCCTCCTCCGCTCCAAGTCCCCCCCACACACAGACGGGTCCCAAAGCTGACTGGGAATCCAAACTGCCCTGAGTGGCCAAGGAAGTGGCTGCTTGCTTTGTCCTTTCTCCTCCTCTATTAATGGAAGCAGGCACAAGACAGGAAACCGCCGGCTGCTTCTTTCTCTCCTCTGTCTCTCTTTCTCTATTCTCTCTCTGTCTCTTTCTCTACTCTGTCTGTCTCTCTCTCTCCTGTCTCTCTCTACTGTCTGTCTCTTTTTCTCTTCTGTCTCTCCGTCTCTCTCCTCTGTCTCTCTTCTCTCTCTCTCCTCTGTCTGTCTGTATGTCTCTTTCTCTCCTGTCTATCTCTACTCTGTCTGCCTCTGTGCATCTGTCTGTCTCTCTCTGTCTCTCTTTCTCTCCTCTGTCTCTCCCTCTCTCGTCTCTCTCTCTGTCTGTCTGTCTCTTTTTCTCTTGTCTCTCCCTGTCTCTCTACTCTCTCTCTGTCTCTCTCTCTTCTCTGTCTGTCTGCCTGTCTGTCTGTTTCTCTCCTGTCTATCTCTACTCTGTGTATCTGTCTGTCTCTCTTCTCTGTCTGTCTCTCCTCTGTCTATCTGTCTCTTTCTCTACTCTCTCTCCCTCTTTCTCTACTCTCTCTCTCTCTGTGTCTGTATGTCTTTTTCTCTACTCTCTCTCTCTACTGTCTCTTTCTCTTCTCTGTCTGCCTCTCTGCCTCTCTCTGTGTCTGTCTCTCTCTCCTGTCTGTCTGTCTCTCTACTCTCTCTGTCTCTCTCTTTCTCTCCTGTCTGTCTTTTCTCTTTCTCTCCTGTTTCTCTGTCTCTCTCTACTCTGTGTGTGTGCCTCTCTCTCTCTCTCTTTCTCTCCTCTGTCTGTCTGCCTGTCTGTCTCACTGGCCAATCTAAGTTCCGTCCCCTCGGTGGACCAGATCCAACGTTAATCTACAGAAAGACTCCCTTCACTATTTTAATGGAACAAGAGAAAACAGTTCTAAGGTTAAGGAAGCAAAATTAAAGCTAAAAGGACGCTGATCGAGAATTGCAGCCAAGTCTTACCTGGGCCCCAATACTGCCTTTTGTGGGAGCAATTCAACCCCAGGAAACCCATTTGTGCCAACGATTCGAATCCCTTAAAAAAACAGGCATGTGAGTGCCCACCACACACGGCATACCTCCGAATTCTGTCGCGGCCGCTACTCACCTAGAAGAGCTGCTTTGCAAACGGCCGTCATTAAAGCTCTAAGGAATGTAGGTGAACTCATCTGGCTTTCGTCTAGATTAGCCTGGAAGCGAGAGCATTGGCCAGAATTAAGAAGCCGGCCTACTTTGTTTCGAGGGGGGGGGGGAATCCTCTACTTTCGGCCCAATCAGCTCTAGCCGCGGAAGAACCGACCCTCCCAGCTGCCGTTCGGTCTCTTTAATTGACCAGAATGTAAGGCTGTCACTGCAGAAAATTTAAGAGGGCCTTTTGGGGGGGGGGAGGGGGGGGGGGAAGAACGATGATGACAACACACTGCAGTTGTCTAGACTCGTACTTCATAGTCATTTGAATTTCTAGCCCATGGGTTGGCAACCTGCAGATCTGGAGCCGCGTGTGGCTCTTTCATCCTTCTGCTGCGGCTCCCTGGGACGGGGCGGGGGGGGGGGGGGGAATGGGAAGCAGAGTGTGCCGGGGGGAAATTCTATGGCAAGGGGCGGGTTTTCCCAGTCAGCTCCACAATTGATAGGGCTTTCAGTTAGGAGAGGTAGAGGAAAAAGGAGGCCGTGCTAGGAGGAGACTCTATGGTGGTGGTGGTGGGGAATTGGACTTCTAGTCGCCAGAGGAAAAAGGACACCGTGCTAGGAGGAGACTCTATGGTGGTGGTGGGGGAACTGGACTTCCAGTCGGCAGAGGAAAAAGGACACCGTGCTAGGAGGAGACTCTATTGGGGGGGGGGGGGGGACTGGACTTCCAGTCGGCAGAGGAAAAAGGACACCGTGCTAGGAGGAGACTCTATAGTGGGGGGGAACTGGACTTCCAGTCAGCAGAGGAAAAAGGGCACCATGCTATGAGGAGACTCTATGGTGGGAGAACCGGATTTCTGGTCAGGAGAAGAAAAAAGATCGCAACACTAGTAGGAGACTCTATGATGGGGGAACCGGACTTCTGGTCGGCTCCAGAATTGAACGGGGGGACGGACTGACTTCTGTTTAGCACCATTGTGGCCTCTTAAACGTTTAAGGTTGCTGACCCCTGTTCTAGCCCTACAGCTGTGTTTTTGCTGGGCCCCCTATACGATCCCACTGGCCAGATGTTGTTCAGGTAAGTCAAGCCATCCCTGGGAGGGGAGGCAAGGCAGAGGGGGAGGGCGGGTGGTGGTGGTGGAGGCTTATCCTGCCATGTTCCCGCGGGGCGTGCAGGGCAAATCTTATACCTCTACCCAGTCAAAGATCTGCTCGTCGCTGGCTTCTTCCTCAACGATGAGTTTCTCCAGCTGCCTGTTCAGCTCTTCGGCAGAGAGTTCTCTCGGGGAAAGTGCTTCTGAGGAACTGGGACTGTCAGTTTCGGTGAAGTCCAACTTCTGCAACGTTAGAAAAAGCGAGGGCGAGACGTTTGGTTACCCAGACCGAAAGGTGGGGCCAACCCATCCCGGAGGCAGAGCGTTAACAAAGGGCTCTATGGGTTAATGGATGTAATGAATCATTGAAACAGATAAATGGAAATAGCTAATAACTATTTGTGGTAACAATTGAAAATTAGTACTGGAATATGTTGTATACTCCCATGGTATATTAATGGTAATTTGAACACACACTGCCCAATAATAGCGATGTATTGAGTTACATTTGATGGATAACCTGTGACTTTAATTCTAATTGCAAGAACTAATGCACAAAAATTTGTTAACTAAATAAGGGAAATTACTATGCCTTGATGAGTAATAACTAGCCAGGCTGTGTTTAAAATATCATCAAAAGATTATCAGTTAATTGATTGTTAATAACAATTCTAGATATCTACAATAAGATTAATTATAATAAATGTTTTAGTTAATGATATACATTTGCTGATCTATAGATGGAAAGTTGGTTATAGAATGCTCTTGGTAAATTACTAATTAATTAATAACTACCTATAAAATTCTAAATTGTTCTATATTATATTATTATGGAATTTATATTGATATGATGGGACTAAATAAGGGATATTAATAGTTAGCCAGGCTTTAAAGATATTATTAAAGAAGAAATAGATTGATGTCAAAATATTTATTAAGAATTGTGGATATTGATATTAAACTACATGATGAATTGTTAAACTTAAAATTTATAAAATGAGATTATCTATGAATAATAACTATCTCAGAGAGGCACAGAATTTATGAACACCCGGTTAGAATGTCCTCTACAGCAAGGTTCTCCAACCTTTGCAACTTTAAGTGTGAAGGACTTCAGCTCCCAGAATTCAGCTCCCAGCAAAGCTGGCTGGAGAATTCTGGGAGCTGAAGTCCTTCAGACGTAAAGTTGCAAAGGTTGGAGACCCCTGCTCTACAGGACATTTTTTAGAGTGGGCTCTTCCTTTTTAAATCTATCTAAATCTATCTATTTGTTGCTCTTTTTCCCCCCTCTCTTTTGGTTGGTTTTATAAATAGAATGCCATTATATAGTTATGCCTTATGTAAAAAGATGTTAAAACAACTAGTAAGATTAGGGTTGAGATATACGAATTGTAATAATCGATATGAAAAATAAGTGATAAACTTTGAAGAACATTATAGAAACCTGTGATAAATTGATACATTCTTAAAAATTGATAGTTCGTAAGGCGGGGAAAAAAGTGTTAACCAAATGACGTGCTTTGATGAAATCTAGGAAAGCATTTAACAGGTGTTTTGTTTTTGTTTGTTTTAAAAATAAAATTTTTATTCAAAACAAAAACAAAAACAACCACAAGGGGCTCTATCTGAACCCAAACCTTGCCGTAATTGGCGGCCCGCTCGCTTTTCCATCCAAACAACCCTGCCTTAAACACACACACACACACCCGCAAATTCCCCCTTAATAGGAGACTCAACCAGCCCCTTCACCTGCTCCATGAGAAAGGTGTGGACGTCGTCCTCTTCAGGTAGGAAGTCCTTCCAGCTGAGGCCAGCCTCCCTCCATAAGGCTGCCACTTTCTTATGGCTCTGCAACACAAGGCAGTGGGTTGGGACGCGAAGCACTGCTCATCCAGCACCGCCATCGGCCACTTCGAGAAGTGCGCCCCAGCCAGCACCAGCCCTCCTGGGAGCCGCATAGCGCCCCCTCAAGCCTCCCCTGCTTCTGGAACGCCCGCGAGGAGGATCAGCCGAAGCTCCATCCTGCCCCAGGCGTGGATGGATTCTTCCCCTCCGCTAGCCAAATAGACTTCGGCCTTTTGGGGGAGGGGGGGGCGCTTCGGCTTCTCCCCGTGAGACCAGAGGGTCTTGGGGGTGAGGGGGAGGAGTGTTTGCAGAGGCCCACTAACAACCCACCATCCTCCTTACCATTTGTTTGCATAGAAGGTGCAATATTTTGGAAAGCAAAACACCGGCTCTTCTCACAGGAAGTAAAGGTTTACTAAATTCTCTGAAACGGTAAAAGGGACGCAAAGGGGTCTGTTTTATCCTACTCGGGAAGAGCTGCCCCAAGTAAAGGAACTCTTTTGTATATCCCACCCTTCGGCAGGCTTGGCATGCAGGAAAAGCCAGCTGGCAAGCCAAAGCCGGCCTGGCTGCCCAGCCCCGCCGAGTTCCAGCTTCGGGGATGGGGGAAAAGAGAGGCAGCCCGGCTTACATCACAAGTTCTCTCATAGAGATGCCTCCTTCTTTTAACATTGGCGTCACCAATTCAGCCAGGTATAACCAGATGTGGGGGATGTCGATAGCCATGTCGTCGGCGGTCTCCAAAGTGTCCGAAAACCTGAGCCACAAAGGCAAAGCCCCTTAAAACGCCTGTTGGCAGGAGGTGGGATGGGTGGCTTGGGCCCGAGGCCGAGGCCACCTCCAGCTGGCACCCGCAAACAAGCAGGAGCACCACAAAGAATGTTCTTTCTGCGCCAACTCAGGAAACTCAAACTGCCCAAAGAGCTGCTGATTCTGTTCTACAGAGGAAATACTGAGTTTGTCATCTGCACCTCCATCACTGTCTGGTTTGGCTCTGCGACCCAACAAGACAGACGGGGACTTCAGAGGACAATCAGAACTGCAGAGAAAACAATGGCTGCCAACCTGCCTTCCATGGAGGACCTGTGTACTGCACAAGTCAAAAAGAGGGCCGTGGAAATATCTACAGACCCCTCTTATCCTCGACATAAATTGTTTCAACTCCTACCCTTAAAACTATGCTGTAGGGCACTGCACACCAGAACAAGAAGACGCAAGGAAAGTTTCCCCCCGGAATGCCATCCCTCTGCTAAACAAATAATTCCCTCACCACTGTCAAATTATCTACTAAGACTGTATTACTATTCTTCTTCTCTTCGTTCCTAGTACCTATCTCCTTCCACTTACGATTATAACCTTGTTGCTTGTATCTTTAAACTATATTTATATTGTTTTATTTGTTTCCTAGTACGTTTTGCTTGCTTATTAATAACCTATGACTATCACTAAGTGTTGCATCTTATGATTCTTGATGAGTGTAGTCTATTTTATTTTTCTTTTATGTACACTGAGAGCATCTGCACCAAAGACAAATTCCTTGTGTGTCCAAACACACTTGGCCAATAAAGAATTCTATTCTATTCTGTATTCTGTATCCTATCCTATCCTAAATTCTATTCTATCCTAAATTCTATTCTATCCTAAATTCTATTCTATTCTAAATTCTATTCTATTCCATTCTATCCCAAATTCTATTCTATTCTAAATTCTATCCTATCCTAAATTCTATTCTATTCTAAATTCTATTCTATTCCATTCTATCAATTCTATTCTAATCTAAATTCTATTCTATTGTAAATTCTATTCTATTGTAAATTCTATTCTATTCCATTCTATCCTAAATTCTATTCTATTCTAAATTCTATCCTATCCTATCCTAAATTCTATTCTATTATAAATTCTATCCTATCCTATCCTAAATTTTATTCTATCCTATCCTATCCTAAATTCTATTCTAAATTCTATTCTAAATTCTATTCTAAACTCTATTCTCAATTCCATTCTATTCTATCCTAAATTCTATTCTATCCTATCCTAAATTCTATTCGATCATCCTAAATTCTATCTTATCCTATCCTATCCTATCCTAAATTCTATCCTATCCTAAATTCTATTCTATTCTAAATTCTATTCTATCCTATCCTAAATTTTATTCTATCCTATCCTAAATTCTATTCTATTCTAAACTCCATTCTATTCTATCCTAAATTCTATTCTATTCTATCCTAAATTCTATTCTATCTTATCCTAAATTCTATTCTATTCTAAATTCCATTTATCCTATCCTAAATTTTATTCTATCCTATCCTAAATTCTATTCTATTCTAAATTCTATTCTATCCTATCCTAAATTCTATTCTATTCTAAATTCCATTCTATTCTATCCTAAATTCTATTCTATCCTATCCTAAATTCTATTCTATTCTAAATTCACTTCACTTCTATTCTTCATTCCATTGCATTCCATCTCTTCTCTTCTCGTCTCTCTGGCACACTCTACCCACCCCTTGAAGAAGTCCTGCTTGCTGAGCTTCTCCGACTGCACCAGCTGATAGAGCAGCTGGCCCATGTGGTCTCTGGTGATCTGACTCCTCTCCAGGGTGGATTCTACACCGACTTGCACGAACACCGGCAGGATGCCAGGCACATTCAGCTCCTCCACGCACTGCACGGCTTCCTGCGGAGACACCGGGAAGGAGTGGGTTGAGGGAGGGGGTGGGGCTTCCCTACAGCCTGGATGCCGGCCCCTCCGGGAAGAGGGGTGGCATCCTTTGCAGGAGGAGAAGCCCCCCTTTGCCCAACATCCTCGTGCGAGGCCTTGAGGACCTTCCTAGCCAGGGGTGGATGAGCCACGCCGGTAGATTTGTGAGCTGGCCTCGGCTCAGGGTGGGTATGCTTCTGATTTCTTGGACAGGTTTGAAGGCTTCTCTGCCTGCCTGTGAGCTGGACGGCCGTACGGACCCATGAAAGGAAGCCAAACGCCCCACAGCCTTTATACCTTGTAATCATTAATATGGAGGAATTCATCGATGATCGATTTGCACTTCCTTTCGATTTCTCCGTCTGACAAGCCCGGCTTTTCTTGCGGATGAGGAGCAGGGGCTTCCGACTTGACTGAGGATAGAAGGGGGAAGAGGAGAGAACAGACCAGGGGTGGGTTTCAAAAATTTTTTTAGAACCTCTTCTGTAGGTGTGGCCTGCTTTGTGGGAGTGGCTTGCCGGGCATGTGACTGAGTGGGAGTGGCTTGGCAGTCATGTGACTGGGTGGGCATGACCAACTTGTATTTATTTATTTATTATATAAAACCAATTTCATTGTAATTTTTACAATGACAATAAAGATTATTATTATTATTATTTAACTTATTTATTTTACTTTATTTATTTATTTATTTATTTGTTACTTAACAATGCTCTGGCTTAGCAACCAAAACGTTGGCTCAGGAACTCTGGCATTTGAAGCACACAAGTCTTAAAGCTGTCAAGTTACAAGACCCTTGTAATAACCCTAACCCTTTAGGGAACCCCCTTTAGGGAAACACCCCACCCCAGGGGTGTTCAAACTTGACAGCTTTAAGACTTGTGGACTTCAACTCCCAGAATTCTTCCTCTATCCATGTTGGCTCAGGAACTCTGGCATTTGAAGCACGCGAGTCAAGTTACAAGACCCTTGTAATATCCCTAACCCTTTAGGGAAACCCCCCCACCCCAGGGGTGTTCAAACTTGACAGCTTTAAGACGTGTGGACTTCAACTCCCAGAATTCCTCCTCTCGCTTTTCCTCTTGATAATGGGCGGATGGGCGGGGGGAGGGAGCTGGAACCGGTTCTAAATGGCACGGTGGATTTGTGGAACCTCTTCTAGAGAAGAGGAGGGTAGAACTGGCAGGAAACCCACCCCTGGAACAGACCCCAGCGAATGAGGAAGCTCCCTGTACTGGGATGAGCATGGAAGCATCTCATCGTTTTCATGAAAATGCAACTGTTTTTTTCAAGGCGGTCGCTTGCTTTGCTCCTTCAACCGCAGGAAGCTGCCTTAATTCGGAAAGAATCCCAGCCAATATCAGACGCTCGTCAGGCAAGCTCTCCTATCTCTGCCACCCACCCAGGATAGGCAGCCCCAACCACAGCCCAGCCCCCTGCAGGCAGAATGATGGGAAGCCTCCCTTACCTGCTTCCCTGGCTTTGCTCTTCTCCACCTCCGCGCTGTTCCGGTCGCTTTCCAGGCCCCCCGTCAGCTGCTTCACGGTCTCCAGCATCTCCCTCCGCTGCTCCTCCTGCGCCTGGTTGTCCAAGAGCTGCTCTTTGCTGCCGCTACTCAGCCTCAGGAAGGCGTTGGGACGGGCAGCAGCCGAGGGGGGCAGCTTGTTGTCGTTCTTCTCTCGGCCGGTGCTTCCCCGACTGGAGGGAAGCAAAAGCAGAGGGGTGAGCGGACGCAGACGGAGGACTTGAGAGGAGGCCTGACGCTTTACTCCTGAGCAGGGGTGAAATGCTACCGGTTCGGATCAGTTCGCCTGAACTGGTTGTTAAAAAAATGCTACTGGTTCAGCTGAACCAGTAGCTCCGATGATCAGCCGCGCGGCGCGATTTATACTCGCTAGAAATCACTCGGCACAGCTGATTGTTGTATAGCTGATCATCGTAACCTACTGGTTCACCCGAACTGGTAGCATTTTGTTTTTACAACCGGTTCAGGGGAACCGGTAGTACCAACGATCAGCTGTGCGACAATCAGCTGTGCTGTGCAATTTATACTCCCTAGAAATCACTCGGCACAGCTGATTGTCAAAACTACCAGTTCGTTTGAACTGGTAGCATTTTTTAACAACCGGTTCAGGGGAACCGGTAGTACTGACAATCAGCTGTGCGACAATCAGCTGTGCTGTGCAATTTATACTCGCTAGAAATCACTCGGCACAGCTGATTGTTGTACAGCTGATCGTCAGAACTACTGGTTCATCCGAACTGGTAGCATTTTTTTTTACAACCAGTTGAGGGGAACCGGTAGTAATGACGATCATGCGATTTATACTCGCTAGAAATCACTCGGTACAGCTGATTGTCAAAACTACCAGTTCATCCGAACTGGTAGCATTTTTTAATTATCATTTCAGGTGAACCAGTAGTTCTGACAATCAGCTGTGCCGCGCGATTTATACTCGCTAGAAATCACTCGGCACAGCTGATTGTCGCATACATGATTGTCGGAACTACTGGTCCACCCGAATTGGTAGCATTTGTTTAGTACCGGTTCAGATGAACCGGTATTTTGGGCGATCAGCTGTGTCGCACGATTTATACTAGCTAGAAAACAGGAAGTCCTACTTTCTAGAGAATCGAAATTGCGCGGCACAGCTGTCCCCCCACTCGCTGTTCTACTTACCTTTGCAGATGTAGTAAAGGCTTCTTATCCCTCCTTTTTCATGTGCCTTTGGTGCGCATGTGCGCGCAAAGCAAAACAGTAGCAAAGCAAGCCGGTAGCAGACTTCAGAGCATTTCACCCCTGCTCCCGAGGTCAGCGCCCAGCTTGACCAAAGGGGGCCAGACCCGGGAGGACCCCATCCCAGCAGCTGTTCAGTTCCACCATCCCGTTCTCCGGCAATGTCACTCTTGCCACATCCATAGGGGGGGGGGGGGGCTTCGGGGGCCTTACCTGGTCAAGGCTCTGCGAGGATCCAGCTCCAGGGTGGTGCCGGAGACGGTCGACGCAGGCGCTTGCAGCGCGGAGAAGCGGTTCAAGCTAGTGGCACTTGGTCGTAAACAATCTGCAGAGGATGCGGAGAGAACAGGGCCTGTCCTCAGAACAAAGACCAACTCCTCACCCCGCGCAGATTTTCCCACAAGCGGCAGCTTCTTAGTGTCCAGTCCAGTAGCGGGTTCTAGATCCCATCGCAACCAGTACGTGCGCTGCACATGCCAACGCCCTGCGACACGCAGCTGCTTGGCGATTGTCACGCAGGCACCGCACACTGTGCGCGCATCCGCAATTGCCTGGACGTGTTATAAACAACTATAGAACGCAGGCGGGCTGAAACGACCCACTGTACCGGTGTGGTGGCCATTGCTCCCAGCTACTACTGCTACGCACCGCCCGGAACCCACCACTGGCCCGCTCCCTGTTGCCCAGGGGGACACAGTCAGCTATGGCACGCGCCACGTGCGCTTCCCTTACCAATCTCGCTGGCCTTGGCTCCACCGCTGCTGCCTTTTCCCCAGCTGCCCAACTGGGCTTTAGGCACAAGCTGGATCTTCTCGTCTATACTGGGCTACAAAGGGACAGAGTGACAGATTAGCAAGCGCCCAGAGGATGGTCGGATCCCTTGGTGTCCCCCCCCCCCCCCCAAGGCAGCCCAGCCCAGCCTTGCGGTGCCAACCTTTCGGCTTTTTCTCAGCCCGGAAGGAGGGTGTGTGAGATGAGAAGTCAAGGGCTCTCAACTGGACCTCGCAAGCCTTCCCTGAACTAGGAGGCCCCTTTTAAGATGGGACTCCGTCAAATTCAAACTCAGCTTTTCCACCCCACATGCCAAAGGTGTCCTTGGGACAATGCGGAAATGTTTTGTCGGTGCCCTTCCTCCCCAGGTTAGCTTTCTTTCTTTTTTTAAAAAAGTTTTTATTGGTTTTACATATATAAAAGGAAAAGGAGTACATAGGGTATTTTTTAACATTTTAGGACTTCCATGCCAGGGGTGGTGACTGCCCTCGAGGCTTCATGCAAAATATAGTTAAGTAAATGGTGACCAGAGATACGTATATATCATATCATAAACTTCATACATTCAATCGTTTGTTTCGTATCAACATCCGTTTTCAGGAATTACAAAATAATTTCAAAATAAACTCATTTTTGGGATCTGAGTCTCTTTGCTATTGTTTCTTCTTCCTCTTTCCCGCCAGTGGGCGGGGCCATGGCCCCTCCCGTTCCCTCTTCTTCATCTCCCAGGATTAAGGAATGTTTTTTTAGAAAGGCCTCCGCCTCTCCTACTGTTTTAACTCTAACTCTACCTCCGTCCCAGAATACCAACATTCCTTCAGGCATCAACCATTTGAACCATACTCCTTTTTTGTATAATTTTTTGGATGAGAAGCAATACTTCCTTCTTATCTCGATTTTTTTTTGGAATCTGCTTCAATATGGCAACTTCTTTTTGTTGATATTTCAAAGGCCCCCCTCGTTGTGCCCTTAGAATCTCATCCCTTGTGGACCTTCTTACAAATTTAATGTGAATCTCTCTAGGTACATCATTTAACTTTCTGACAACGCCTAGATTCTGCTACAAGTCCCAGCAATCTTGTTCCCTGACTTCTAAGCTGAAAGATTGGGAGCTCGGAAACCTCACTAACAAACAAGCCACTGATCCTCAGGGGCAAATGTCTTCTGACCAAGGCTTTCCGAGAGCAGGAAACAAATGCCTTGTTCCTTTTTATTAATTTGCTGTGAATTCTGCTTATTCACAGACAGAAAAGTCTTTTGAGGGAGGATTGACAGTCACAGACCTCATCTGGCTTGGAGAGTTGCCAGGACGATTTCTGCAGAATTTGGCCAGGAGTCCCGGAGTCCCAATTAAGCAAACTAATGGTCTCCTGCAAACTCCACTCCCCTTTCGCTCCTCTTTTATTTCCTCTACCTGTGGGCCTTACTCCCAAGTTGACTCCTGTTCTTTAGGTGTTCCCTTTGTCTGGCCACTCTGCGCATGCGCACACTGGGAACAGGCTCCAGCTGTTCGTCTGCCTCACTGGCATCTGACTCCAAAGGCTGCTGATAACTGACATATGGGCCCTGGCTCCCTCTGTGCCTCCAACGCAGAGCCCCCCTCAGAGCCTTCCCCAGACTCCAGGACTGGCCCATCTTCCTCCCCAACCTCCTCACTGTCCGAATCTGCTGCTGGCCGCTAGCGGGGCACAACAGACAGGATTTCAGCCCGCATACCTACCTTGGTGATTTTAAGGAACTTGGTGGGGTCCAGCACACGACTATTTTTTGCCCCCTGCACGGTATTCCAGCCTCCCTCTTCCACCCTCTGGACAACTGCACAAGTAGAAAAGAATATTGGGTAAAAATTTATCCTGTCTGTTTGGGTGTGTATGTGTGTGTGTGTGTGTGTGTGTGTGTGTGTGTGTGTGTGTGTGACGCAGCTTTAGCTTGGTTCTAGGTGCAGCCCTCCCCCAAACCCAGCACACCCACAACCTGAAAGGCTGCTCTTCTGGGGCTTCTGTGAGGCTCTTGTGGCAGACCCGTGGGCGCCTGGTTCTGGCCGAGCTGGGAAAGCGGCCTTCCCAGACGGGCCCCGGGAGGCTTCGAGGCATGCAAGGGAAGGGGGCTCTCAGCTCCCCTTAAGCCCGACCTCCTTACCCGGCCGCCTCTTGTCTTTGGTCATCAGCTGTTGGACTTTCCGCTGCTCTTCCTGCTCCTCAATTTTAGCTTCCTTGTGAATCTGCTCGATGGTCTTTGGGCCTTGATCTGCCCTCCGGGACACCCAGTTGCACTAGAGGAGGGGAGGAAAGCAAGAAGCGGCGGGAACTGAGAGGCGGCTCTTCTCCTCTCTCTGCAGCAAAGGCACGGGAAGGGGGAGCGCGCCCTGGAAGGCTTATCCCTGGGGACAGCCAGACCAGGGAGAGCCGGAGGGCAGGAAACTCCTCTGGCCTCCGGCTTGGAGCCCCGCCCCACCACCCAGCTCCCCAAAGGAGGAAGAGGAGGAAGGGCCGAGGGGGAAGAATCCAGCGCCATCTGCAACCTCTTACCTCAGCAGACACATACCTGCCGAAGGTCAATGACATCCTGCAGCATGAAGCGGATGCGGGAGGAGGTTTTTCTTTCCTTCACAATTTTCTCCATTTGATTGAAATACTGGTCCATTCGAGGCTGGAGAGAACAGAAAGGATCACGATGCCAATCTCCTCTTTTTTCCCCTCCTCACCTTCAGTTCTGACCGAGGCTTCTTCCCCAGAGCCTGAAGCAAACTCCTTGTCCCGGCAAAAAAAACCCTTTCATTCATTGGCTGTGAATTCTGCTCATTCACATCCAGCAAAGTCTTTTCAAGGGAGGATTTACGGTCACAGACCTCATCTGGCTTGGAGAGCTGCCAGGCCGATCTCTGCAGAACGTGGCCAGAAGTCTCGGAGAGTCATGAAGCAATGAACTGAACTAATGGTCTCCTGCAAACTCCACTCCCCTTTCGCTCCTCTCTTATTCCCTCTAGGAGGGGCCTGTCAAGTACCCTAACGATGCCTGCTTCAAAATAAGCGACTGGATATTATAATACAAAAAGCAGTGATTTATGAGCAACTTCACTAGGCATTTCTCATTAGGCGTTTCTTGTTTGCAGCCATCTTTTTTTGCTTTCTTTATCTGCTTCTGAACATTGCCCGTGTTACTGTCCTCCCTTCAGCCTTCATCATAAATTACATTAGCTAACGAGAGATTGTAATTGAGTCTAGACATGCGCCTTCACAGGCCAGTTTTCAGATTCCATTCTGACCACAGGTATGCAAGGAATTCTCTTTTCTCTATGGCAACACGTTTTACGACCATTCACTGTCCACCTGTGGCCTTCCTCCCAAGTCGACCCCTGTTCTTTAGCCGTGCCCTTCGTCAGGCAACTCTGTGCATGTGCACACTGGGAACAGGCTCCAGCTGCTCTTCTGCCCCACTGATGTCTGACTCTGAAGGCAGCTGATAACTGTCAGATGGCTCTGGGCCCCCACTCTGCCTCTGACGCAGACCCTTCCCCAGACTCCAGGACTGGCACATGTTCCTCCCCAACCTCCACACAGTCCGAATCTGCTGCCAGCTCTGCTGGCTGCTAGCGGGCCACAACACATTCCAGGGTTGAGACCTCTGGCAATGCTGAGGCCCTCCAGCTTCCCCGGCCACCCCTACCTTAGCCTTCTCAAAGTCCAGGTCTTTGCCGATGGTAGTCAGCAGGCGACACAGGCACTCCAGGGATTCCTCGTCGTGGTTCTTCAGCAGCTTCACCACGCAGTCGTGCATGATAGCTTCCGTCAGCATCTTCAGCTTGAAAAGCTCCCCGATGAACTTGATGTTGCCGATGGACCGCCTTCGGGCCTTGTCCTTGGCCTCCTCCAGTTCGTCGTGAAGCCGAGTCCTCTCCTCTGGCTGAGGGGGAGAGAGGGCGGGGGGAGGAACAAGGAACGAGGCCTGAGCAAAGGAGCCACCGGCTAGTTAACAGCCTTTCTGTTGGTGTTAGTTACCATCTTTAAAGCGCTCCATGGCACGGGACCTAGTTATCTGCGGGATCGGATCCTGCCTCATACATCCCTGCGGCCGATTCGCTCCCACAGAGAGGGACTTCTCCGGGTGCCGTCCACTAGGCTATGCCAGCGGGCGACGCCCAGGGGAAGGGCCTTCTCTGTGGCGGGCCCAGCCCTCTGGAACGACCTTCCCCCCGAGATCAGAACAACTACGGACCTCCGCTCCTTCCGTCAAAAATTAAAAACACACTTTTTCTGCTTGGCCGGCCTAGGTTAGTCTTCCGTCTTTTAATAGGGTTTTTAGGGGATTTTAGTGTATTTTAAGATAGGGTGATTTTAGCGCAGGGATAATTTGGTTTAATTCGTATTTTATCTATCTATTTATGTATTTTATATCGGTATTTTTTAATTTCTCCCTGTGCACCGCTCCAAGACCCTTTGGGGAGAGGACGCGGTTTATAAATAAAAATATTATTATTATTATTAAATATTATATTATTTCTGTCAGGCCTGCAGCCATATTCCTTTTGGATCTTTGGCCTGCCACACTTTCTATTATTCTACTATGCATTTTCTATTGTTGGGGAAAATGGGAGGTGGGATTGTATGGAGTTAGATGATATGTAGCCATGACAAAATTCTTTCTAGAAAGCCAAGGTCATCTTTTGTCTTTGCACCTCTACACCTGACCAGAATTGGATGGGTGGAAGCTGCCAGCATGGCAGTGGGAGATTGGACCATGGGATGGACTTGTGGGTGTGGAGCAGTGGTGGGTTTCAAATTTTTTTAGAACCTCTTCTGTAGGTGTGGCCTGCTTTGTGGGAGTGGCTTGCCAGCCATGTGACCGGGTGGGAGTGGCTTGCCGGCCATGTTTTTTATTTTTTTTTATTTTAATCACATTTATATCCCACCCTTCTCCACAAAGGACCCAGGGCGGCGCACAGGAATTTAAAAACATACAAAACAATAAATACAAAATTTAAAAACATATTAAATTATAATCCTATGCTAAAATCCAATTTTAAAATCCCCAATTTAAAACTATCTAAAAATAGTCCCCACGGGAGGTTAGGCTAGGCCGTGGAATGGCTTCGCTGTCATGTAAGTGGATGGGGGTGGCCAACTTGCAAAATGTGGTGAAACTCACTTAACAACACTCTTGCTTAGCAACCAAAATGTTGGCTCAGAAACTCTGGCATTTGAAGCACGCAAGTCTTAAAGCTGTCAAGTTCCAAGACCCTTGTAATACCCCGAACCCTTTAGGGGGAAAAAAAACCCCAGGGGTGTTCAAACTTGACAGCTTTAAGACTTGTGGACTTCAACTCCCAGAATTCCCCCACTCGCTCTTCATCTTGATGATGGGTGGACGGGAGGGAGCTGGAACCGGTTCTAAACGGCACTGTAGAACCTCTTCTATAGAAGAGGCTAGACCCCTGGTGTGGGGGCAAGATCTTGAACTTTCAACTGGGTGGGGAAAACTGGGAAGCTTTCAGATTCGGGTGACAACACGGCTCTCTATATAAATTGGAACTTTGAGCAATACTTTGCCTTGGACTCTGTTTTACTTTTGGATGCCCTGATACTTTTGTTCCCAGATGCCCTTTCCTAGACTGGCTGCCTGGAAAGCTTCCTGTCCTCCCAGGCAAGAGCTACCGAAGCCACAGCCACCCCTCCGCAGGCGGAATGGACAGGAGGCCTCGGCGACACTCACGGTGGTGGCGGCCTCCAGCTCCTTCTGCTTCTTCTCGAAGACGTCGTCGTCGGCCTTGTCCTTTTCAAATTCTTTCTGGCAACGGTTCAGCAACAACTTGCGGAAGTTGACTGTGCTGCCGGGCTTGTCGGCCATGGGCACTTTCAGCTGCGGAAGGAAAGGGAGCGGACAGAGATGTGAACGACGGAGGCCTTCCTGCAGCCGCCATCAGCGCTTGCCGTCTCTGCTCTCGGCCGTGCTTCAACTACTTTCCCAAGAAAGTAGAACTCTGGAAAGAGTTTCCATTTCAAAATGAACTTTTATTGAGAGTGACTGCAGAGAAGTCAGGCGCCGGAGTCTGAAATTCAGGCGCAAAGCTTCGTTAGGCTCTTTCCTCTTTCAACCAACCCCCCACCCCCCCCTAATATTCTGTGTCCTGTTCTGACCTAAGATTCCAAGCTGAGTCTTCGTCCTGATAAACCCCTTTTATTTAATTGACAGTGAATTCCTCTCCAGCAAAGTCTTTCGTCTCCCAAACAGTCTTTCAAGATACTTCACAATTACCGACTTTTATAGGGCTTGCAGAGTGGGCAGGCCGAGATCTTTCAGACGCCCACAATACTTGGCAGGAATGCAGGACTGGACTTATTGCCTCCTGCAAACTCCACTCCCCTTTCGCTCCTCTTTTATTCCCTCTGGGAGGGGCCATTCACCGTCCACCTGTGGCCTTACTCCCAAGTCGACCCTTGTTCCTTAGTTGTTCCCTTTGTCTGGGCACTCTGCGCATGCGCGCACTGGGAACAGGCTCCAGCTGTTCTTCTGCCTCACTGATGTCCGACTCAGCTGACAACTGTCGGACGGCCCTGGCTCCCTCTCTGCCTCCGACACAGAGCCCTCCTCAGAGCCTCTCCCAGACTCCAGGACTGGCCCATCTTCCTCCCCAACCCTCCTCACTGTCTGAGTCTGCTGCCAGCTCTGCTGGCAGGCCGCATGTCTATCTGTAGTCAATAATATGCTACAAAGATGGTTTGGAAATCGCTGAGGCCAGATGGTGAGAACGATTTCACCCTCGTGGCACTGCAACCTTGGACATACCCTGCTGGGGTCAGTCAGGAGGGGGAGTCACTGCAGATGGTGTGAACTCTCCCCTCCCTTTAAGCTCCCAGATACAGCTACAGCATGCAAACTATGTGGCCCACCATTCCTCCCCCCACCTCCCTTCCAGAATGGCAGCTTTCTGATAGCCGCCCCCCCCCCCCCCGACAGTCTACTTCTGAATTCCAAAGTTCGGATCTGAGCCCAGAGGGTCCCCCACCCAGCACCACCCGACCTCTGCTGGCCCGGGGCCTTACTTACCATGACCATAATGGAATGTGCTGAAATGAGTAAACTCACATTTGAAGTTAGAGAACAAGAGGATGAGCAATTTTACAAGGTATGGGATTTGTTTTACCAATGGCGAGATAAAAAAAACCTTGGAAATGAAACTGTTTTATCTATGTGTTTTTAGAAAGCTATAGTTATTACTATGAAAGCTTCTCGTTATAAAATAGAGTGTCTGACTCTATGATATAGAAAGGATAATAATGAATCTAATGTATAAGTGTGGATGATCTGAACATTATGAACAACTTTAAGTAGTGAATATTCGATACTGGATTCTTATATGTCAAATAGTGTTAATGGATGTAATGAATAATTGAAACATACATGCATGGAAATATTTAATAACTATTTGTGGTAACTGTTAGCAACTCTGGGTTCAGAACCAGTGTCAGAACTCTGGTTCCTTTACCAATGTTAGCTAATACATGCGGAATAGTGTAATTCACCGGACAGTAACGAAATACGTTGCTGTAAACCACAAACAAACTCTAAAACAGTGATAGTAAGAAAATAAATAGTCTTTGTAGCAACTAAAAATGCTTCTTCCGACTAACTTCTCAAACAATGATAACAGTCCTACATCAAACAGAGTTTATCTTACAGTGATGCAAACAATACTCTTCCCTCACAGTTCAGCTTCTCAAACGACAATCAGGTAAACCAGGAATCACAAGGAATCGAACAGGGAATGAGCTGCATTCCTGACCTTGATTATATAGCGTAGCTGATACTCACAGCCAATCAAATTATACTTAGTTCTTAAAGCTACATAACTTCTTAAGAACATAGGCTCATATATATTGTCAACCCAATAAGGCTGAATATCCTAACAGTAACAATTTAAAATTAGTACTGGAATCTGTTGTATACTCCATGGGAACATTAATGGCAATTTGAACACACAATGCTCAATAATAGCGATGTATTTAGTTATGTTTGACAGATAACCTGAGATTTTAATCCTAATTGCAAGAACTAATGCACAAAAACCTGTAACCAAACGACATGCTTGATGAAACTGAGGAAAGCATTTCATAGGTGTTGTTTTATTTTTGTTTGTGTTAGGATAGTCAGCCTTATATTGGGTTGACAATATATATGAGCCTATGTTCTTAAAGAGTACACGTAGCTTTAAGAACGATGTGTTGAATTCTGATTGGCTGTGCTTCTCAGCTCTACCATATAAGCAAGCTCAGAAACACAGTCCATTCCCTTTTCGATTCCTTTTGTTTCCTGTGCTTACTGTTTGCCGCTGAGGAGCTGAAGAAAGAAGAAGTATTTGTTTTGCATCCCTGTAAGATAACTCTGTGTTTTGGCGAAGGACTGTTATTGTTTTGAGAAGTTAGTATCTCTGGTCGGAAGAAGTATTTTAGTTGCTACAAAGTAAAGACTATTTATTTTCTTACTATCACTGTTTTAGAGTTTGTTTTGTGGTTAAAGCAACGTATCTCTTTACTGTCCGGTGAATGACACTATTCCGCATTATTTCCAAACACCGGTTACGGGACCAGAGTTGCAACACCTGGTTCTGAACCCAGAGTTGCTAACATTGGCTATGGGCCCAGGCTACGCAGTGCAAATACCGGTTACAGTTATAGAGGAGTTACTAAACACAACAAACTATTCTGGTGAAGAACCCAGAGTTGCTAACAGTTTGTTTTAAAAATAAAAAAAAATATTCAATAAAATAAAATAAAATAAAAAAGAACTTGCCATGACCAGGCCCCTGCACATGTTGGCGTAGGCCACGGAGAAGCTGGGCTCGTCGATGGCTTTCTCGAACACCAGATCGATGACCCCTTTCAGCCTCTCTTCTGTGTCCACCGTCAGGTCGGTTACTTGCTTCATGAGCTGGTTGAACATCTGCGGGGTCAGCTTGTTCAAGATGCTGCGGACTTTGCGGAAGAGGTCCTGGAGGGAAGGAAGGGAGAGGAAGAGGCGTCCGCGAGAGTTGGTTGAAGGCCAACCAAGAAAGGATTCAATGGGGATCCCCCGTTTCAACCCATCTCTCTCTCTCTCTGCTTTAAATAGGAGCCAGCCGTGGGCAGCAGCTGCCAAAAAAGCCAACCCAGTTCTAGGCTGCATCAACAGAGGGAGAGAATCCACATCAGGTGAAGGGTTGGTACCACTTTATGAGGCCTTGGGAAGGCCACACTTGGAATACTGCATCCAGTTTTGGTCTCCACACTGTAAAAAAGATGTGGAGACTCTGGAAAGAGTGCAGAGAAGAGCCACCAAGAGGATGAGGGGACTGGAGGCTAAAACATATGAGGAACGATTGCAGGAACTGGGGATGTCTAGTTTAATGAAAAGAAGGACTAGGAAAAGTAAGGTCCTACAATCAGGCAAGAAAAACAAAATGCACAGGTACAGTACAGGTGGTGCCTTGCTCAAGAGTAGCAACTGTGAGAGGGATCTTGGAGTCCTAGTGGACAACCATTGAAATAGGAGCCAGCCGTGTGCAGCAGCTGCCAAAAAAGCCAACCCAGTTCTAGGCTGCATCAACACAGAGGGAGAGAATCCAGATCACGGGAAGTGTCGATACCACGGAACGCACCACTGGTGTTGGGGCAGGCTCTTGAACTTTCAACCTGGAACCTTTCAGATCTGGGTTTTCCCAGATGTGCCAACATGGCTCTTTTAATAAACTGAGGAATTTCTAGCCTCGGGGTGTTATTTATTTGAGGATGCTAGTTGGAACCCCGACCCAAGCCGACCATTACAAAAACACCAGCCCAAAGAGGCCGTGGTTAGCCTGGCATTGGTGCCCACGGCAGGGCCCACTCCGCATCGTTCTCTCTGCACGCCGCACCTGGGTTTTGATGTTCTCAGGGTCCTCCACCTGGGTCTCCCTCTTCAGGCTCGGCTTCCAGGCGTTCTCGGATTTCTTCAGATGGACGTCCTCTTTGACGCAAACCGTGATGATCTTCCTGGGCTCCCTCCTCTGGCCCGGCTGAGATCTCCGCGGCCCGACATTCAGCAGCTGTGACAAAAAGGAGCCGCCCAGGCTATCACATCTGGCTTTTAACCAAAGGGAGGGAAAAAACTGTTCTGACCTAGGCTTCCTGATAAAGCATAAATCACAGTCCCACCCCAAAAAAACCCTCTTTTCTTTAAACGGCTGTGAATTATGGTCATTCCCAGCCCACAATTATTCGCAAACGGTCTGTGAAGAGTCTGACAGACGTCTGCTCAAGTTGCCCACAGTTCTTTCAGGGGGATGTTGCTAAGCAACCCACCTTTATCTCCCTTGAAATGCTGCCATACCTAATTGCCAATTAGTTTTGCCAGGCCCAATGGAGCACAAGAGTCAAACGGATCTTCTCAAGAGTGTGAAGCGACCAGAATGAACAAATTGCTTCCCGCAAAGGCTCCCGTCCCGTCTGCTCCTCTTTTTATGTCTTATGGGAGAGGCCAATCCTCTCCAAGCCTCACTCCCAAGTCGCCCCTTTGGCCTTGACGGTTCTTGCCTTCTGGCAGCTCTGCGCATGCGCACACTGGGAACAGGCTCACACGGTTCTTCTGCCTCACTGATTGTCAGACTCCAGAGGCCGCATATAACTACCAGATGGCCTTGGTCCCCTCTCTACCTCCGATGCAGAGCCCTCGTCTGAGCCTTCCCCATATTCCAGGACTGGCCCATGTTCCTCCCCAACCTGTTCACTGTCCGATTCTGCTACCAGCTCCGCCGGCCACCACAACACAAACAACTTGCACTCCAGTCACAAACAAATGTCCTTTGGGGGGGGAGTTGCCCTCTTAATTAGTGCGGGCAATTTTGGGAGCCTCTAGGCATTCCCACGTAACACCGCTCCTGCGCGAGCTGCACTGGCTGCCTGTGGCCTTTCGGGTGCGCTTCAAGGTGCTGATTACCATCTTCAAAGCGCTCCATGGCACGGGGCCTAGTTATCTACGGGATCGTATCCTACCCCATACATCCCTTGGGCCGATTCGCTCCCACAGAGAGGGACTTCTCCGGGTGCCGTCCACCAGGCAATGCCAGTGGGCAACGCCCAGGGGAAGGGCCTTCTCTGTGGCGGGCCCAACCCTCTGGAACGACTTACCCCCCGAACTTAGAACGACCACGGACCTCCACTCCTTCCGCCAAAAGTTGAAGACCTACTTTTTCCATCTGGCCGGCCTGTCCTAATCCACTTCATCTAGCCTGTAGTCTGAAGCTTAAACTGTTTTAATTTGGATTTTAGGGGGAAATAGTTTTAAAGATTTTTTCGCACAGGGTGAGCATTATTTAATTTGGTTTTAACATTTACTGATGGTTGCGTTGTATATGTTTTTTAACTTCCTGTGCAACGCCCCGAGTCCCTTCGGGGAGAGAGGTGCGGTTTTATAAATCTAAATAAATGAAATAAATGAAAAAATGAAAAGTTAACTTTCTTGTTTACGTTCCTAAATGTGTACAGTGATCCCTCGTTTTTCGCGGCTTCATGTTTCGCGGCTTCAGTGCTTCGCGGGTTTTTATCGGCTCTTATAAAGGCGCGTGATTGGTTTCCGGTGATTGGTTTCCGGTGCGACTCTCATAAAGGCGCGTGATTGGTTTCCTAGCGAATCCTACTTCGCGGTTTTTCAGTTTTCGCGGATGGTTCTGGTCCCCATTAACCGCGAAAAACGAGGGATCACTGTACTGTAGCCAGAAGGGTTTTGGACCTGAAAGTCAGGAAGTTATCAGAAACTAAGATGAAATCCCTATGCAGGTCAGGAGTTCCTTTATCAAACCAGCACCCAGAAGGTCTGCTGGGGGACGGGACGGGGGACCAGGCGCCCAAGACTGATAGTTCCTGGCACACAGAAATTCGATGGGGGAATTCGAGACAAAATCTTTTACAATCCACGTGTCAACCCCGAAACTGGCCCTGGCCGAAGTTATTTTGAAACTTCAGGGCTGCCGCAACGGGAGCTGAGGGATAGGGAGGGGGTGAACAGAGATAGCTGGGGTTTTGTAGCCAAAACAAAATACTTTTCTCCTGGGAACCAAGGACATTCCCACAGGTGGCCAGGGGGAGGAGGGGCGACGTTACCAGGCGACCACCAGATGGCACCTTGATTGGACCATGTGACGGATTGTTTGGGAAAAGGGAAAAAAGCTTTTACTTTTAATTAGGTGGAAACTGCGGGAACATTCAGAGTTGTTTTTCACCAGCCTGTGCGCTAACATGATACGTCCAATAAAAACTATTTTTATTAAAAGCAGGGGCATGCAGAGGCTTTAGGAGGCTTGTAGACCTCCTGGGGGTTGGTGGGGGAGGGGCATAAACAAGCAAAAACGGTCATCCCCAGCTCTTAGGAGCGTTTTGCAAGCCTCCCAAACCTTCTGCACATCCATTTTTGCAAAGGGGTTTCAGTAGGCCAAAAATGGTGTAATCAGTGTTTAAGATGCACCCAGATTTTCATCCTCATTTTGGGGGGGGGGGGGGAAGGTCTGCCTCCTACTCTGAAAAATACGGTACATCCCAGCTAAAACAGGGCAATCATCATAACAACATAAGAACAGCCTTGCTGGAACAGGCCACAGCCCATCCAGTCCAGCTTTCTGTCTCCCACAGTGGCTCCCCATTTGCTTCAGGGTCTTCCCAAGCAGACGTCTTCACCTGCTTGTGATTCCCTGCAAATGGCATCGAGAGATATCCTGACTATCTCTCCAACCCGGAGGGTGTCCTCAGGCGTCCCTTATGATAGCCATGGATACCCTTGTTCTCCATGAACTCCTCTCATCCTTCCTTAAAGGTGTCGAGGCTGACAGCTGTCACCCCTTCTTCTGGCAGGGAGTTCCATAGACCAGTCATCCTCTGGGTGAAAAAGTCCTTCCTCTTATTTGTTGGAGGTCTAGCTTCCAAAAGTTTCATGGAGTGCCCCTTAGTTCTAGTGTTGTGCGATAGGGAAAACCGTTTTTCCTTTTCTACTTTGTCCACCCCGTGCATGATTTGATAAGACTTCAATCAGGTCTCATATCACAAGATAGGCAGCCGTGGGGGGAAAAAACCACCGATGTGCATTTCACGCCCAGCCACAAAACTAAGCTCCCGGCGAGGCCAAAGAAGAACCGGAGAAGCAAGGGACTAAATCTTCCCTCTGTTTTTTCCCCCCTTTGGCTTGCTAAGCCTGCTGCTCTCCAAAACGAACGCAAGTGACCAGCACTGCAGCAGCCGGACGGACCCATCGCTTCGACCTGCCTATGCGCCCAATGCGAAGGCCTCCAAACAACTGGATTGATCCGGAAGGAAGGACAAGGAATTTCCCCGGCATGCTGCCGAGGAGATCATCCGCTAAGGCTGACCAGATTCGGGAGACCTAAGAAACGGAGGACCACAGCTAAACACTTCAGTACTACTACTCCTCGCTGACGTCTAACCTTTCCTTAAGGTAAAGGTTCCCCTCCCACATTGTTCCCGACTCTAGGGGGCGGTGCTCATCTCTGTTTCAAAGCCGAAGAGCCAGCGCTGTCCGAAGACGTCTCCGTTGTCATGTGGCCGGCATGACTCAACACCCGAAGGCGTATGAAACGCTGTTCCCTTCCCACCAAAGGTGGCTCCTATTTTTCTACTGGCTTTTGAACCTTCCCTTCCCACCAAAGGTGGCTCCTATTTTTACGTGCTTTTGAACCTTTCCTTGCTGACGCCCATACTTTGCAGGTGTTTCTTGTGGAAGCCAACGGCGTGGGGAGAGGGGCCTGCAAAATTGGCACACTGGAAGGGTGGCCTTGTCGCAACTCCGCTCTCCTCCCACCATTTGCTAATTGGGAAAGGGCCTCTCTGGATGAATCACTCCAGGGGAAGGATACTGCAAAATCTCCCATTCCTTTCACACTCCAGGGGAAGGATACTGCAAAATCTCCCATTCCTTTCACACTCCAGGGGAAGGATACTGCAAAATCTCCCATTCCTTTCACACTCCAGGGGAAGGATACTGCAAAATCTCCCATTCCTTTCACACTCCAGGGGAAGGATACTGCAAAATCTCCCATTCCTTTCACACTCCAGGGGAAGGATATTGCAAAATCTCCCATTCCTTTCATACTCCAAGGGAAGGATACTGCAAAATCTCCCATTCCTTTCATACTCCAAGGGAAGGATATTGCAAAATCTCCCATTCCTTTCACACTCCAGGGGAAGGATACTGCAAAATCTCCATTCCCTCCCCACTCCAGGGGAAGGATACTGCAAAATCTCCCATTCCTTTCACACTCCAGGGGAAGGATACTGCAAAATCTCCCATTCCTTTCACACTCCAGGGGAAGGATACTGCAAAATCTCCCATTCCTTTCACACTCCAGGGGAAGGATATTGCAAAATCTCCCATTCCTTTCATACTCCAAGGGAAGGATACTGCAAAATCTCCCATTCCTTTCATACTCCAAGGGAAGGATACTGAAAAATCTCCCATTCCTTTCACACTCCAGGGGAAGGATACTGCAAAATCTCCCATTCCTTTCACACTCCAGGGGAAGGATACTGCAAAATCTCCCATTCCTTTCACACTCCAGGGGAAGGATACTGCAAAATCTCCCATTCCTTTCACACTCCAGGGGAAGGATACTGCAAAATCTCCCATTCCTTTCACACTCCAGGGGAAGGATACTGCAAAATCTCCCATTCCTTTCACACTCCAGGGCAAAATCTCCCATTCCTTTCACACTCCAGGGGAAGGATACTGCAAAATCTCCCATTCCTTTCACACTCCAGGGGAAGGATACTGCAAAATCTCCCATTCCTTTCACACTCCAAGGGAAGGATACTGCAAAATCTCCCATTCCTTTCACACTCCAGGGGAAGGATACTGCAAAATCTCCCATTCCTTTCACACTCCAGGGGGAAGGATACTGCAAAATCTCCCATTCCTTTCACATTCCAAGGGAAGGATACTGCAAAATCTCCATTGCCCTTTGCCTATGGGGTAAAATTCGACCGGTTCCATCCAATTCAGGCGAACCGGTAGCAGTGGCATTAGGAAGGCTCCGCCCACCCACCCAGACATCATCACACGCCATTTTTTTGCGCTCTGCGCATCCGCGGAAGGTCTTGCGCATGCCTGGAGGCGGCACACGCTCACATTTGCCAACTAGTTAGCGAAGGTAAGTTGATTTCACCCCTGCCGTGGGGTGGCCGAGAGCCAGGGTCATGGGCCCAGGCTTCCTGCAGCTTCCTCCTATCCCAGCCGCTGCTGCTATTCTAAGGCAGGTGACGATGGCCCAGGCCGCCAGCAGGCCTTCCCTAAGCAAAGCCTCTTGCTTGTCCCCTGGGCAAGGGGGTGGAGCGGCAGGCAGGGAATTCCCCCACCCCACCCCAGTATGGCTCTCAGGATTGCAACAGCTGGAGAAGCCAACGGGCTCCAGAGGATTCCCCTGGTCTCCCCCTCGTGCCCAGGACTGTGGCGAGCGGCCAAGGGTGCATCCAGCTGAAGCCCGGTGCCGTGTAAGCCACTACCTGCGTGGAGCCAGGGCTCTTCTGGCAGGGTAAGGAGGGAGGGAGGGGGGGAGAGGACAGGCAGGCTGAAAGCTCCATGGGTGGGTGGGGGACGGGGGGACCGGGAGGGGGCAGCGAGAAGCCTTACCCCTATCTGCAGGTTCCTCAGCTGCGGGTGAGACGAGACCAACAAAGGGCATGCTGGGGTGCCACATCGCGTGCCAGAGGGGAGTCCGGGCGGGGGCTGCACTTTGCAGGCCTGAAGGAACGAAGGAAGGAAGGGGGGGGGGGCGACTCAGCCAGGGCAGCCGCACCAGGGAAGAGGTTTGGGGGGGGGGGGAAGAGGAGAGATTCCGTGGCCCCTGAACATCCAGCTGATCTCTGAACGCGACCACTGCCCTCCCCCAGCTCGCTTTCCCAGCTGCCTTCGGCCCAAGGAGCAAAAGAAAAGAGGCAGAAGAAAGACCTGAACTTCGGAGGGAGGGAAGAGCGGAGCAGAGCGCTGGGGGGGAGGGGCAAAGAAAGCGGGAAGGAAGGAAGGAAGGAAGGAAGGAAGGAAGGAAGGAAGGAAGGAAGGAAGGAAGGGAAAGGCAAAGCGCAGACCCCAACATCCAAAGACTGTGCCCGCGAGTGCACGGGATGACCATGCGCCGAGCAGGACGGCAAAAGGCAGGCCAACCGAAGCGAGGGGTGGAGGTTCACTTACAGCGCTGCCCCGCCCGCCGGGGACCTGCCGTCCGAAATCAGCAAAGGCTGGGGTGAAGTCTGGGCCCCGGGCCAAGATCCGAGAGTCCAACGTCCGCAGGGGCAGTTTGGGCTGATTGATCTGAAGGGCCGGAAAGAAGGGGGACGAGTTATGCAGGGCAGGGGGCCGGCGGTGCCCCCATTCCCCTCCCTCCCTCGTCTCTGAGGGCTGCTGGGTTTTCGGTGTCTGTGTGTGTGTGTGTGTGTGTGTGTGTGTGTGTGTGTGAGACCTTATCGAGGACGACATCGCTGATGGGTGGCAGCCCCTCCGGCTTCTGGATGCAGGCGGGCATGAACTGGAAGTCCAGCAGGAAGTCCCGATCGTACTGCTTCTTCCCTTCGGTGTCCACAGGCTTCCACTGTTCTGTAGGGGAAGAAATGTTGGCTCTTCACAGCCGACCTCGTTTCTCTCTTTAGCGGGAGGGTGTCGTTGCAAGGTCTGGTTCGAAGTGGGCAATGAGACCATCCAGACTGCCCCGGGGTCCCCCTTTCAAAGTGGCAGAAGGGCTTTCCCTCCCTTGCCCAGCTGACAACGGCTCTCTTTTGGTAAGTCCCGATGATGGTGAAAGGTAAAGGTTTTTTCCCCTTGCACATATGTGCTGGTCGTTCCTGACTCGGCGGGGGGGCGGTGCTCATCTCCGTTTCAAAGCCGAAGAGCCAGCGCTGTCCGAAGACGTCTCCGTAGTCATGACTCAACGCCCGAAGGCGCACGGAACGCCGTTCCCTTCCCACCAAAGGTGGCCCCTGTTTTTTCTACTTGCATTTTTTACATGCTTTCGAACTGCTAGGTTGGCCAGAAGCTGGGACGAGCTGGGACGAGTCACGGGAGCTTACTCCGTTATGCGGCGCTGGGGATTCGAACTGCCAAACAGCCGATCTTTCTGATCGGCAAGCTCAGCATCTTAGCCCCTGAGCCACCGCGTCCCTTTAAGCCAGCGGTTTTCAACCTTCCCAATGCCGCGATCTTTTAATACAGTTCCTCACATTGTGGTGACCCTCCCAACCGGTATCTCGCTTCCTAAGACCATTGAAAATATGTGTGTTCTGAATGGTCTTAGGCAGCGGCCCCCGTGCAAGGGTCGTTCGACACCCCCCCCCCAAAAGGGGTCGTGACCCACAGGTTGCGAACCACTGCTTTAACCAATGGTGGTTACGGTGATACACTTGGGAAGAGGCTAGAGACGGTGCACCTAACCCACCGTTGGGTTCCTATAGGAGGGAGGTGGCAATGAGGCTGTTGGGGAACCCCCAGAGTCCCAGTGAAAGGGAGAACACAAACACACACGGCAGCCCACCCAAAGTCAGAAGCGAGCCAGAACGCGAGGGGTGGAGAAGCAGCAGCCAAAACACCTGGGAGCTGCCAGGTGTCTCTAAAAGAGGAAGGCAGCAATGACCACTCCTCTTCCTCTGAAATCACGGCAGGACTGGCCCCCGAAAGTGAACCACCTGGCCCATCAGGCACAGCTCTCTTCTGGATCCTGGTCCTGTGCACCAACTGCTCGGACTCTCTTTCCCCCCATCCCCCCGGAGCCCGTCTCTCTGTCCCCATGAGGGGTGGGGGGAGGAGGTGAAGGGGCTGCCCTGGGGAGTTACCCTCTCTGAGCTCGGAGAGCAGGCGGAGGATGGAGGCTACCTGGCTTGTGCTGGCAGGCGGGGGCGGCTTCGCTCGCGCTCTCCGCGCAGCCTCCTTCCCTCTTGGGGGCCTCTTCGGCCCCGTTGCGGACAGGCTCCCCGTCCTGCTCGCCGTTTTCTTCCGTCACGTTGGCTGCTTTCACGTCGGACGGAGAGGCCCTGTCGAGACTCGCAGCCTCTTGCTCCGTTTCGGGGATCCGTTCCCCACCGAGAGACTCTTCTGCCTGGAGCTGAAGCAGAGAGGGGACCAGGCCCGAGTTTAAACCCCTCTGGGGCCCGGCAAGCAGCGCTGCAGCCTCTCTCCGCAAAGGGGGGGGGGAGCCAAAAACTCACTCCGCGGCTCAGACAAGTGGGAGTTGCGGGGAGCACCTCCCCTCCTCGGGTCCCACATTCCAGGTCCCACATTCCACCCCCAACCCTGTGGCCACACTGATCCGAGCTCTTCCTCACTCATCTCTCTCCCTCCCCCAAATCCATCATCCCTTGATGCATGGGCCAGCATCTCTTGGCTCCAGAGCCGCATGTGGCTCTTTTCATCCCTCTGCTGCGGCTCCGGAGCCGCATGTGGCTCTACAGTTGATAGGGCTTTCGTTTAGGACAAGTAGAGGAAAAATGAGGTCGTGCTAGGAGATGACTCTATGGTGGGGGAACCGGACTTCCGGTTGGCTCCAGAATTGAATGGGGGGCTCCTGGTTTTAGGACCTTTGTGGCTCTTGAGTGTGTAAGGTTGCCGACCCCTGGTTTGGCCGGAGGAAGCCCACTCCAGTTGAGCAGAATGGCATCAGGAAAGGCCCATCCAGCGTTGTGTTTTTTGGGGGAAGGAGCGCCCAACCTTTGGGAATCTTGCCCCAGCGGGCACAAGAGGGGCTGGCTCCCCACTCACCTCAGGCTCCTCCTCCGCCGCCTCTAGCCCTTCGTCGGCTGCCTGGCTCTGTTCTTTTGGTTTCTTCCACGTCTTTGGTGCAGCTGCAGCGGTTGGGGCTGCAAAGCAGATCAAAAAAGGGGGTCATTTCCCCACCCCCAAAGCGGGTCTGGGGCAGGGAGAGCCTTGAGCCGACTCGAGCTCCAGAGGAAGCCATGCTGAGGCAGCTGAGCCATGCTCGGCACCCATTCTCCCAGGAGTCGCCCAGGAGGGGAAGGCCGAGGCCCGCATGCTGACCCACCTTCTTCCAGGTCGGTTTTGGCACACAAGCCCTGGACGTCGTCCTCTTCCAACTCCTCTTCTTCTTCCGGCCGGCCGTCCACCTCCAGTTCGTCTTTCACACTGGGAGCGTCTTCACTCAGAGTCAGCTTGGGGGACTCCTCTCTGTCCAAATCCCCCTGGAGGGCGGTGGGAGCACCACCCGGCGGGAGAGGAGGGGAAGGTGAGCGGGGAGGAGACGGGGGAAGATGGGGCTCGAGGGCCACAGGCAGGGCAAGGGGAGAGTGGGGAGGCCTCGGGGGCGGCGAGGGAGACCCGGGAAGAGCCACGGGAGCCGGCGGCGGCACGCATTCGGCCTCCGCTTCTTCTTCTTCACTCGCGAGTTCCAGGGCTGGCGGTACGGCTTCCTTCGGTTCGCCGAGTTCCAGGATGTTCTCGCTGAGCGTTACCCTTTCGGGAACTCCGTTGAGTTCATTACTTAGATTAGCGCTTGGAGTCTGGTGCAGGTCGTTGGGCACTACTATCCTAGAGGGCTCCCGGCATCTCTCTGGGTCGGCCTCCTCCGCCAGGGGGCAGCTGGGCAATTCCAGGCAGGGCCCAGCCCTGGCAAGCGGAGGAGGAGGAGAAGGAGGAGGAGGAGAAGGAGCCTCCTGTGGCGGGGAAGCCAGTTCGCACCCATCCTGCGAGCCCGATGCAAGTGGCGACCTGCTGGGGGGCACGACTGCAAGGGAGGGGGCTCCAGCGGGACCAGGAGGCTCCAAGGAGGTCTCTGGGCAGGGAGGGGTCTCCGCAGTCAGGCCCGCTGGTTCTTTCCTCTCTCCACTCGGCTCTGGTCTGAGGGCAGGGGAAGGAGATTTTAATACTGGATCTGTTTTAGGCTTCTCTTCTGGGGAAAAGGAGAAAGGCAGAATTACAAAAGCCCAGCCCCGTCAGACCGAACGGACGCTGCCTCCCCCCAACCCCCACTCTGCTCCCCTCCAAGGCCCACCAGCTACAAGCTCTCATTGGTACACCTCTTTGCCAGCCCACGTGTCAACCCTGCAGCCCTCTTTCCTTTTGGATCTTTCTATAATTCTACTAAGCCTTTTCTATGGTGAGAAAAACGGGAGGGGGGATTGTATGGAGTTAGATGAGAGGTAGCTGTAACAACATTCTTTCTAGAAAGCCAAGGTCATCCTTTGTCTCTGCACCTCTGCACCTGACCAGAACTGGATAGGTGGAAGCTGCCAGCATGGCAGTGGGCCATTGGACCATGGGATGGACGTGGGTGTGGGGCAGTGGTGGGTTTCAAATTTTTTTAGAACCTCTTCTGTAGGTGTGGCCTGCTTTGTGGGAGTGGCTTGCCAGCCATGTGACCGGGTGGGAGTGGCTTGCCAACCTGCTGACCGCCCACCTGTCAGGCCTGCAGCCCTCTTTTCTTTTGGATCTTTGGCCTGCCATGCTTTCTCATGCATTTTCTAGTGTGGGAAAATGGGAGTTAGATGATAGGTAGCCATAACAACATTCTTTCTAGAAAGCCAAGGTCATCCTTGGTCTCTGCACCTCACTGGAACTGGATGGGTGGAAGCTGGCAGCATGGCAGTGGAAGATTGGACCATGGGATGGACTGGTAGGTGGGTGGGTGGGTGGGGCAGGATCTTGAACTTTCAACTGGGCGCCTTCAGATGTGCCGACATGGCTCTCTTAATAACTTTGAGGAAGCCTTTGCCTTGGACTCTTGATTTATTTTCGGATGCTATTTGGAACCCTGACATTACGATGGGGGAACCCGCAGAAACACCCCCCGTCCCCCGATTCATTTCCACCTCAGAGTGACGGGACAGGCAGGCAAACCTGCAGGCCACACCCCCTGAAGGGACAGACCATGAACCAAAAGCCAGCTATCTTCTGGCTGCCAGGTGGTTAACAGCAGGAGTGGTCTTTGTCAAGAGCCGTTTGGCCTGGAGGAGGGGGGGGGGCAGAAACGAAGCCCTGCAGGCGGAAGAGTTTGCAGCTCTGGAGCCAAGGCTGTTCTGAAGCAGCCCTCCAGGTGGGGCAGGATTGAGGATCGCCTCAAGGATGAGGAGTGGGGCTGGCTAAGCTCTCATTTCCCTTTAGACTTAAAGGTAAAGGTTCCCCTCGCAGACCTGTGCTAGTTGTTCCCGACTCTAGGGGGCGGTGCTCATCCCCGTTTCAAAGCCCAAGAGCCAGCGCTGTCCGGAGACGTTCTCCGTGGTCATGTGGCCGGCATGACTCAACGCCCGAAGGCGCACGGAACGCTGTTCCCTTCCCACCAAAGGGGGTCCCTGTTTTTCTACTTGCATTTCTTAACGTGCTTTCGAACTGCTAGGTTGGCAGAAACTGGGACAAGTCACAGGAGCTCACCCCATTACGTGGCGCTAGGAATTCGAACCGCCGAACTGCCGACCTTTCTGATCGACAAGCTCAGCGTCTTAGCCCCTGAGCCACCTCGTCCCTCTTAAGACTGGAGTCAACCCGACAAGCCAATCGTTCTGAACCAGGAAATTGCCACCCACGTTTGAAAGACAAAAGTGGAAGAGAAGCACTAAGCAAGGGAAGCTTGATCCAACAGTGGGGAGGTGTGAGGGAGGGGGGGGGGGCAAACAACATGGTGAGGAAACGGTCCCGGTGGGTGGGGATAGCAGCACGCATCATGTGTGTCTATGTGATTTGATTTTCTTACTGCATTTTAAAATATACCAAGAGGAGACAGGGCATGTGCGGGGAGTACAGTAGTAACGACAAGACAGAAACGAATATAAAATTCAAACCACGAATCCAAGAGGACCCAATCTGAAGATTGCCTCTACAAATAACCCCTCATCCCTAACTGCACTCTCCCCTCCCACAGCTGGCCAAGACGGGGCCTGGACTCTCCTGGGTCATGGGATTTCGGCTTCCCTGCGTCTTTTGGAGTCTTTGCAGAAGGGACCAACAATCCCTTCCTGTCCTCTAGTAAGCAGAATGGGGAGGGGGAGGGAGGGGGCGAGACCCACCTCTCTCTCTCTCTCTCCAACCAGGACGAGATGTCCATCCACCCACCTTGCTTGAGGCTGCCCGTCGTCGTTGCGATGGGGCTGCTGGCAGGAAGGGGAGAGCTCTCCACGGTCCCGCAGGCCACAGGGTTGTGCTCCGGGATCTGGCTGGGTAGCTGCTGCTGCTGCTGCTGCTGAGATTTGAGGTGCAAAAAAAGAGAGAGCGATCACGAACGTGCGAACGTTAAAAACTGGCAAAGTGGGAACGTAAGCAGGCAGGCGCATGAAAAAGGGCCAGGGGAGAAAAAGAAAATTCGCAAAAGGAAGAAAACCAAACCATAACCTACATGGGGGAGGATGGCAGTGGGCCTGGTTACTTGCAGGACCGCCTACTACCACATACCTCCACTCGACCTGTCCGCTCCCACAGGAAGGGCCTCCTTAGGGTGCCGTCTGCTGGACAATGCCGGCTGGCGACGCCCAGGGGAAGAGCCTTCTCTGTGGCAGGCCCCGCCCTCTGGAACGACCTCCCCCCAGACCTCCGTACTATCACCGACCTTCGCCTCTTCCGCCGGACTCTAAAAACATATTTCTTCCATATGGCCGGCCCGGCGTAGCTGCTACAATCATGTTATGTTTAGAATTGGGTTTTAAATGAATTGTCTCCTTTTTAGCACGGGCTAAATTATTTAATTGTAGTTTTTAATTTTTGTAGTATTTTTGTATTGTTTGTATTTGTGGATTTCAAGTTCCTGTGCGCCGCCCTGAGTCCCTTCTGGGAGATAGGGAGGGATAGAAATTTAATAAATATATAATATATATATATATAACATAGAAGAGGAAAGCAGCAGGAGAAAGGTGGGAAGAGAAAGAAGGGTACTACCGGCGGCTGCACGGGACAGCTCTCCGCAGGTCTTGAACCCCCCACCCTACGCGGATTCCTCTGGAGAAAGGAGGGGAGGGAGGAGGAGGGGCTGGTTACCTGGGGAGGCGTAGGGGTAGAGGTGGGCCGGACAGCAGGAGGCGTGGGGTTCCTGCTCCCTCCGCCAGACATAATTTCTTCTGTTATGTCTCTGCCCCCTTGATTCGGATCCCGGATGCGGATCTGTCAGGGAAAACCAACAAGGAAGCCACTGAGTCCTGCCTACTCCGATCATCCCACAGGGAGGCCAAGAGCCCGGGTGGGCACTGGGGAAGATGTCCAGGCAGCAGAGATAGCAATAGCAATAGTACTTAGACTTATATTCCACTTTACAGTACTTTAGTCCCCTCTCTAAACGGTTTACAGAATCAGCCTCTTGCCCCCCCACCCCCACCCCCACCCCGCCAACCATCTGGGTCCTCATTTGACCCACCTCGGAAGGACGGAAGGCTGAGTCGACCTTGAGCCAGTTAGAATTGAACTGCTGGCTGTGGGCAAAGTTTGCCTGCAATATTTCATTCTAACCGCAGTGCCACCATGGCTTAGATAACAATAGCAATAAGCACAAGAGTTCTATCCCTCCACAGTGCTTGGCAGCATTATCTGGGTGGCTCACAGTCAGCATATTGCCCCCTCCCCCAAACAATCTGGGTTCTCATTTTACCAACCTCGGAAGGATGGAAGGCTGAGTCAACCTTGAGCTGGTCAGGATCGAACTGCTGGCAGTTGGCAGTCAGCCTGCAATACTGCATTCTAACCACTGCGCCACCATGGCTCTTTATAGCACTAGCAAAGGCCCTTAGTCTTATATACCGCTTCCCAGTGCTTTCCAGCCTTCTATAAGCCATTTACAGAGTCAGCCTCCTGCCCCCCCCAACCATCTGGCTCCTCCTTTGACCCACCTCGGAAGGACGGGAGGCTGAGTCAACCTTGAGCCTGGTGAGAATTGGAACTGCCAAATTGCAGGCAGCCGGCAGTCAGCAGCAGGAGCCTGCAGTACCGCACTCTAACCACCCCGCACCATGACTCATAATCCTGAGATCACCCACGGATGCCCCCCTAGAGCCACCGAAGAGCTCGCCAAGCGCCCTGCCGTTCCCTGTGCTATCGAAAAGTGTTTTCTGTTCTTCTGAACGATAGACATATACACCAATTCACAGGGCTTTTACAGCACTCTCCAAGCGGATCGCGCCCCCCCCCCCCAACAATCTGGGCCGTCATTTTACCGATCTTGGAAGGACGGAAGACTGAGCATCAACCCTGAGCCTGATGAGGATCGAACTGTTGGAAAGGCAGGCAGGCAGTCAACCGGGCCCTGTTTGAGGCCACCCCCTCCCGCAGCTAAGATCGGCCTCCTGGCCGGTCAGCCGCCCCGATCATGGGAAGAATCCCCCCGCAGAGAGTGCTTACCGTCTTCTTCTCCCGCTTGGTGGGTGGGAGCGGCTGTTGTTGGGGGGTAGGCACTATGATGGGCGTCGACGGATACACCGGCTGACTCGGATAGAAAGGGGCTCCTGGAACGAGGGAAGGGAAGAAAAATAAAAAGCCCATCTGGGTGGGGCTGAACAGAACCACTTTTCGGGTCAGTCAACCCTCCCCAAGCCAGGAGCCATTCAGATATCCTGCAGGAGCTCTGGGTGAGACCCCAGGCTGGACTGGTGCAGTGGGGGGGGGGACCAGGATTTCATTAAAGGTTCCCCTTGGCACATATGTGCTAGTCGTTCCCGACTCTAGGGGGTGGTGCTCATCTCCGTTTCAAAGCCCAAGAGCCAGCGCTGTCCGGTGACGTCTCCGTGGTGACGTGGCCGGTATGATTCAACGCCCGAAGGGGCACGGAACGCCGTTCCCTTCCCACCAAAGGGGGCTCCTGTTTTTCTACTTGCATTTTTTTAACGTGGTTTCGAACTGCTAGGTTGGCAGAAGCTGGGAAAAGGGGACCCCGTTTTTGGCCTCTGGAGTCTGGGCAAAGCAATTTTCGCCCTCTCGAAGGCTGGTGAAAAGCCTCTGGAGCCTGGGGAGGGTGCAAAAATGCCCCCCTTCCACGGTACAGGAGGCTGACTAGGCCACGCCCACCCAACAATGGGGCAGCAAACCTCTTGCTGCAGTTACAGATGAACAGAGTTGGAAGGGACCTTGCAGGTCATCTAGTCCAGCCCCCCTGCCCAAGCAGGAGACCCTACATCTGCCTCTACCAAGGAAGGAAGGAAGGAAGGAAGGAAGGGAGAGAGAGAGGGAGGGAGGGAGGGAGGGAGGGAGGAAGGAAGGAGTAACAGATGAACAGTTGGAAGGGACCTTGCAGGTCATCTAGTCCAACCCCCTGCCCAAGCAGGAGACCCTACATCTGCCTCTACCAAGGAAGGAAGGAAGGAAGGAGTAACAGATGAACAGAGTTGGAAGGGACCTCGCAGGTCATCTAGCTCAGCCCCCCTGCCCAAGCAGGAGACCCCCTACATCTGCCTCTACCTAGGATCGAACTCACAAACTCCTGATTGGGAGGCGAGAGCTCCACCTCTAGGCCACAGCAGCAGGTTTTTGAAGTCCCAACCCCCTGATCTTACCATAGGCGTTGGGGAATTCTCCAGGCCCCGGTCCTGGATAGAAGGGGCCAGGCCCTGGGGGCTGAACAGGATACTGTTGTGGGGGCCCCACGTAAGGAGGACCGCTGTGCCGATACTGTGGAAAGGAACGGGATCAGGGATGAGGGCAGAACAAGGAAAAGCACCAGTGAGAAAGGAGAAAACGTCCTCCCCCCTTCCCCCCTGGCCTTCTCTCTAGGGAGGAAGCAAAGCAGGCCTTTGGCTGAATAGCACCAGACCGCGCCCTCCCACCTCAGAAGCAAGCCATGAAAAACTCAGCCCCCTCCCTGGCAGGAGCACAGAGGGCTTGCGGTGCCCACCAGGTGAAGCTGCCTGCCGCGACTTTTCCAAGGGTGACATTTCCCAGCCTTTCTTCCAGCTTAAAAACTGGGAAATACAACGGGAGGGGGAGGACAGGCCAAAGCCCAGTCCTCCCCTCCTTCACCTCGCCTCACCCCAGCAGAAGCGGAGGGGGGGGGAGGAGCAACCTTACCTGTGGAATACAGTACTGGGGCCCCTGAGGCATCGGATAGGGCATCGGGAGGTGGTTGACCATCATGATGTGCTGATTGGCCTGATAGACAGCCGTCGGGGTTTGTGCGCCTGGGCGGAGGGAGGGGCTGCTGTTCTGGATCGTAGCTCGAGGGGGCTGGATTTGAGGCCTCTGGAAAAACTGGGGGGGGGGTGAGGGCGGGGAGGGAAGCAAGGAACCCGGTGGGTTAGTGGATCAACGGCACCAGGAAGGCTCCCCGGGCTCCCGACTGAAAGCTAGGTGGGCCCATGTTTCAGGGACCGAGGCGATACCCGGACCGAACCCTCACGGCGCTTGGGGAAGTCCTGTCCCTAAAGCCGAACAGAGGCCGAACTCAAGGCCCCGCACGGCCAACCCAGAGACGGGCGGCAGGTGGGACCTTCTCCGAGGTCACCTTGAGGAAGTGCTGGTCCTCCTGGTGTAAAGACTTTTTTTTTTTTTAAGGTAGCAACCTGGCTTTAAGTTGTGCTTCATTCTCGTCCCCCGAGACTATCGGAGGGAGGGCCAAGAACTCTGGTTTAAGATGGCAAGGCGGTGACATTTTTTTACGTGTAGACCAGGGGGCGGCAACCCGCATCTCTGGAGCTGCATGTGGCTCTGGAGCCGCATGTGGCCCTTTTCATCCCTCTGCTGTGGCTCCCTGTTGCCTGTCAGCTCCACAATGGATATGGTTTTCGGTTAGGACAGGTAGAGGGAAAAGGGTGCCACGCTCAGAGAACTCTAGGAATGGGGGGCTCCCTGTTAAGAAGGCCTTTGTGGTTCTTTGGAGTGCTTGTAATTTTAGTACAATGACAATAAAGATTATTATTAAGGTTGCCGACCTCTGGTGTAGACTCTCCCGTGTGCGAAGGTGCAAGCATTAAAACATCCGACCGTTAATGGGGGGGAGGGGTGGGTGGGTGAGAGCAAAGAGACAGTCGGGCCATGCAGAGCCAGTAGTGAAAGTTACCTGAATAGGTCTGAATCCTCCCTTCAACAACGAGAAGCAGCAGGAAATAAAAAGAAAGCCAGTGGAACAGCGGAAAGGTCAACCCTGAGAGGGGAGGGAGGGGGCCAGCATGCAACGGAGCCCGCTCGGCCTGGCCAGCTAACTTCCGAGACACCCACGACGGCAGCCTGGACGGAGCTGCCTGCGCGCCAAAACGCCAACATTATCTGTTCCGAGAGGAGCCAGGCAGATGGGAATAGTCTGTGGCTGCCCGAGACGCCTCTCCTTCCTTCCTGGGTTTTTTCTCTTCTATTGCAGGATGGAAGCCCAAGGTATTTGAGGACATCCAATCCCACTCTGGGGCTGCTGGCAGGGAGAAAGGATTTCCTTTCCCAGGCCTGAGTTGCCTCGGGAGACTCCGGAGCGCACAGCAGAACAGGGATCTAGCGGGTGCTCCAAACGGCGGATTGGCTTCCGGGTGGGTGGGGGCCAAGACCCCTCCGCACGGGGCACTTTCAGCCCCGACAAGACGCCAGCCTGGGACCCTGGGGAAGGGCCTCGGGGCACCAGTTCCCACTTCAGCTCACTCGGAGAAACAGCGGTGTTCATCCCCAGAGGGTGGATAGGACAGGAGCAGAGGTGGTATTCAACAGGTTCAGAACGGTTCGCCCAAACCGGTTGTGGAAATCTGGTTCTATTTTGTCCTATTTAGGGGACAAATTTTTGAGCAAAGCGCAGACGCGGGCTTACACATTTGCAAACCGCCTCTGGACAGGAGCCGTAAAACCAGCGTTACTTGGGACTCACTCTCCACCCCCACCCCTCTCCAAAGTCTAAGTTCCCGCACTGCCATTCAGGACTAATTGCGACCCAGCTGAGAAAATGCCACAAGGGCCCAGCATTCACCCCCGCGCAGCCAGTCTCAATAGGGCAGGAGTGGCTTTTAACCCCTGGCATAGTCCAGCAGGCTTCTCCTTTAGCTGCCTTTCTTTGGGACGCTGCCCAGCCCAGAGAGCTGGGGCACCTGGTTGCACCTAGAAAGCTCTGTTCCGCTCCACGGAAATACAGAAGCTGAAAAAATACTGTAGTTTTCAGAGTATAAGACGCACCAAGAAGAGGCAATAAAAAAAAAAAAAAAAGGTTTTGCACTCCGCAAAACAGGTCGGAGTGTGTGCGCCGCCCTGAGTCCCATTTTGGGAGATAGGGCGGGATAGAAATCTAATAAAGTAAGTAAGTAAATAAGGTCTGTTTTTTGGTCAAAAAAAAGAGGGCATGAATAGCCTTTAGGAGGCTTATAGAGCACTTTTGGGGGCTGGGGTGGTGGGGGCAAAAACGAGCAAAAAATGACCCATTTTCCACTCATTTTTGCCCTGCCAAGCCCCCAGGAGCACCCAGGAAGCCTCCTAAATGGCTATGCACAGGGGGCGGGGTTTGAGGAGGCAAAAAAAAAAAAAATGGCGGTATTCAGTGTATAAGACGCATCCAGATTTTCACCCTCTTTTTCGAGGGAAAAAGTTGCGCCTTATACTCCGAAAAATATGGTATACGTTTCTGCCTGTTTCCCCTTGTCTCACCCAGCATCCACCGATTGGCCCATCTAATACAGGTGTCAACTTGTAAAGCATGTCCATGTCTGTTATCAAGTAATAATAAATGACTGGATTTCTTTGGAAAACCTTGGCTCCAGGCTCGTTAAGTTAATTAGGGCATCTTCTGGAAACCTGACAGCAGGTAGTCCTCGATTTACAAGTGACCGTTCGAAGTTATAACATCAATGAAACACAACCGCTGCAATACCCCTCTGCGGTCACGTGATTAAAATTCAGATACTTGGCAGTCTGACGCCAGTTTATGACGGTCGCAGTGCCCCAGGGTCGTGCGATCCCCTTTGGCGGCCTTCGGACACAAGCAAAGTCAACGGGGAAGCCGGATTCACTTAACGACTGCGGCAAGAAAAGTTGCAAAATGGGGCAAAATTCACGGAACAATTGCCTCGCTTAGCCAAAGAAGTTGTTGGGCTTGGTTGTGGTCGTAAGTTGAGGACCACCTCCACGTAGGAGGAAAGAACAGGAGAGGAGGACAATGATCATCCCCTTCCTCTCCCCCAACATGACAAGGCCGGGGCTGCATCTCAAACTGCAGGATGTGTCCACTCAGCCGCTGACCAATATTGGGGGGGGGGGACCGATTGGAACGGCTGAACCTTAAACAAATGGGAGAGCTGCGAGAGACACCCCCCCCCCCCCAGGTCTGGCAGGTCTTCGCCCGACCCCTCTCATCCTGTGGGGAAGCAGCCTTCCTAGGAAGCATCGACTTTAGGCTCCCCCCGTTAGGATAATTATCCTGATGTTGGGTTGACAATATATATAAGCCAGGATTCTTAAAGGGTATATGTAACTTTAAAGACGATGTGGAATCTGATGGGCTGTGCTTCCCAGCTCAATCATAAAAGGCAGCTGGAAACACAGTTCATTCCCTTTTGCTTTCCCCTTTGCTTCTTTTGCCACTGAGGAAGGAGCTGAACCTGAAGACGGAAGAAGAATCATTGTTTTGACTGACTGTAAGATAACTGTGGTTTTGGTGAAGGACTGTTTATTGTTAGAGGAGTTAGTATCACTGTTTGGAAGAAGTATTTTAATTACATCAAGAGTAAAGACTATTTATTTTTTCTACTATCATTGTTGTAGAGTTTTTGTGTGGTTTAAGCAACGTATCTCTTGCTGTCCGGTGTATTGCACTATTCCGCCTGGTTTTTTCCAACGGGGGTGTTTTTTTTACCCCTAACATCCCCCCCCTTTGTCTCCCGTAATGGTTCGTTCTTTCCCTCCCGCCCACGGTTGTTTCTTAACAGCTTTGCGTTGCGTGCCCCGATCTGCTAGTTGCGTGCGAGGGATTTGCAGGAGAAGGTGCAAATCAGCTCAAATGTCACGGCAGTCACCACCGAAGGGAAAGCCAGGGGCACAGAAAGGCAACGAGCAAAAGGCTCTGGGTGGACCCACAAGACGTGTGTGTGTGTGTGTGTGTGTGTGTGTGTGTGTGTGTGTGTGCAAGCAAACGACCCAGAGTTTATGGGCATATTTTTTTTTGGCGGTGGGGGTGTCAAATGACAAAAGGATTGCACAGGTGATGCGACGTCTGTGCTCACGTCCGAAGTCGGACACGGGTCCGTAACAGCAGCCATTGGACTGATGACCTCGCTGCCCCAATAGCCACCACTTTTGGCCTCACGGGGACCGGTTGCGGTTTCGGAGATCCTGCCAACAGCACTGGGCATCTATGATGGGCAGCACATTAATTGGCACTTGGCAGGTCTCTGCCCTGCACAAACCCCCCTCCCCACGCAAACACACACAGAGCGGGAAAGACATAACAGGGCTCTGAACCTCAACTTGTGATACACTTTCCGCTAACATCCAGTTCTGGGACCAGAACTGCCTTTAATAGACTTCTGCGTTTTTATTTCAGCGTGGTCCACGAAGAAGATCACATATCATCCACCAAGCGCCCATCAAGGAGACCTCAGGGGGTCAAGAGGCAGCCTTCCCTATGGATCCAGATTTGTGACTCTCCACCCATCCCCCGGGGAGAGGCGCCCCGGGGAGAGGCGGCTCAGCCGAGATAGCCTCAACGTGCAATGGCCCGAGTAGTCCTTTCCTAGTCCTCAACGACAGAGAAGTGGGGCCACAGAGAGGAGGGGAGAAGCCCCTCTGGACATTCTCACACACACACACCCTCTCTCTCTTCCAGACCAGTTAAGGAATCCAGCTAAGCGGCAGTCCTGGTTGGCACCCATGGAGTCCCAACCTTAGGCATCAAATAGGAAGAGGTGACCAGAGTTGAACCGTGCCGGATCTCACAATCCTCACCAGTTCTCGCACGAGGCTCACAACTGCTGGGTTCAGGTCATAACACCAGACTCAGGTGACATTTTTGGCTTTCAGGATTGCCGGTCTAGGCTCCGTAAGACCAGGGCCCTGTGCTTTCCGAACTGCAATTCAGCAGCACCGGCTGCAGCTCTTCTGTATCAGACACAACCCAACACACACACACACAATTCGCAGGGATACATCCTGATCTGACACAAAGGGGAGGAACAGAAGAGCAGCTTGCTAGGAAGCGTGGGCTGGGGCTCAAGTCTCCCCACTCCGCAGACTAGGAACCTCGCCATCCTCCCAAGGTAAAAGGTTCCCTTGCACGTATGTGCTAGTTGTTCCTGACTCTAGGGGGAGGTGCTGATCCCTGTTTCAAAGCCGAAGAACCAGCGCTGTCCGAAGACGTTCTCCGTGGTCCTGTGGCCGGCATGACTCAACGTCCAAAGGCGCATGGAACGCTGTCACCTTCCCACCAAAGCTGGTTCCTGTTTTTCTACTTGCATTTTTTATGTGCTTTCGAAATGCTAGGTGGGGCAAAACCTAGCAGTTTAAAGAGTCTAGCAAGCACCCTAGCAGTTTAAAGGGTGTAGTAAGCACCCAAGAACCTAGCAGTTTAAAGGGTCTAGTGAGCACCCAAGAACCTAGCAGTTTAAAGGGTCTAGTAAGCACCAGAGCGCCAAGACCACCCTCTTCAGGACATGTGGAAGAGGGCGATTAGGAGGCAGGCAAGCAACAGAATTAGTAGCTGTTATAAGGGGGGGGGGGCGCCCAGAGCCTGAAGTTAAGGTGTTTCCCAAAGAGCATCCTTGAGAATTAGGAGGAGGAGGGCCAGCCAGCCAGAACGCCCCTGCTCAGCCCCATTCCCATCCCCCAACCAGTCTGCATCAGAGGGAGAAAGAGAGAGGGGGGGTAGGGGAGTCAAGGAGGGTATCGTACCTGGTGGTGGGCAGGTCGCGGCCCAGCTGCAAACTGAGGAGAAGCGGGAGAAACAAAAACACAAAAAAAAGGGAAGGCACAGAGAGTCAGAAACACACCACAAAAAAAGGCCAAAATGTCACACTCTACGCAAATGAAACCCATGGGGGTGGGTGGGTGGGTGGGTGGGAGGGGGTGGTGCATCAATGAGAGATGAGGAAATAAAGAGCACTACAACAGAAGCACAGCTGCGGCACACAGAGGGAGGGGAGGGAGGGGCACGGCTGACCCCAGCTGACCCCTGCAACATGGGTGAACCAGTGGCCCCGATAGGGAGTTGCTCCCTTCCACCAAGAAGGCAGCCCTGGGAAAAGCCCACCCCACTGGTGCATGGGTGGCAATCGGGCTGAGTGTTCCCAAGGGGGGAGGGTGGCAGGGATCTCCTCACCCCCACCCCAGGCAGAGCAGCAGCTGGGAGCTGAACGTGGAGGGAGGGGAAGGAAGGAAGGAAGGAAGGGGGCAAAAGAGACCTGCCCTGCCCTGCCCTGCCCTGCGCACTCAAGTTTTTAACACCCCGGCTGTCTATCCAAATTGCCAGCCGGTCGTCATGAGCCGCACGGAGGCGTCCTCTCCAGCATCATCGCGCGCCACAACCGTTGGCTGTGAAAAGCCACCAGGGAGAGCCAGGAGTTGACGGTCAGGTTTTCCTTTTCCCTCCTGGCCCTCCCCCCACCCATTCCCCCCCCCCCTAGATCTTTCTGACTGCCTCGTTTTTTGTTTTTTTTTCATTGTTCTGCCCGTTGCAGGCTAGGGAATACTTGAAATAAATTCAGAGTAGTTGCAAGACGGGACGATTATTGGGAGAAAAAGACGATCTCTCCTCCTGCTCGCTCTCTCTCTCTTGACTTGTGCGAACAAAAACGCAATTGTCGTTTACCGTATTTTTCAGAGTATAAGACGCACCAAGGTTTTGAAGAGGCAAATTAAAAAAAACGTTTTTGCACTCTGCAGATCTCCCCAAAACGGGCCATTTTTACCCCCCCCCAAAAAAGGCATGAATAGCTATTAGGAGGCTTGTAGAGCGCTCCTGGGGAATGGGTGGGACCAAAAACAAGGGAAAAAACTGGCCATTTTTTGTGAAAATGAGCCCTTTTTTGTCAAAAGAAATGCATGCATAGCCTTTAGGAGGCTAATAGAGTACTCTGGGGGCAAAATTGAGCGACAAACAGCCCGTTTTTCACACATTCCTGCCCTCCCCAACCCCCAGGAGCTCTCTGAAAGCCTCCTAAAGGGTCTGCACGGCCATTTTGGTGAAGGGCGCGGGGTTTCAGGAGGCAAAAAAGTCTTATACACTGAATACAGGAGGCTGTATTCAGTGTATAAGACGCACCCAGATTTTCAGCCTCTTTTTTGAGGGAAAAAAGGTGCGTCTTATACTCTGAAAAATACGGTATCTGGCCAAATCAAATCCGTGAGACTGCCGATGTACAAAAACAGGACAGGACAGCGAGTGCCAGCGGGCAACAATGGCACAAATCCCCTTCCCGTCCACTGTCTCTTCCTGGAGGGGGCACTCTGAAGCCCCCCAGGGTTGGAGGAAACGATGGCCAGCCTTACCCAGCTTCTCCCTCTAGAAAACAGCACTCCCCTTCCCCGTTCTTCTCCAGACATGAACAAAACAAGCCTTGGCCAGCACTCAGACCTGGTGAGATCCACACAGGAAGTGCCTCCGCTGCTCCTCCAGCCAAATGCAGGGCAGAAACGTTCCCTCCCCCCCGCCTTTGCAAAGCCTTCTGGGAAACCCGCTAAGATGCTAAGCTAGGCAAAGAGCACGCGGAGAACAACTTTAGGGAAAGAAACAATCCTAGCCTCTTCTCTAGCTGGCTGCCCTCGGCTAACTGGCCACATCATCCTCCGGAGCTGTAAGCAACAGAACAAACTGTAGTCACGAATGGCTCAGAGATTTCAAGGGTTCACTTCCTGGAGGTGGGGGGGAATGGGGGGGAGAGAAGCCGATCGGGCTCCCAGTGTCGCCTACTGGAGGCTAGAGTGTGGTTGGGAAGGGGGCTCCAATGCTTAGGGCAGGGATGGCGAACCTTTTCGGCACAGAGTGCCCAAAACGGAATATGGATGCATGCACACACATGTGCGCATGTGCCAGAGCACCAGAAGATCAGCTGGCCGACGTGCACATGCCTGTTTCTTGGGCATTTTTGGCCATTAAACGGCTCAAAAAATGGCCTGTAAGGGGCCCGAACAAAACATTATCTGGTGCCCATGAAGACCAGCTGGCGGGCACGCATGTGCACACCGGAAACCAGAAGAGCAGCTGGACAGCGTGTGTGCCCACAGAGAGCGCTCTGCGTGTCACCTGTGGTACACGTGCCATAGATTCACCATCAGGGGCTTAGGGAAAGCCCCACAATTGGCAACCGCCCTTCACTGCCCCAGCTGAGTGGTTTGGCAACTCCGATCAAATTGCCGTAAAATAGCAAGAGCACTTAAGACTTATATACCGCTTCACAGTTGCTTTTACAGCTCTCTCTAAGCGGTTTACACAGTCAGCTTCTTGTCCCCCAACAATCTGGCTCCTCACTTGACCCGCCTCGGAAGGAGGGAAGGCTGAGTCGACCTAGAGCCAGCTGAGACTCAAACTGCCAGATTGCAGGCAGCCAGCAGGCAGCAGAAAGAGCCTGCAGTACTGCGCTCTAACCACTGCGCCGCCGTGGCTTGTACAAACTGGCAGGCCAGGCCTCCCTTTTGCCTCGTGGGAGCTGGCACGCATGCCGAGAGGAGGGTTTGGATTGGGCCAGGGATGACCGTGGCAAAGCCAGCTGATGTAATCAGGAGGCACCACAGTCACCCACAGCCCGGAAGGCCGAAAGAAATGGGCTGCTGCCCTTTGTTAACCCGGCAGGGAAATGGGACACAAAGCCATTTGTTGGGACACATACACACCCCTCGCCCACCCCTCAGCACCACCCAGGGGCGGGGTGGGATTGGGGCGGGCGAGGGGTGGGTGGGTGAGAAACCAATGCAACCAAACCCAGAACAGAATGCAAGGAGATTGGAGAGTGGCCAAAATTGCATTTGTTCTGGACTTGCGCTGGGGAAGGAGGGAGAATGAAATGTTACGTGAGCAGTTTTTAGTCATGGGGTGGCGATGAGAGGCAACAGATGGCAAGAAAAATTGCACACAGGGTAGTATTTTAGGTGGGGGGGGGGGAGAGAAATTGTTCACGACCACAGAAAAAATGACTGACAACTTTTAGAGGCAGCTTCTACCCCGTCATCTTCTCCGGGATCTGCGCGTGAGGGGCTGCCGATCCGAGAGTCCGTGGGCAATTTGCCTCAATCAGTGAAATTCAAAATCCTAGCTCCCCCCAGCCAGGGTTAGAAAAAACAACAACGCCGTGAGCCTTTCGGGCTTTCCTTCAGGGCAGTTCAGGGGTGAAATTCAGCAGGTTCTGGAGAACCGGTAGCGGAAATTTTGAGTAGTTCGGAGAACCGGCAGATACCACTCCTAGCTGGCTACAGAATGGGGAGGGAATGGGGATTTTGCAGTGTCCTTCCCCGGGAGTGGGGAGGGAATGGAGATTTTGCATTATCCTTCCCCTGGAGTGGGGAGGGAATGGAGATTTTGCACTATCCTTCCCCCTGGAGTGGGGAGGGAATGGGGATTTTGCAGCATACTTCCCCTAGAGTGGTGAGGGAATGGAGATTTTGCAGTATTCTTCCCCTGGAGTGGGGAGGGAATGGGGATTTTGCAGTATCCTTTCCCTGGAGTGGGGAGGAAATGGAGATTTTGCAGTATCCTTTCCCTGGAGTGGGGAGGAAGTGGAGATTTTGCAGCATCCTCCCCCTGGAGTGGGGAAGGAATGGAGAGTTTGCAGTATCCTTCCCCTGGAGTGGGGAAGGAATGGGGATTTTGCAGTACCCTTCCCCCTGGAGTGGGGTGGGAATGGAGATTTTGCAGTATCCTTCCACTGGAGTGGGGAGGGAATGGAGATTTTGCAGTATCCTTCCACTGGAGTGGGGAAGGAATGGAGAGTTTGCAGTATCCTTCCCCTGGAGTGGGGAAGGAATGGAGAGTTTGCAGTATCCTTCCCCTGGAGTGGGGAGGGAAAGGGGATTTTGCAGTATCCTTCCCCCTGGAGTGGGGAGGGAATGGGGATTTTGCAGCATCCTTCCCCTAGAGTGGTGAGGGAATGGAGATTTTGCAGTTGCCGCATCCTTCCCCTGGAGTGGGGAAGGAATGGAGAGTTTGCAGTATCCTTCCCCTGGAGTGGGGAAGGAATGGGGATTTTGCAGTACCCTTCCCCCTGGAGTGGGGTGGGAATGGAGATTTTGCAGTATCCTTCCCCTGGAGTGGGGAGGGAATGGGGATTTTGCAGCATCCTTTCCTTGCAGTGGGAAGGGAATGGGGATTTTGCAGTATCTTTCCCCCAGGAGTGGGGAGGGAACGAGGATTTTGCAGTATCCTTTTCCTGGAGTGCGGTGGGAATGGGGATTTTGCGGTATCCTTCCCCTGCCTCACACCCCAAGGCACACCCACAGAACCGGTAGTAAAAAAAAACCACAATTGAATTTCACCACTGGGGCATCTGGTTTTGAGTTGGCAAGCTCTGCCTCCAGGTCTCCCTGCCTTGAGAGCAACGGGCCTGAGCCTGCCAGTTGTCAGGAGAGCCAACCTGAGAGGATATTAAAAACGCTGTCCCCCCCCCCCCCACCTCACCCCAAAAGAAAGATCAGGGCTTTTCTGTAGATCAGTCAACAATGGGGGGGAGGAAATTTTAAAAACGAAAACCAAAAATGGGTGGGGGGTGGGGTCGACAGAATGGAAGCAGTGCCATGGGGCACGACTGACTGTCTGCACGAAGGGAGTACAGTTTGTCATATTGCTTACAAGGTAGTATTTTATCCAGCCTCTTCCCGCCAAGGACCTGTAAACCGGACTCTGTTCCAAAACCTTCCTCCGCTTCCAGGGGCCAAGGCAAGGGATGGGCATTGCTCTGCCGGGCTGTCGAGAAAACTAATTTAGAGATGGGACTCCTCAGGCAGGTTCACCCCTTTTCCTCTAGCCACCGATCCTTACTTCTGCTCCCTTTCTAACGAAATCCTTCGAAACGGGCTCGCCAGAGATCAAAACTGGAGTCCGCGTTGGGGGAGGAGGGGACGAGACAGGGAAAGGCCTTAAGGAAAGCACTAGCAGGAGGGTCCCTCCCTACCTCGGACAGTCACAGGAGGCAGCTGGAAGCAAAGGGTGCAGAGCTTCTCCCAACTCCTCCGTCTCCCAGCCCCACAGGTGCCAGGCGTGTGTGTGTGTGTGAGATGTGAGAGAGAGAGATGCGAGGAGGGGCACACGACGGACAGCTTCCATCTCTATCGCGACAGCTAGCCGTCCGTTTGGCCCAGCCTTTATGGTGCAAAAGGGCAAAGGATCACCAGGACATGGGGCAGGGCGATGGCACCAAGGTCCTCTGGCTACGCCATTTGCAAATAATTTAAAAAAAAACCCCAAAGGTGCCGAGCAAGAATTCATCAGGGGTGGGAGGAGGGAGGAGGAGGAGAAGGTGTCGCATTTAGACTGCAGCGTGACAACAAAGATCACAAAGAGACAGGGGCAGAAATGCACGGAATCCCGGAGCAGAGGAGCTCCAAAGAGCTCAGTCTTGGGTCCTTTTCCCCCTTCTCCTCTGCCAGCAGCAGCAGCAGCAACAGCCGCCGCCACGCCAGGAGGGGAGGCGAGAAGAGGCCGGTGCCTCCGTCGGACCGAAAGGCCGCGCTGAGCCCAGAGGGGGCTGTCTTCTTACCGGAGAGCGGGTCTGAGGCTGCGTGCTCATCGCCTGAGGGGCCTGGGGGTACACCAGCGTGGTGGGCGCAGCGTTCTGTCCCGTGGGATACGGAGCCTGCCGCAGAAAAGAGAAAGCAACGTTGGCAAAGGGATGGAGCCGGGATTTCCTCCCATCCCTCCCTGCGAAGGACTCTTGACCGGCAACTATCCGCCTCCCGGACTCCCAGCAGACTCTGGGCCTGAAAGGAGGGAGATCATTCCATCGGAAAGCAGGAAAGGAAGGGTCCTGCAGTCCTTCATTGGACCCTTATTTGCCTTATTGCCCCTGGGCTGGCTTTCTGGCCTCGCCTCCCCATCATCTCAAACACGCCCTGACACCACATTCAATGTTAAAAAGGGGAGGAATCTTAGGTGGGCAAGAGGGGAGTGTGTCCCCCCACCCCCATGAGTGCCTCAAATAGACAAAGAGAATCAGGAGCCACTAGCAACTAGACCAGTGATAGTCAACCTGGCCCCTACCGCCCACTAGTGGGCGTTCCATCTTTCATGGTGGGCGGGAGGGGTTTTGTCCGATACTTACTGAAGCACTTTCCTTTTTTAAATTTAATTGACTTTCCCTACTTTATAAATTACTGTTACTGTGGAACTGGTGGGCGGTTACAAAATTTTACTACTAAGAGAGACACAAAAGTGGGCGGTAGAGATAAAAAAAGGTTGACTACCCCTGAACTAGATCAACGAGAGTGAGAACCGGGGATCATACAAGTGCCTAAATGTTTTGATATTTGCGGAGACTCAAACTGTGTCACACGAGGCTGTGAGAGCAGTTCGTATCTTGGGCCATCCTGCGCACGAAGCAATTAACCGTCAGATTTGAGGCCTCATACCAGTGAAGGCTAACGTCTTACGTCACCGCGTGCCGACCTGCGCACCAGAAACGGCGCGCAGAACCATCCCACCTGGAATGCGCGGCCTCACTGGCCATCGCGCACGTGGGAGTGCCGAAACCCGGAAGAGCAGCGTTCCACCCGCATGCGTACACTGGCCCCCGGACTTCCGGTTTTCGGCGCGTCTACGCGCCCAACGAACAGCTGGACGTCGCGCATGCCTGCACCAGAAACCTTGAGTGCTGGCGTGTGCATGCGTGGCGGAACGCTGCTCTTCCAGGTTTTAGCGCTCCCACGCACGTGACAGCCAGCTGGCTTGTGTGCAGTCACAGGAATGTGGAAGAAGAGCCAGCAGGGCTGTGAGTCCCGCATGGGATGGCTGTGCGTGCCGCTTCCAGCACGTTTCGTAGGTTCATCAACACGGCCTCGTACCATTCTTTGTGTCTGCTCAATAAACCCAAATGCTCATCCGATCGGTCTTTTACATAAGAACAGCCTTGCTGGAACAGGCCACAGCCCATCCAGTCCAGCCTTCTGTCTCCCACAGTGGCTCCCCATTTGCTTCAGGGTCTTCCCAAGCAGACGTCTTCACCTGCTTGTGATTCCCTGCAAATGGCATTGAGAGATATCCTGCCTATCTCTCTAACCTGTAGGGTGTCCTTAGGCGTCCCTAATGATAGCCATTGATACCCTTGTTCTCCATGAACTCCTCTAATCCTTTCTTAAAGGTGTCGAGGCTGACAGCTGTCACCACTTCTTCTGGCAGGGAGTTCCATAGACCAGTGATCCTCTGGGTGAAAAAGTACCTCCTCTTATTTGTTGGAGGTCCGGCTTCCAAAAGTTTCATGGAGGGCCCCCTAGTTCTAGTGTTGTGCGATAGGGAAAACCGTTTTTCCTTTTCTACTTTGTCCACCCCGTGCATGATTTGATAGACTTCAATCAGGTCACCTCTTCGTTCTAGAGTGAAGAGGCCCAGCCGTTGCAGCCTCAGATGGTAAGGAAGGTGTTCCAGCCCCCTAATCATTCTGGTTGCCCTCCTCTGCACCTTTTCCATTTCCATAATCTCCTTCTGAAGGTACGGTGACCAGAACTGTACACAATACTCCAGAGGGGGCCTCACCATAGATTTATAAAGAGGCAGAATGACACTTGCTGACTTATTTTCTATACCCTTCCTAAGGATCCCTAGCAATGAGTTTGCTTTTTTCACTGCTGCGGCACACTGGGTTGACACCTTCATTGAACTGTCCACCAGGACAGTTGCCTCGACTAGATCAACAAGCAGCAATATATCGGAGGCAGGAACCAATTTGGCTGAGCTGTCGTCTTCTCTCCCCACTAAAAGCAGGAGTCAATTCAGCTGTGATCACATCAGGAATAGGCAGGAAATCCTCCGTTGAACTGGGGGGGGGGGGGACGGACGAAAGGAGAGCCCTGTGCTACTCAAGGGAAGGCAGGAATAAAAAAAACTTTCAACGTCTCTTAAGCCGGCTTGTCTGCTCTGCTCGGGCCTTAAAAAGCAGGCGGCGGCAGCTAACCCTGGTTTGTTCGTTCCCAATTTGACCGCGCTCATTTGCAGAGCACTCCTCAGAACAGTGAGAGGACGGAAAGTCAAGGGTCACAAAAAGGAACGCGCGGCACCCGAGCGCCGGAAGCCCACGGAACGAACCCCCTGTATGCTTCAGCCGCTCGCGAATTTTCCTGCCACGAAGACTTCCTCCGCCACTCTCTTGAGTCTTATCCGCCCAAGTCAGCCAAAGAGCAAGAGCTATTTTTACCAGCTTGCCAAACTAGTTGATACCCACTAGGCCTGCTGTGCAACACGATCTCCACGCTCCTAACTGGGCTGGGAATAAACAACAGACATAATTCTGTTGCATCACTGTGTGTTTGTGTATGTGTATGCATTGCAAAATGCTGAGTCACGGGCAGCTCTTTCGTTTCCAAATCTCAGCAGCGCCAGCGTAATGGAAATGCCCACACTCTAGGGTGCCAGAAGTCCCCTTGGCCCTGCCAAGCACACTCCATCCTCCTGCAATAGCAGTAAGACTGATATACCGCTTTTACGGCCCCCCTCTAAGCGGTTTACAGACTCAGCCTATATTGCCCCCAACAACCTAGATCCCCATTTCACCGACCTCGGAAGGACAGAAGGCTGAATCAGCCTTGAGCCGGTCAGGATTGAACTCCTGGCAGTGGGGGCAGTGTTAGCCTGCAGTACCGCCATCTCACCACCGCGCCACTGTAGCTCATCCTCCTCACAATATCTAACTGACTCACAAGCAGAGCCACCGAATCACCGCTCCAAGCTCAGGCCTGCCTCAACAGTCGCACGCCTGGCTGGACTGGACAGGTCAACGCCGTCCGCTGTGAAGCCGGCGTTCACACCTCTTGGGATTTAATTCCGTTGTCCACGAATGCGGGACGTTCCCCGAACCACGCCTGACTACTTTCAGGAAGCCCGCTGTGGTCCACGCTACCGAAGTAGCTCAATTCAGAAAGGTTTCGCAGAGCTGCTGACAAAACAGCTGGCTCAATGTCCAACCACCATCTCTCTCTCTCTCTCTCTCTCTCTGGGACAATGCCATGGCACTCAAGCTCCTGGAAGCCTCTCTTTTCTCCATCAAGAGCTCCAACGGCTATTTATGGAAAGTAAAACCTTTCTCTGTATCCTTCAGTGATAAAAAGCCGAACCAAATCTCAGCAAATGTGACTTTTCAGGTACTGTATTTTTCGGAGTATAAGACGCACCTTCCCCCACCTCTAAAAGAGGGCAGAAATGTGGGTGCGTCTTATACACTGAATGGAACCCCACCCACCCACTGGCCCCCACTCTTTGGCCTCTGCCTCCCAGCAATTTACCTCTTTGCAGCAAACGGGGGGCTTGTGGAGGCTTCAACAAGCTATAGCAATACCTGCAGCCTGTAATAGCTGATGTTCAGGAGAAATTGAAAGTGAAACTTGCTGTTTGCTCCACGTGGCAAATTGCTGGGAGGCAGATTTTTTTTCTTCCTTGTGCTAATCAGGAAGTTTGCTGCAAGGAGGTAAATTCAACAACTATAAATGCCTATAGAATGTTCAAATTATTAGACTCATTTTTTAAAGACTGCGTTATTATTATTCTAGACTCCTTAACCAAATGACGCAGCCTTTTAAAATAAATGTTTGATCTGAAGGGGCCCCGTGCTATTGTTTTAAAAAGTGCAATTTTTTTAAATAACAGAGAATAACGTATACTTCCAGAAAGCACATCCATTTTAACAGCATCTGTACAAGTACAGTCTGAAATATAACATTACAAACAGTGTATATCGTCTGTTTGCTGTTTGCTGCAAGGAGGCAAATTGCTAGGAGGCAGAGGCAGATATTTTTCCCTTGTTTTCCTCCCCAAAATCTAGATGCGTCTTATACTTCAGAGCATCTTATACTCCGAAAGTTACGGTAATCCCGGGACGTGAGAACACTGCAGCAGAGACCAGGACGTGAACCTACAGCCCTCGTAACGTTTTCCAAGCCTTGGGAAGCACAGGAGGGCTCAGGCTCCCCGAGAGGAGTCTCTCTCTTTCTCTCTTGGAGGAGACAGGAAAACCTATCCCTTTTTGACCACTTATGAACGAAATCAAGTCGCTTTCTCCTCCCATGGGGATTTCTAAATTATAGACAAAATATTTTGAGGAGGCTGACAAGCACAACAGCTGGATTAAAGGTAAACGTTCCCCTCGCACATATGTGCTAGTCGTTCTTGACTCTAGGGGGCGGTGCTCATCTCTGTTTCAAAGCCGAAGAGCCAGCGTTGTCCGAAGACGTCTCCGTGGGCAAGTGGCCGGCATGACTCAATGTCCGAAGGGGCACGGAGCGCTGTTCCCTTCCCATCAAAAGGTGGCTCCTATTTTTCTCCTTGCATTTTTTAACGTGCTTTCGAACTGCTAGGTTGGCAGAAGCTGGAACAAGTCGCGGGAGCTCACTCCGTTACACGACGCTAGGGGTTCGAACTGCCGACCTTCCTGATCGACAAGCTCAGCGTCTTAGCCACTGAGCCTGTTGAGAGCAGAGGTTCCTGAACATTGGGTCGGGACTCCCTGAAAAATCTCCAGCAACTTGGGAGCGGGTGGTGGTGGTGGAAACAAATCTGGGTTGGGCTCGTCTTTAAGCCTAGCAGGACAAATTACTCTGGGCTTTGATCTCACTTTTTACCCATGGAAGCCTGCTGAGAGGCTACAACGTTTTAGATTAAAAATGATTGCAAGCAAATGATGGAAGCACTAATTTTATTTGGGGGTGGGGGGTGGGGAAACGGGACATGACTGCACTTCACCCCTAACTCTGATTTAAAGCAATTAGCGAAGCTTACATCTACAAAGGCTCTTTTTTACTTTTAAGGAGGGAGGGAACACAGATAAAGGCGCCAAGGACCTGAGAAGCGTGCAGCTAAGGTGCCAGATTTCTGCAGAAAGCCAGGCCGAAGAAGATTTGGGGAGGGTGGGCTTATTTATCCAGAAGCTGAAATCCCCACCAGGGAGCATTTCCTTCGCCGTTAAGGGCCGCCAGACCTTCCCTCGCATCCAAGGGTTTTCTATCACTTTACGTGTTTCAGTCCCACAAGGCAGGAAGGAGGGGACTTTGTCGAAGCAGCTCTTTGAAAAGGCAGCTGAAACCCACACCCTCCAGGAGGGACCCTCGCTTCCTAGGGGGGGGGGGTGTCTGGATTTGGAAACAGGACTTAAAACAAGCCAGGCTTCCAACCCCACGGCTCGCGATAAACCGAGCAAGCAGCTTTCCAGTCGGCCAACGGATTCACGCCGCCGATTGGGACCGCGAGCCGAAACAGGGAGGAAGTCTGTTCTATTTTCTGGAATTTCTGAAATGGGACGAGCCACGAGGAGGGTTTTTTTTCCTTCTCCCCTTCCTCGGAGATCTCGCCCAAAAGGGGAAAAGGTTACGAAGGATTAGGGCCCTCTGGGGTTGTGCATGGTGGACGTGTACGCCTGAATTGTTCCAGGCCATTTTTCTTACATCAGGCTGGTTCTCTTGAACATCCTTTTTGGGCAAAAATAAACGAAGTCCGGTTTGCACCCTCAAACGCCTTTCCCTGCTCAGTCTCCAAAGGTACAGCAAGTTCCTTTATCTTCCAAGTTCCCTTTTTCAGGGGAGCTCAGGCCAGTGGGGAGCCATGGAGAAGCCACCGGGCCTAAGGAACCAACCGCTCTCGCCTGGACTGCTACTGACAAGGCCGGGGAATGTAACCAGCCGTCCCCTTCTGCGGAGAAAGAAGGCCTCCCCCCCCCACCCCCCCGCCCGGAATTTCACGGGGGACCTTTAACAGATGGACAGAGTGGGAAGGGACCTTGCAGGTCATCTAGTCCAACCCCCTGGCCCAAGCAGGAGACCCTACAGGTGCCTCTACCTGGGATTGAACTCACAACCTCCTGCTTGTGAGGCAAGAGCTCCCCCTCTAGGCCGCAGCAGCTTCCCTCCCAAGGCTGAGCAGCAGGACGGCTCAAAATTGACCCGGAGGGCAACCAGATGCCTCCCAGTCCAAAATGCCAACCTGTCGTCCGTTATTTGAAGGTTACACGGCCTGCACGAGCCTCTGTGCAGTCCCTCGCCCCCTTGCGGGTCTGCAGGAGGAGGGTGGCGAGGTGTGGGTGTCCACACGACAAAATCCGAGACCAGGCTGGTCCAGCGGGCATCACTGGACCTTTTAATTTTTTTGTTTTTTGTTTTCTTCTTGTGACTCACCATCCCACATCCCAGAATCCTTTGCACCAGTTCCCTTGGATCTTCAAAAAGACTGCTGGCTCTTGGGTGGGGTGGAAAGCTTCTGTCCCTCCTCCCTCCTGGCTGCTGGAGCGAGAGTGAAAGAGAGTGACAGAGTGAGAGAGAGAGAGAGAGAGAGAGAGAGAAAGTGAGAGGAAAGCGACAGGGGGCACAGAGAGAGAGAGAGAGACAAGAGAGACAGAGACAAGAGAGAGCAAGAAGGGCAGAAGGAAGAGGGACAACAGGGCAAGTGCATCCTCTCCCCTCCAATCGCTTTGCGGGATCTCCAGGAGGGGGCGGGGGCAATGCCTCGCGTGCCCTCCTCGCCAGCTACTAAGCACAAAGAGCAAATCCAGCTTTCCAGGAAGAGTCTTCCTTCTCCTTCAGCCTCGGAAACGATCCCAGCACAGAGCCGGCAATTTTCTAGTGAACATCAACCCGCAGTGGGGACACGCCCTTACCCCCCCCCCCAGCTATTTCTCCCCCAGCTTTCCTTGGGACCCTTAAGTGCCAGGATCTCCCCAAACAACCTGCCCCCCGCCTCTCTACACGAAGCCCACCTTGTCTCTAAACTGCTGGGGGAGGCCATTTCTTGATGACCCTATTGGCAGCCCCCCCTCCCATCTGTTGGACAGAGCCTATCGATACTCTCCAGAGAAATGGCAAAGGGGAAGAGACCCCCAATCCATCGATTTGAGACCAGGGACCCAAAACTCCTTCCTGGGATGAACTCGCCAAAGCCTCTGCAAACGGAACAGGCACAGCACTGACTTTAACACCAAAGAGCAGCAGAGGTGGTATTCGGCCGGTTTGCGTCGGCTCGCCCGAACCAGTCGTAGTGATCCCGGCGCTAAGATGTCCCGTTTAGGCAGGTTTTTTGAGCCAAAGCGCAATTTATATTATTCAACTACCGTATTTTTCGGAGTATAAGGCGCACCCTTTTCCCCTAAAAAAAAAAGGGGGTGAAAATCTGGGTGCGTCTTATACGCTGAATACAGCATTTTCGGCCTCCCGAAACCCCATCCCGCTCGCAAAAATGGCCGTGCATAGCCTTTAGGACAGTGATGGCTAACCTTTTTTGGCTCACGTGCCAAAAGCGGGAGGAGCGCAGGGGATCATGTGTGGCCGTGCCACACCCATAATGCTATGTGTGTGACCCCCTGCTTTTGGCACACTTTTTCATCCTCCTCAGGCTCCAGAGGCTTTCTAGGAGCCTGGGGAGGGTGAAAACAGCCTCCCCTCCCCACCTCCAGAGGCTTCCCTGGAGCCTCCAGAGGGCGAAAAACGGCCTCAAAAGAAGGCCTAAATCAGCTGGCCAGTGCACACATGTGCGTTGGAGCTGACAGGGCAACGCCTCGCGTGCCCTAAGAAATGGTTCCGCGTGCCACCTCTGGCACCCATGCCATAGGTTCGCCATCACGGCTTTAGGAGGCTTGCACAGTGCTCCTGCGGTCTGGGGAGGGCAGAAATGAGCAAAAACGGGCCGTTTTGGGGGTTTTTTGCTCAATTTAGCAAACCCCCCGGAGCACTCTATAAGCCTCCTGAAGGCTACGCATGCCCTCTTTTTTTTTTTTTTTTTTTTTTTTTTTTTACAAAAAACGGGCCCTTTTTCGTGAAAACGGGCCGTTTTGGGGAGGTCTGCAGAAAGCAAAAACTTTTTTCTTTTTAATTGGCCTCTTCAAAATCTTGGTGCGTCTTATACTCCGTTGCATTTTATACTCCGAAAAATACGGTAAGTGAATACCACCCCTGATGTACAGATAGTCCTCGACTTACAACCTATGTTTAGGGACCATTCAAATTTACAAGGGCGCCGCAAAATGTGACTTAGGACCGTTCTTCACATTTCCCCCCCGACTTTTCCAGCCTCCTTCCCCGCCCCCATGGCCATGGGATCAATGTTCAGAGGCTGGTGAAACTGCTTCGTGTTTATGACCGTTGCTGTGCTTCTCCCCCCCCCCCAAGTCACGTGATCCCCTTTTACGACCGCCCGACAAAGTAGAAGTCAATGGGGAAGCCGGGCTTACTTACTTAACCAGCGGGTTACTAAACGTATGTACTGCAGTGATTCCCTTAACAAAGGAAGGTGGCAAGGAAGGTCCTAAAATGGGGCAGAGCTCACTTAACAATGTAATTTGGGGGGGGGGGGGGCTCGGTTGTGTTTGTAAGTCGAGGACTAGGTGTAAATTTTTCCCGGCACGTTGAGGAAAGGATCCTAGAATGAAAGCGAGGTGACCCACTGCCCCACTCTTGAGCCGACCCCACAACTGTAGGGCGAGCAGGGATGGCAGAGGCCTGACATGGGAAAGGAAGGAGGGGAAGGGAGAGAGAGAAAGGCAAGATTAACCATTATTTGGATCAAGGAACAAGAAGCGCCCCTTTTACTGACAATCCGCCCGACCAACAGGGCAGGCCTGCGCAGGGGAAGAGAGCGCCCCCTTGTCTCAGATTAAAATCCGGCCAGAGGGTCAGAGACCCAGCAAATGGACTCCTCTTTGGCCGGGCCAGCCACTTTGGTTCAGATTAGAAATCAGGAGAAACGAAATGAAGGGGAAACGGACCCTCGGAAAGCAGCTTTGGGTGCTGAAGAGAGGTGCCATTTTCCCAGGAGTTACCCATGGGAAAAGGGGGGAAGCTGGCCTTTCTACAGGGACATCAGGAGAACCCCCAAAAGACGGGGAGGTGGGGGACACAAACACAGCCAAGGAGAGGGACTCTGGTTTGACACAGTGGCCGGGCCAGGTCGTTCTCCGAAGCTTCCGCTGTTCGATTAAGTGGCATGAGACTAAGCTACCTCCTCCTCCTTTTTTTCTTTCCATTTATTAATCTGCCCTAGTAGCGTGCCAGGCCCACCGCTGCTGGGTTCAGAAGTTAAACATCCCCCCCCCCCAAAAAAAGGGCAACCTCCCTTCCCCACGGCTGCAGTGAGAGACGAAGGCCACCTTGTTCCTGCATGACATCAGCTCAATCCTCTGGGCCCAAACTCCAGCTAGAGGGACTAGAGCTGCTAAAAGCCCCATCCGAGAGGGGGGGGGGGGAAATCTGTGTTCGGGACGAGCCAATCCTGAACCAGCAGCCATGACTGCCCAGGGCCTGAATCTGGCGGGCCTCGGTTTACCCTAAGCTGCTGTTATGGTGGCGGCGGCGGCTGCTGTTTTTTAAGGCGCTACCGAGTTCCTCTCTCTATGGTTTTTTTTGGAGTGGGTGGGAATGGCTTCTGACACTAAAAGAAAACGAGGTGCAGACAGAGAGGGGAATCAAACCACCGTCTGTTAGGCAAAAGGAAACCTCGAATGAAACAAGCTTTTGGGGTGGGCGGGCGAAATGCTCCCTGAGCAAGCCAGATGCGGTCAGGGGGAGGTGTCCCCCCTCCCACCCTCAGCCTGATATCCACTCCCCCTCCCCCAACTTTGGGGAGCCAAAACTCAGATCCCCGAATGAGAAGCCGCCGATCTTACCTGAGTGAGTCCAGGGGAGGAGGCATGTCCGGGGGGCGTGGCGGCAAGGGCTGGATGCCCCTTGTTTATCTCATGAGGAGAGTAAGGGGAGGGGGCAGGAGGGCCTGGTTGTCTGGCCACCTGCGTAACCTGCGAGGAGATAAGCTGTTAGTGAAAACCGCAGCATAGGAGTAGGACTGTCTCCACAGAGTAAGCATCCCGGGGCAATGGGGAGCCCGTGGCTTGGGCTCCTCGGAGCAGCTGGAAAACTGATGAATGTTTAGCAACCTTAAAACACTCAAAACAGCCACAAAGGTCCTAACCGGAAGCCCCCCGCTCAATTCTGGAGCCGACCGGAAGTCTGGTTCCCCCCCCTACCATAGAGTCTCCTCCTAGCACGGCCTCATTTTTCCTCTGCCTGTCTTAACCGAAAGCCCTAACTTTAAAAAAAAATTTTTTTTTAATTAAACATTTTTATCTTTAAAAACAGAAAGAAACCCCCAACAACAAAAAGAAAGAAAGAAAACATGATAGACATAACAATACAAAGTAATTATATTTAGCCTTCGTAGTTCTCCATTCTATATTGCCTTCTGATCGATTTTACCTTCTCTAGTAATGTAATAACAGTAGTGCTAACACTTGTAATAATATTAATTGTTCGTATCACCATTATATTTACCTTGTCGTCAATACTTTAAGTTTGATAGTAATTAGTAACTTTGGTTAATTTTTATTCAATGCTAGTTTGGGGGGGAAAAAACTACAAAGACTTCTACACAGAGCCTTCTCTGTGACGGGCCCTGCCCTTTGGAACGACCTACCCCCTGAACTCCGCACCATCTCTGACCTCCGCCTCTTCCGCAAGTGTCTGAAGACACACCTATTCCATCTAGCCGGCCTAGCATAACCCCCATTACTGACTCTTAGATAGTTTTAAATTTGGGTTTTTTAAATTCGGTTTTTAGCGCAGGGTCTATTAGAATAAGTTTTTTAAAATTTTATATGTTTTATATGTGTTTTAACATCCCTGTGCGCCGCCCTGGGTCCGTTTGGAGAAGGGCGGGGTATAAATTTAATAAAATAAATAAATAAATAAAATATTTCCTGTTTTGGCTTCTGTTTTCTAGCCACTTATAAATTCTATTCCCTATTTTATAGAAATCAGATTCTTCTCTTACTTTTAATTCCATGATCATTTTGTCCATCTCTACACATTCGAGTACCTTTCTAATTATTGCCCTATCCATTGTGGAGGTGAGAGGGAGCCACAGCACAGGGGCGAAAGAGCCACATGCGGCTCCAGAGCCGCAGTTTGCTGGTTTAGTGGATCTCACTCCAGATAGATTCCCAAGGACCTGCTTGATCCTAGGTAGAAGAAGAGCTGCATTCTTATTGGATCACTTTCACCCGACAAGAGGCAAACTAAGGGTCTCTTCTGTAGATAGAAAAAGCTCAGAGGGAAACTCTTGATCTCTTTCAATGGCTCTGGGTCCTTTCTCCACAAAGGAAGAGAGCCATCAACGACCGCCTGGTCGTGAGGTGGTGAGGAAGCCAGCCCAGGTGGGCGGGAGAGGAAAGTCGAGGCCCACTCTCGGAAGCCGGGGTGGGCCACGGCTGCAAGGGAGCGAGTAAATGGACAGAAAAATCCACAGAAAGGGACTCTCGCCAATCTTCGCTAAACTGAGTTGATCCGTGATCAAAACCAAAGCTTAAAGATAAAAAGACTGGGGGACGTCATCCAGTCCCACCATCTAATTAACGCCTTTGCTTCAAAGGCAGCAGAGCAAAGCGGGGTCTAAACAGGCAAGAGACAAATTACCATCTTCTTTGATCAACCCTTGGATCGGAGAAAGCGGAGCTCTCCTTCCCTTGGTAGGCTGGGGGGGGAGTGTTAGCTTGAAGGAGCTCCCCTCCCAGGGAGAGGCCTCCTCTTCATAACCGAGGGAGCCCCAGCCCATCTTCCCCAGCAGCCCTGATCTGGCTCCAGGCTAACCCAGCGGGAGGCAGGGCAACCTCTGGAGATATCAGTTTGCACCACACCTGCGCATTTTGTGGGTCATTTTGTTTTTCATTTCCATGTAGTACCTTCCTCTAACACAGGGATCAGCAACCCAAGGCTCTAGAGCCGCATGTGGCTCTTTCATCCCTCTGCTGCGGCTCCCTGTTGCGCCAGGGGAAATTCTATGGCAAGGGGCGGGTTTTCTTGTCAGCTCCACAATTGATAGGGCTTTCGGTTAGGACAGGTAGAGGAAAAAGGAGACCGCGCTAGGAGGAGACTCTATGGTGGAGGGGAACCGGATTTCTGGTCGGCTCCAGAATTGAACGGGGGGCTTCCGGTTACGACCTTTATGGCTCTTGTTTAAGGTTGCCGACCCCTGATCTAACACGATGCAGTTCTGGGCTGCATTCCGTTCTCAAATTATCAACATTGATCATTTCCTTTCTATCCACAAGGATGAGAGCAAAAGGCCCTTTTAACGTTATTATGTTTAATTGAATATCATTTAATTATATCAATATATTATATTAATCATATTAATTATATTATAAATAATTCAATTGAATGGAGACCGAGTGGAGCAAGTGGCCAGTTTTCAGTTTCTGGGTGTCGTATAAAAAGAGGACCTGATCTAGGGCACTCACATTGCAGGCCTGGATACTCCCCGAGACTTCTCAGGAAACAACAACTGAATGAAAAACTGCTGGTGACCTTCTATCGCTGAACCACAGAGAGTATTTTAACTTACTGCCCCTGTGTATGATTTGCCAGTGGCAGATAGGGCAGCGCTCCAGAGGGTTAACGTCATTGCGCAGAGGATCATGGGTTGCCCACTCCCCTCTTTGAAAGAGCTTTAGAGCCTTAAAAAAGTTCAAAGTAATCTTAAAGATCAATCTCACCTGAGCTCCCTTTTTGAAAAAAAACTATTACCATCTGGCAGACGGTACAGGACGAATAGGCTGAAAGACAGCTTCTATCCCAAGGCAGCAACTACCATATTTTTTGTATAAGATGCACCTTTTTCCCTTAAAAAACCGGCTGAAAATCTAGGTGCGTCTTATACACTGAATACAGCATTTTTTGCCTCCCAAAAGCACGCCCCATTCACCAAAATGGCTGTGCATAGCTTTTAGAAGGCTTTCAGAGTGCTCCTGGGGGCTGGGGAGGGCAGAAATGAGCAAAAAATGGGCCATTTTTTGGCTCAATTTTGCACACACACACACCCAGCCCCCAGGAGCACTCTATAAGCCTCCTAAAGGTTATGCATGCCTTTTTGGGGGGGAAAACAAAGCGGGTCCATTTTCGCAAAAAACGGGCACCATTTTGGGAAGATTTGCAGAGTGCAAAAACCTTTTTTAAATTGTCTTATATTTTGGTGCATCTTATACGCCGAAAAATACGGTATAGTGCAATATGAATGCAATATCAGGGGTTTTCAAGCTCAATGATGTAGCATGTGAAGGAGATGTGTGTTTTTATTTTTGTAGTTATAATATACACTGTAGATGGCATTTAATTTCATTATACAAGGTGTAGTGACAATAAACTAAACTAAACTAAACTAAATTTACTTTTCCAGCAAAAGAACTTCTTCCATTTGGGAAATACCGGCTACTAGTGAAAATCCAAACCAAGGAGTACCACCTACAAGACAATCCCAGCCTTTCCTACAAATAAATGGGAGAGAGTCTCTGAGGTCAACTTGCAAACAAGTACCTAGGTCTCTGGATACAAAGAGGTAAGGAAGGCTATACTGTTTTGTTTTGTTTTTTAATTTCCACACACTTTCCCATCAGCAGTTTCACTTAATCCACTCGAAGGAAAGTATTAATTGAAAAACAAATGTTTTGCCAATTACATTTATTCCTATCCAGCTAGTTTCTTTGCCCTGATGCTGAAAGACCTCTTAACAATGCAGCATTTCCCCAGGCTCAACAATGGCTCATAGTAAAATGGATTGGCCTCCTGACCTACATCTCTTGCGGAAAAAGGACTGTGGCTGGAATAGCCTTTGTAATTCTCTTCCGGGTGGGAACGGACTTCTCCCTGCAAGCAGAAACTCTCCCCTGTGCTTGGAAGCCTTGCCCCAATAGGACCCTGGGTTCAAGACCCAGGCGGGAATCCTTTCTCCTCTGGCTCTTCCTTTCCTAGGCAGTCTCCCACTGATCCTCCTCCAAAACTCAAACCTGGACTGACATTCCCCCCCCCCCCAGACCGTATCTTTTTGTCAGGCAATGAGGATTTAATAGCTGCCAGCTGATGTAAGGCTGTAAGCTGCAATGAGGATGATTCAGCAATATAGGTATCGCCAGTTTAAGACTGGTAGGGTCCACACAAGTCATTTACTGTTTTAAGAGGTTTCTATATATAAGTGGCCATTAGGGGGCGTTTCTCTCATCGCATGCCTCATTTCTGTCCTTGTGTCTGTAGCTGAGTAGTAAGGGATTTATCTACCATGTGAATGTCTGTATATATTTGTATATACCATATTTTTTGGAGTATAGGACGCTCCTTTTTCCCCTCAAAAAAGAGGCTGAAAATCTGGGTGCATCTTATACACTGAAAACAGCATTATTTTTGACTCCCAAAACCCCGCTCCCTTCACCAAAATGGCCATGCAGAGCCTTTAGGAGGCTTTCAGAATGCTGGGGAGGCCAGAAATGAGCAAAAACGTGCCATTTTTTTTGCTCAATTTATCACCTCTCCCCAGGAGCACTCTATAAGCCTCCTAAAGGCTAAGCATGCGGTCCGTTTTCTGTTCATTTGGGGGGGCGCCCCCCCAGGAGCACTCTACAAGCCTCCTAAAGGCTATTCATGCCCTTTTTTTGAAGGTCTGCAGAGTGCAAAAACCTTTTTTTTTAAATTTGCCTCTTCAAAATCTTGGGGCGTCTTATACTCCGGTGCGTCTTATACTCCGAAAAATACGGTAAACCGCTATTAATTGTCTAAAGGCTGAGTGTGCTGTGTTTTGCTCCTAGGTTTATCTCATAATAATAATAGCCACCCTGCGAAATCTGACACTTTTGCACAGCTGATTTCTATTCGATCCCAAGGAATCCAGTTCTGCAGGACACCCTGACACGAGAGGGGAGCTGAAAGGGGTCGTCTGAAGCAGGCATCGCTCTCCAGAGGTTGGAAGGTCCAGAGAGGCGGGTGAAGAGAGGGTTTCAAATCACTTCCTCCACTGACAGGGAGACCAATTTTGACTTACTCTCCTGTCATGGTTACCGTTTGCAAATGCTTACAAATATCTTCCGATTCGGAGTTTTACGTGAAGGGAATCGTACGGGAGGAGGCCTGTTACTGAACCTATCACCTGCTCATTCTTTGCAGGTGAGGCTCCTCTCGCTCATCAGAGCATTCCCCCCCACCAAAAAAAAAGCTCTGGGCAAAAGCTGCTTCTCCTTACCGTGCTGTACACAGCCGAGACGGTGGGAGTGAAGATCCGATCCTCCAGGGGCTGTTGTACAGGACCCCGGGGGATTCTGCAAAACAACAAGTTAAGGAAGAAAAGGGGGAAAAACACCCCACCACAACAATGAAGGAAAAGTATGTTTTCTACGAACGACCTTTTTTCTTCTAATGAAGTCGGCTTCTTAAAGCAGGAGAAGCCGGTGCCACAAACTGTGACATCCACACAGGAGCGAGAACAAGGTTTGCAACACGAGTTCCTGCGCATAACTCGATGGGATAACAAGAAAATCACAACAGACGGGAAGATGAAAACTAACATTTACCGTGTTTCCCCCAAAAATAAGACAGGGTCTTATGTTCTTGTTAGGAGTATAATCTCAGTGTTGGGTAGGCAATATATATAAGCCATGATGACAAATAGTCTTTGTTACTTTAAATGTTCGAATGTAATTAGCTGCTGTAATTAACTCAGCAATAAGAGGAAGCCAGGAGAGCTCTCCCTCTCCCTCTCTGCTTGCTGACTGCCTGACTTAGCTGAACAAGGAAGAATCGTGTTTTGCAACTGTAAGCAATTGTTTTTGAGTTAAGGACTGTATTTGATTCAATATCTACTATCTCTGCTTGTGAAACAGTAGTTTATTTTTCATCACAAGTAAAGCTACTTATTTTTACTAGCAGTACCTGAGACTCTATTTGTGTGTCTACTAGCAACGTTTCTCTAGCTGCACATTCCGCTGCACAACTTTCTGTCTCCTAAAGGAGCCCCCCCCCCCACCGAAATAAGCGGGCAGGCTTATTATTATTATTATTTTTGAGGCGCAGAAGGCGGCGAGCGCAGTCACCTCATGGCGGCGGCTGCATTGCAGTATTTTCGGGGAGGGCTTATTTTAGCGCATGCGTTCAAAAGCTCGATTGGACTTATTATCCGGGGAGGTCTTATTTTCGGAGAAACGGGGTATTTGTGAAGTAGCACAGTCAAAGCCTCCCTTCTAGTTGCCTGGCACGTCCTGCCAAAAGCACAGAAACAGAGCGTGCATTTCCTCATTGGTGGTTTCCCCCCCCCCACTAACTGTCCCTTTTGTTGCTCCTGACAATTCTGGGAACTGGAATTAATTTAATAAGCTGACCAACGTGCCGTATAAGTCCGCTGCCCCAGATCAACTCTTGAAAGTGCTGTCACAATCCAGAGTAGGCCCTCTGAACTGCAGGTAAGTGCAGGACCGGAGGATTCTTTTCAAAGCCTTAGAAAAAAATACCCCCAGGAAATCATCGGCAACCAGATTGACCAGGGAACTTTCTTTGCTGCTTGTTAAGATGCTGATCTCCTGTTAAAAGATGCCCGAGACTCACTAACCAGGGCTTCAGAGGAGATTCTGCAGGCTTTCCCCCACATTCTTGAGAATGACACAAGAGGCTGCACAGCAACACACAGAATGCTTTGATCGGTCTCTGGATAAGCAGCCGATGAGCCAGGCGAAAACACGATGTGAGAGAGAGAGAGACGTTCAATCTTTTTCAAAAGCACCAACCAAGGTTTGCTACCCAAATATCAAAAGTTGTCCATTCAGCTTATGGACTTGGGAGAAGGCTCAAAGCTAAAAGCATAATAGCGCTAGCACTTAAGACTTATATACCACTTCACAGTTGCTTTTACAGCTGTTTACAGAGTCAGCCTCTTGCCCCCCAACAATTTGGGCCCTCATTTTACCAACCTCAGAAGGATGCAAAGCTGTGTCAACCTGGAGCCCGATCAGGAGCGAATTGTTGGCTGTGGACAGAGTTAGCCTGCAATACTGTATTCTAACCAATTTTGTTGTATTTAAGTACAATGACAATAAAGATTATACTTATAACCATTGGGAAGGAAGGAAGGAAGGAAGGAAGGAAGGAAGGAAGGAAGGAAGGAAGGAAGGAAGGAAGGAAGGAAGGAAGGAAGGAAGGAAGGAAGGAAGGAAGGAAGGACATTTAGATTTATATAATGCTTCACAGCCCTCTCTAATTGGTTTACAGAGTCAGCCTCTTGCCCCCAACAATCTGGGTTCTCATTTTACCCACCTCAGGAAGGATGGAAGGCTGAGTCAACCTTGAGCCAGATCAGAATCTAACTGTTGGCTGTAGACAGAGTTAGCCTGCAATACTGCATTCTAACCATTGGGAAGGAAGGAAGGAAAGGCACTTATACTTATATACCGCTTCACAGTTGCTTTTACAGCCCTCTTTAAGCGGTTTACAGAGTCAGCCTCTTGCCCCCAACAATCTGGGTCCTCATTTGACCCACCTCGGAAGGACGGAAGGCTGAGCGTCAACCCTGAGCCTGATGACATTTGAACTGCCAAATTGCAGGCAGCCAGCAGTCAGCAGAAGGAGCCTGCAGTACTGCACTCTAACCACTGCACCACCGAGGCTCATAATAGACACCAAGCGGAAGACGCAGCTACCCGTCACTGCTCTGCCTCAGAAGGGATGGCCACGGACGCCACAAAATGAACGCAACAACAAACCTTGGGGTATTCTCTTTCCCCACACCTCCTTAAGTTATTGGAGATTAAAATTCGTAGCTTTCCGAAACTACAGAATGCAGGTAGTCCTCGACTTACAACGGTTTGCTTAGTGACCGTCCGAAGTGACTTACGACCATTTTTCCCATTTATGGCTGTTGCAGCCAACCCATGGTCATATGATTTACATTCGGATGCTTGACAACTGACTTGCCTTTGTGACGGTCGCAGCGTCCCGCGAGTCACGTGATCCCTATTTACGACAAGAAAAGTCCACGGGGAAACGCCAGATTCGCTGAACCCCTGTGTGACTGATTTAACAACTGCGGCAATTCGCTTGGCAAAGAAACGTCGTAAAATGGGACAGACAAAACTCACTTAAGGAATTTCTCACTTCGCAACATAAATTTGGGGCTCCATTGTGGTCGTTGAGGACCACCTGGACATAAAAGGTTCACAAATGATTCCATGTGAATCAGGCCCATCTATAAACCCTCCCTTGTGGTGGCACCTCAACAGACCAACTTGGATTAATAAACTAGGTTTCCAAGATCTGAAAACTAAGATCATGGCATCTGGCCCGCTCAATTCCTGGCAAATAGATGGGGAAGAAATGGAGGTAGGGACCGATTTTACTTTCCTGGGCTCCAAGATCACCGCAGATGGGGACTGCAAGCCAAGAAATTAAAAGAGGCTTGCTCCTGCGGAGGAAAGTGATGGGAAATTTAGACTAAAAAGCAGAGACATCCCCCTGCCAACACAAGGGCGTCTAGTCAAGGCAATTGTTTTCCCAGTTGCCATGGATGGCTGTGAAGGTTGGACCATAAGGAAGGCCAAAGAATGGAGGCCTTTGAACTCTGGTGCTGGAGAAGAAGACTCCTGCATTCAGTCCCTTGGACTGCAAGGCCATCCAACCGGTCAGTCCTAGAGGAGATCCACCCTGGCTGCTCTTCAGAAGGCCAGATCCTGAAGAGGAAACTCAAAGACTTTGACCACCTGATGAGAAGGAAGGAGGACTCCCTGGAGAAGAGCCTCATGCTGGGAACGATGTAGGGTAGAAGAAGAAGAAGAAGGGGACGGCAGAGAAGGAGGTGGCTGGATGGAGTCATGGAAGCAGTCAGCGTGAGCTCCGATGGACTCCAGAGGATGGGAGAGGACAAGGCCTGGAGGAACATGGTCCATGAGGTCGCAATGGGTTGGACACGACTTTGCAACTAACAAGACCCGGAGAGGAAGACCCAGAAGATTTGGGCCATCCCAAGCAGGAATCAAAACATCGCCTTGTTCAGCCAACACAATTTTCTTGGATATTCAGCCCTTTTAGCATTGTTTGCTGACAGCCTTCCCAGGAAGATTCAATGCAGGGGACAGCTGTTATTGACACAACTCAGAGGAGAGCCATGTCGCAATTTGGGGCGTGCAATACCGCCCAGCAAGCAAAGCAGAGAATCGCTCTTTTGTTCCTCCAATTTGTAGCCCTAAAAAAAACCAAACCTGCAGGTTTCCGATGGGCATTAAATAACACACGTTTCACATTTAAAATGTCAATACAGATAGGAAGGAGGGAGGCGGGAGAAGGCCGCAAAAGCTTCGGAAAACTCACCTAACGCACATCGCCTCGCGGAGAATTGGGACCTCTGAGTCGAAAAAAACCCAACTTCCTGTAGAACCGGGAACCTCGGCCTCAGCTCGTACGCTTTCCCGGATCAATGTGGGGTTTGTTTCCCCCAAACAATGCCACGGGACGTCCAGCTGATTTGGAAAAACCCATCCTGAGCCGCAACAAGCCCTTGACTAAACTGCAGTTCCGACTTTCTGTAGGGAAACCTGAGCTAACAAACAGGCGTAGGTCTTAAAAATAAAAAGTCCATCATGTGACATGTCACAGCGCTGAAAGAGAGAGAGGCCGGTGACACAGCAAAACACGTGTGTTCTGCACTTTGAAATGCAGACATATGATATCAATGCGTAAGGTTTCCTGAGCTCAGAGTGGGGGGGGGGGGGGACACAAGGTAAACAAAAGTGACTTTTTTTTCTCTTTTTTTTATAAAGAGAATAAAGAGTATAGACCAAGGGTCTGCAAAGTTGGCTTTGAAGACTGGTGGACTTCAACTCCCAGAATTCCCCAGCCAGCAAAGCTGTACAGACAACAGGCAGGCGTCAGCTTACGACCACAATCATAGAGCCCCAAATTTATGTCGACCTACCCCCTGAACTCCGGACCACCACGGACCTCCGCCTCTTCCGCCAACGCTTGAAGACTCATCTTTTCCATCTAGCCGGCCTAGCCTAATCCCCGAGACCACTTTCACAGACTGAGCCTCAAATTGTCTTAATGGATTTTAATGTGTTGGTAATGTTCTAGGGAATTTTTAGCACAGGGCACTTTACATTTAATTCGATTTTATGGTTGTAGTCTTATTTATTATACGTCCATTTTATTTATACGTTTGTATTTCCGCTTTTTAATTTCCTGGGCACCGCCCTGAGTCCCTTCGGGGAGAAAGGCGCGGTATAAAAATCAAATCAAATCAAATCAAAATAAAATAAATTTTCATGCCACGTTCGTTAAGTGAATCACGGCACTTTAGTTAAACGGATAATCGAGCCTGTGTGGCGAAATCTGGATTTCCCCCCAAGGACTTGGCTTGTAAAAGAGGATTTACATGATCCGGGAACTCCGCCACCGTCATAAATGCGAGTCGGCTGTCCAGCGCCTGAATGTAAATCATGTGTCCGTAGGGGGATGCTGCAAAGGTCGCGAGTGGGAAAATTGGCCGTTAAAGTCACTTTTTTCAGTGCCGTGGTCACTTCAAATGGCCACTAAGTGAGCTGTCGTAAGTCGAGGATTGCCTCTGTTCCTTAAATGCCGCTTCCTGGAGAAACCATCCTGCCTTTTGTTGTGTGGCTTCCTCATCCACCACATAAGAGCAACATCCATACCCGACAAAGTCTGTCCCAGAGATATTAATTTACTTCCACCAAGGCGACCGTGGTCTGACCGAGGCTTCTTCCCAAGAGCCTGAAGCCAACTTCTGGTCCCGGCAAAAACCTCTTTTATTCATTGGCTGTGAATTCTGCTCCTTCACATCCGGCAAAGGCTTTCGAGGGAGGATTTACGGTCACAGACCTCATCTGGCTTGGAGAGCTGCCAGGCCGAGATCTGCAGAACTTGGCCAGGAGTCTCCGAGAGTCACGAACCAATGAAGCGAACGAATGGTCTCCTGCAAGCTCCACTCCCCTTTTGCTCCTCTTTTATGTCCTCTGGGAGGGGCCATTCATTGTCCACCTGTGGCCTCACTCCCAAGTCGACCCCTGTTCTTCAGCTGTTCCCTTCGTCTGGCCACTCTGTGCATGAGCACAGCTGTTCTTCTGCCTCAGTGATGTCTGACTCTGAAGGCAGCTAATGACTGTCAGACGGCCCTGGCCCCCTCTCTGCCTCTGACACAGAGCCCTCCTCAGAGCCTTCCCCAGACTCCAGGACTGGCCCATGTTCCTCCCCAACCTCCTCACTCTCCGAATCTGCTGCCAACTCCCCTGGCTGCTGGTAGGCCACAACAGACTGTCAAAATTTGGAGGAAGGGTCAGGATAGCATGTGGTGTCATCTTTGATGCCAGGGGAAAAACCTTGTCCCTTGGCCTGATTTAAAAAAAAAAAAAAGTTAAACTCTCAGGATCCATTTCTAAAAGCCAGGGGGAGCTGAATTGTTTTCAGCTAATTACATGGTATGAGTGAATTTAATAAAGAACTATGAGGGAATAAATGAAGAAGCTCTCTAAAGATAAGAAAGGAAAGGAAGGAAGGAAAAGGGAAGGGAAGGAAGGAAGAAAAAGGAAAGGAAAAGAGAAAGGAAAGGAAAGGGAGGAAAGAAGAAAGGAAGGAAGGAAAAGGAAAGGAAAAAAGGAAAAGAGAAAGAAAAGGGAAGGAAGGAAGGAAGGAAGGAAGGAAGGAAGGAAGGAAGGAAGGAAGGAAGGAAGGAAGGAAAAGGTTTACAACTGTTTGTTTAGTGACCGTTCAAAGCTGCAACAGCACTGAAAAAAGTAACTTAGCACCGTTTTCCACACAAACAACCACTGAAGCCTCCCGAGGGTGACACCAACAAGATTCAGACGCTTGGCAACTGACTCATGTCTATGACGGCCACAGCGTTCCCGGGGTCAGGGGATTCCCCCTTTGCCGACCTAAACCAGCAAAGTCAACGGGGAAGCCAGATCCGCTTAATGTCCGGTGTGTGACCCACTTAACCACTGTAGCAATTCACTTAACAAGAAGGCAAGAAAGGCCGCCCAATCAGGCAAAACTCACTTCACGGACCGTTTTCACTTAGCAACAAAAATCGGGGGGGGGGGGGGGGGGAATCAATTGCGTGTTGTTTTTTTTTAAAAGAGAAAGTTCACTCCACAAGCTAGGAGCTTTGCTCAGCCCCTTGATCCACGCTATGCTTACTGTCCAACAACCCACATCCTCTGATGCTTTAGTCGCAAGACGGGCATCCGTGGACACAGCGGGCTGGAAGTCCGCGTGGCACAGGAGCCCATCGCCTCTTAAGAAGGGGCCAGGGTGAGAGCTACGATCTCAAGAGCTGCCCCCTTAGGAGCGTCTCTGTCCTTCTCTTCTGCTCAGCCTCGGGCAAGGCATGCGGCCCGGAGCTTGGAGACAGCAGCGCCGGCCAAGGAACGCTGTTCTGCCCCTTTGGACAGCACAAAAATATCCAGCCAGAACTGAGTTGCATTCAGATTGGCTTATCGATTGCCGTTGATTTATCGCTTTAAGGACTGTTGGACTTGCCGGGTAATCGTTCACTGGAGAGTTTTGAAGCCTTCTTTTGCAAAAAGGAGGACTACTTCGTCTGGACTACTGTAACGCTCTCTACATGGGGCTGCCCTTGAAGAGTATCCGGAGGCTTCAACCGGTCCAGAATGCGGCCGCGCGGGTTATCATGGGGGTACCTAGGTGCTCCCATGTTACACCCCTTCTAGGCAGCTTGCACTGGTTGCCAGTTGTTCATCGGGTGCGATTCAAGGTGCTAATTATGCCCTTCAAAGCGCTCCATGGCTTAGGCCCAGGGGACTTGCGAGATCACCTACTGCCACCGGTAGCCTCCCATCGTCCAGTACGATCCCACAGAGTTGGCCTCCCCAGGGTGCCGTTGGCCAGATAGTGTTGGCTGGCCACCCCCAGGAGGAGAACCTTCTCTGTGGGAGCACCTTCCCTTTTCGAATGAGCTACCCCCGGAGATTCGCATAATTCGCAACCTCCCTTCCTTTCCGGCACGCCCTAAAAAGCTGGCTTTTCCAGCAAGCCAGCCTGGACTGAACAAAATAATGTATTAATTTTAATTCCAATTTTAATTTATTTTATAATGTCTATTAATTTATTGCTTATTGGATTTTTTATTTAATATTTTTCTAACTTTATTTTTATTCTGTTCTATTCATTCTGTACTCTGTTCTATATTCTATACTATACTATCCTCCTATTCTATTCTATTTTATTATAGTCTACTCTGTTCTCTTCTATCTTCTATTGTTATTCTATTATATTCTATTCGTTCTGTATTCTGTTCTATATTCTGTTCTATTCTATTCTATTCCACTCCATTCCATATTCTCTTCTACTCTCTCTGTTCTCTTCTATCTTCTCTTCTATTGTTATTCTATTCTATTCATTCTGTACTCTGTTCTATATTCTATCCTATCCTATCTTCTATTCTATTCTAATACTATTCTACTCTACTCTGTTTTTTCTCTTCTATCTTCTCTTCTATTATTCTATTCTATTCATTCTGTACTCTGTTCTATATTCTATATTCCATACTATTCTATATTCTATTCTATTCTATTCCATTCCGTTCCATACCACTCCATATTCTATTCTATTCTATCCTATTCTATTCTATTCTCAGTGTTGCCTTGGCATCGCTCCAAAGAGCTCTGGAGGGAGCAAGCTTAATTGCCCCTAGATAAAGGAGGCCGCTGGAGCCCCTGAACACCTCTGATGGGAGGCTGGCCGGCAGACCTATCCCAAGCGGTCACTTCAAGCCAGGGCCTTTCCACTCTTCCCCGATGGTGGGGGCAGGACTATCCCCTCCAGCCAGGGAACGTTGCTTCCCAAGAGCCCCTGGGACTGCTTGATGAGGAACAATTGGACTAGGAACCGGGAAGAGAAGCTGGGAGCGTTAACAAAAGCCCAAGGCTGAAAGAGCCCCTTTGTTTCTCCGGCCACTGCCAGCCTTCTGAATGGCAGAGCAGAGCCAAAAGGAACCAGGGAGGGGGGGGGGGGAGGAGGAGGAAGGACCAACTGGTGGCTCTTTAGGGGATGTCTCCTTGGCTGCCAAGCGTCGAGGCAGGAAAAGACCTCTGCAGGAGCCGCACACAGCCCGCCCCGGAGCCAGAAACACAGCCATTGTCCATCTGAAAGGAACGTGCCCCGCTCGGGTACCGTTCTCAGCCACAACGTTCTCAGCCACAACGTGCCAGAGTGGGCTGGCCAGAAACCCAAACCCATCACTCTGGCTAATGAATCTTTCTTTACACCTTGGACCACTTTTACTAAGGCTTTTTCTCTTGACTGATCATTACCGTATTTTTCGGAGTATAAGACGCACCTTCCCCCCCCCCCCCCCGTCAAAAGAAGAGGGTGAAAATCTTGGGGCGTCTTATACACTGAATACAGCATTTTTGGTCCCCCCAAACCCCGGCCCCTTTGCAAAAATGGCTGTGCATAGCCTTTAGGAGGCTTGTAGAGTGTTCCTGGGGGCTAGGGAGGGCAAAAATGAGCAAAAAATGGGCTGGTTTTTTGCTTGTTTTTGACCCCCCCCCCCAGCCCCCAGGAGCACTCTACAAGCCTCCTAAAGGCTAGGCATGCCCTTTTTTTTTTTTGACAAAAAACGGGCCCGTTTTTGAAAGGTCTGCAGAGTGAAAAAAAACCTTTTTATAAAATGTGCATCTTCAAAATCTTGGTGCATCTTATACTCCAAAAAATACGGTAAGACCCGGCCTGAGAGTCAAGTGTCATTCAACCACTGACCACGGGAGACTAAACAGCCAACAAATATCCTTTCATCCACTTGCGACTCTTCTTTGTGTCCCAAAAGGAATTATTCAAGGAAAATGCAGAAGGTTCTCTCGCGGAAGCCCCGTTCTCCTACCGCTATCAATATTTATGCCCGCCGGGAACCCTTTCAAAACTAGTTTCCAGCCATCGTATTAGTGCACTTAAAATTCTCTAGTCGGTGAAAAGCCATTTCACCGAATGTCACTCACTGTAAGGAACAGCCCCCCCACCCCACCCCACCAAAAACAACAACAACAATCCTTACTGTAAACAAATATACCTGTTGGATTATATTCGTGAAAAATCTAATTTTCCTTCCCGGTTCGGTTCTTGAAAATGAAGCCCAGGTAAAGTCAATATGCGGTTTGACCTCAAGGAATAACGGGTCAACAAAAGCTAATTCTGCAAAATTAGGTTGGAAATTTAAAAAAACAACCATGAACGTTAGTTGAAGAGGAGCATAAAACCTGAGAATTTAAAAAGAGCAATAATCTTCTTCTTTTTTTTTTTTTTTTACTAACTGGACAGAGCCCAGAAACTTTAAAAGTGCAGCCAACACAGCGCAGCAGCTCCGAGGTATTAGTGCAAACAGGTAAAGGAAACACCGTCTTGAAATTAAAAGAAGTTGCTTCTCACTTACAACCGAAGGAGGAAGATATTAAACATACCACACCTATCAATGGAAAACTGTCTCTGTTGTGGATATGTTGCTATGCAAAACACTGGCTGCAGCCAGGTGGTTCAGAACTCCTGCAAAATTGCACGTGTATCAAATCCATTGTTTAAAAGAGAAGTAAATGGCTCCATTAAGTCTACAATACACTGGAAGAGGCTCCTCTTGCTGAGGTTAAGGTTAAGGTGGCATTGCATGCAGCGGGACTCTAACCGGAGTGTAGTTGGATTGTCACTCGAAGTCCCTTTGAACAATATGCTGGCTGATGTGCAACGAGAGGATTCTTCCCTCAAGCGGTACGGGTGCAGCTCTACTTCACTTCCTACTAACCTAAAACCATCCGTGCAACTAGCAACTAGACGAGTAACCAGTTTCCTCCTACCTCATTAAACCGCACAAAGTTATCGCATCATGAAGAATATGCTTCCCTGCCACTGTCCAAAAAGATCCACGAAAGAATTTAAAAACATAGCATTTTGCTTCTGGGGGGAAAAACAATATTAACTTTAGCTATCATTGGTCTCTCTCTCTCTCTCTCTCTCTCTCTCTCTCTCTCTCTCTCTCTCTCTCTCTCTTTCTGTGTGTGTGAATGAACTCAAACTTTCTGGCAAAATCAGCAGCAATACAGGTAGTCCTCGACTTACAACAGCTCCTTTAGTGACGGTTCAAAGTTGACCCACATTCATTGCAAAGGAAAGAGATTAAAGAGAAACCAGCAGAAGTTCCAAATAGCTGGCCCCACAATCCAGGGGAGGCTAGCCTGGATCCTGAGAAACCAAAGCACTTTCATTCATTTCTCGCAACTGATCAGGCTGCATATTTAATGATTAATTAAAAAAAGAAAAGAAAAACAAAACGAGAAAACATCACAAGTCGAATTGTTCCGTTTTAATCCAAACTGGAAACTGTCAAAAAAATTCCTCAAGCAAGCATTGCTTATTTATTTAACAAAACGTGATGATTTTCCTTATTAGGCAACTTTTATCAAGTGAATGAAAGATATGAAATATCTAAACAAGATCCCAACGGCCATCAGTCAAGAGTAAAAAGAGGGTTTTTGCAATGTGGACTTCCTGGGAAAGGCCATTACACAGATGCCACCACTGAGGCCCGGTGCTGGTTGCCCACAATCTCAGACCTCCTTGGAGCAAGGCGTCAGCAGCTCATCTGGGGCCAAACTGTTTTCAAATAACACTTAGCACTCGTATTGAGAACAGAAAGGAACCTTCCACTGATGTGGCTGCCTCAGTCTCTGCAAGGGAAGCTGGTTTCTCCTTCACACAACCATCCTTGTTGCTGCATCTTGAATGGACTTTATCCAAAAGGATCTCAAGAGTATTTGAATTGAATTGAATTTATTAAATTTATATACTGCACCTTCTCCCTACAGGGACTCAGGGCAGTGTACAGGCAGGTAAAATCGATAATATAAAACATAAAATACAATTAAAAATACATTAAATAGTTGGCCTGTCCTAAAACCCCTATTAAAACCTCTGCTAAAACAAATTAAAAACTACGCCAGGCCGGCCGCATGAAATAAATAGGTCTTCAAGGCCCAATGGAAAAGGCGTAGGACGGTGATTGTCCGTAGGTCAGGGGGTAGGTCATTCCAGAGGGCAGGGGCTGCCACAGAGAAGGCTCTCCCCCTGGGGGTCGCCAGCTGACATTGTTTAGCCGACGGCACCCTGAGGAGGCCCTCTCTGTGGGAGCAAACTGGTCGGAGGGAAGTATTTGGTAGCAGGAGGCGGTCTTGAAGATAACCCGGTCCCTTGCCATGGAGCGCTTTGAAGGTGGTTACTAGTACCTTGAAGCGCACCCGTAAAGCCACAGGCAGCCAGTGCAGCTCGCGCAGGATGGGTATACAATACAATAGCAGAGTTGGAAGGCACCTTGGAGGTCTTCTAGTCCAACCCCCTGCCTAGGCAGGAAGCCCTATACCGTTTCACACAAATGGCTATCCAACATCTTCTTCAACACTTGCAGGTATGGAGAAGCCTCCCTTCTCCTTCTGTTCCTGGGTGAAAGTCATCCAACCAGGCAGCCAGCAAAGCAAGTTTCCTTCCTAGGACCAGGTGAAAAGATAGCAGCGTACGACTCATTCATCACCAAAGGGTTATAAGCCATGATCCCTGTGGCACGAAAATGAACCCGTAGCCTGGGTGACTCGATAAAGACGGAGGGAGGCAGTCCAGTCCCACCGTTTGCATCCGCCGCTAAAAAAAACACACTACCATCCTAAAGGAAGCAACTGTGCAATCTCTTTCTTTATACAGAAATGTCTCCAAGGTGATACAACTCACGGCTGGCATAATCAGAGGCCTTCTGGACTTGGGCTGCCTCTAAATCCCAAAAGGATCCGGATCAACCATTCTCCAAAACTGCATGTTTCTCCTGCTGGTGTCAGCAATCGTCAAGGCAAGTCACAAGCAGCCTCTCCGAAAGGACTCGCCCAAAACAGCTTTCAGAGTTCACCTGTCTCACACAGCCCAGTTCGCTCCCGCAGCAGCTCAGGGTTTCTCCTTCTGGGAAGGCTGAGCTCTTGGCTGCGTTCGTTCCCTTCCGTTTTTCTTGCTTTCGCATCCTGGCTGTCTGCTCCCCCGCATTTCTCTCCCCCCCCCCCCCCCATTGTATACATTTCCATTGAAAAAAAAAAGCCAGATCAGCTGTACCCACCATCATTGCGGTGGAGGGAAGGATCCTCAGAAGCCTCTGAAGGAGGGCTCTGCTGCAGTTGGTAGAAAGGGGGGGGGGGGGGGAGTGGCCTGCGCCTGCAAACGTTATCACATTCCCAAACGTTATTAACCACACCAGAAAGCGGAAAGCCCCCGAGTTTCGCACAGCTTCCTCTCCTGAAAACGCAGAAACGAAACCTGCAATCCGGGCGGCTGGGTAGGCCGCGACACTCCGCTAAACGCTGACCACTGGGTGCCAGCAGCATAGGGCTGCGCCAGCCAAGTGGGGAGCGGATGTCTTTGCTGGCTCTTCCAGCTGCCCAAAAACGGAAAGTGCCTTTTGTCTCCGAATGTGTGCCACAGCAAACCACACCGGGGAGAGGCTTACCCACCCTCCATTTCCCAGCCACCGCCGCCGCCGCCACCCCGCTGCTTCCTGTCCTTCTTCCTGTCTTCCCTTGGCCACGGAAAGCACCTGGAAAGCAAAAAATGGACATGGACTAGAGAAAGGCATTTTTTGCAAGATCACTCAAGTACTCTGCTCCAGAATCTCCTGTCTCAATTGAGTACAATTCTCTCTCTCTCAATGGCCACAGGGAATCCACTCAGTGACACCCCAGCCCTTGCCCAATATATCCCCACTGCTGACTGGGTTGAGCTCTTCACGCAACATATTACATGCCTGATTCAGCAAAGCCTGCTGTGCAACGAGAACCTTTGCAAATGAATCGATTTAGAAGGTTGGATGGAAACTGATAAGTGGAATTCAGACGCTCAATCGACTGTCACAATGCAGGTCTCCACACGAAGGGTCTCCACATCCTTAGGTAGGCCTTTGCCTTGACAGAAGAGTCCGCTTGACCAGTCCAGAGGCTTCACTGCGGACAGGGATGAAGCCTCAACTGCACTCACTGCAGCGTGCAAAGCAGCAGCGCCTTTAATACAGGTTGGTGCTGCAAAGTTCAAACTCTCTGCTTTTTTTTCTTCTCTGTTGACCGCTGGTGCCTTTTACTAGATTCACCCCTCATATCCAAAGGTAAATGCAGAAATAAAATTTAGGTTGCGATGCTGTGCTCGTGTTTTTAGCGGAAATTCCAGGCTTCTTGTTCTTAACTGACCCAAGGAAGATTTTTTTCTAACAAGGGAGGGACCTTGTGCTTATACAAACCCAGTTACGCCTTCTGATGACATATGCAAGAAAAAACACAATGGAACTACAAAACCTATGGGTAAAAATCAAAAGGCGCCTGGAAGCACCTTTTCCAACAACTATTAAGTTGCCCAGAGTCATTTGCTGAGAATATATATATATATATATATATATATATATATATATATATATATATATATATATATATATATATATATATATATATATATATATATATATATATATATATATATATATGAGAGAATATTTTCACAACTCCTGTTATGGGCCCCTTTAAGGGAGGAGACAAACTGTCATTCTTCTCTGCATTTCGACTCAACCCAGAGATCATCCCCCCCCAACCCCCCCCCCAAAAATCTAACACACACGCGCACACACACACATATGTAATTGTTTCACAACAACCTGTTATTAGGCCCCAATTAAGGGAGGAGACATACTGTTTCCTTTCTTGCCTTTCGGCTCATCACCAGAGACCATCTAGACAGCAAGCCAAGAATTACGTTGTGTAATTTTTTTAGATATGTGTGTTAGTTGATCAGCTCATAAAACTAACACACACACACACACACACACACATATATATATGTGTGTATATATATGTGTATATATATATATATATATATATATATATATATACACACATATACATACATACACACACACACATGGGAAAACACCCGAGGAAAACACCCAAGGATGGCAATACCAGCATACCTACCAAAAACAAATATACATACATACATACATACATACATACATACATACATACATACATACATACATACGTATGCAATATATATATGATATGCAATACAGCCCCGGTTCGAGTCCCAGTAAAGGGTATGGCCAGCTGATGAGAGCTAATAAGCTCGAAATAGATCCTGGTCTCTCTAATTTACTTATTGATCAGCTCATAAAACTAACACACATATCTAAAAAAAAATTACACAATGGAACTCTTGGCTTTCTGTCTAGATGGTCCCCATTTGATCAGCTCATAAAACTAACACACACGTGTATATATATGCTTTCGTAGATTTTCACGGGTGTAGGTATGCTGGTATTGCTGTCTTCGGGTGTTTTCCCGTGTATATTCCATGCTATATACACGAGAAATTCCATGCTATATACACGGGAAAACACCCGAAGACAGCAATACCAGCATATATATATGTATGTAATCAGGGGAAGCCGGATAGCTCAAAGCATAGAGAGCCTTGCTTGATATGCTGGAGAGTGCCGGTTCAAACCCCAGTGGAGGTAGTATGGCCAGCTGATGAGAGCTAATAAGCTCGAAATAGATCTATCCTGGTCTCTTATTTATTAATCAGTCCTTAAAAAAAAAAACTTAACATATATATATATATATATATATATATATATATATATATATATATATATATATATATATATATGGTTTCTATAGCTTCCCATCTCATACATACATACATGAATGAATGAATGAACGAACGAATTAGTGAATGAATTAATTAATGAAATAAAATAAATAAATATAACATGTAAGCCACCCAGAGTCATTTGCTGAGATGGGCAGCTACAGAAAGCAAGCAAACAAATATAAAATGCATTTTATTAATAGGGAAATGTTCTTTGTCAGTGGTGCTTCATTTGATAGGAGCCTAAGGTAGCTAGACTGATGGAGAATTTAAATTGGGGAAGAGACAGAAAAGGAGAGGGAGACAGATTAGTTATGCAGATTATTCATGAGATAGGAGCCTTATCAATTACAAGTACCTTCATCTGATGAAGTTCACAGAACTGTATGTCTTTTGGTAAAATACATTAGTCAGAAAAGGTACTATTGAGCTCCTGATTTTCCCCATCACATACTAACACTGCCCGTTTCCTACAATACCAGTGAGTATTTGCCATGCTTACTACACATTCACTGATGCTGGAAAGTATACATTTAATCCTTATTACAAAAATACCCAATACTGTGAAGTCCCTTTCTACTCTCAGACCAACTAAATCCTGGAGCATAAAAAGTATTTCCTTCCAGCTTTAAAAGGCATTTTCACAAAACCCAAGAAGAGAGTTAAACAGAGAAACTCCAGCAAAATAAAAAATAAAAAAAAAATCCCACAGGCCTATGTGCCCACTGTCATTCATTGCAAGCTACCCTAAACTAATTTTATTTATGGCAGCCCTGCTTAAAATGGGTGCCAACCTACACAGTCCTTTTGTAGGGAAAAAAAAAAAAGATTCTGGAGAAATTAAAAGATACAAGTTCAATCTGTACTAAACCAAAGACTGTTTGATGAATGTAAACCAAGGGGAAGCATATTGTCCTCAGTTGAATGTCATCCAAGCAGGAAAAGAGAGCTGGAGACTTTAAGAGGGTCTGCCTACCTTAACTCAGAAGTTAGAAAAGCCACAAAAGGGCCTAAAAAGAAATGTTGCGTTCAAGTAACTCACTGCTATTAGGTGGGCCATATACAACCAAGAGAAAGACTATCTTATTATGAATTCTACAGTAACCTGGCTGACAAAGCAAAAAACAACAACAACACAGGACTTCTGGCAATCATTCTCAGGCACCAATCTAAATTCACAGGACATTCCCAAAATTAAAACACAACCCTTTCCCACCCCTCCCCACTGCACCCCACACTTTCTACATACAACATGGTCACGATGCACTGACCATGTTTCAAACGCGCTACTCTCAATTCTATACCTTCCTTTCCTCACGCACATTTCATCCAGATCCTAACCTCATCAACCCCTAGCCAAGCAGCCAATGCAGAAATACAAATTCCCCCCCCCCAAGGGTGACCATTTTCTCAAACACACACACAGAGTGCCCCCACCTTCTCACCAGAAACAACCCTCCCCTTAATGCTGGAGACCTATTCCACGTTTAGTTATGAGAGATTTGGCAATTTCCCGCTCCCGTTTTATAGCAATCGAGTATTAAATGTAACGACCCCCCCCCCACCTCCCAAACAAAGACGAGGTATCAAAAGCACGCCGATCTAATTCAGAAAATAAGGCGGAATTGCCAGCAAGATCCTGTAAAATTAAATTAAAAAAAAAACAACAGTTGACTATCTGGCCGCCATATGTCAAGATTCAACTCAAGAGGCAATACCGGTTGGGAACAAGGCAGGGTCATCCTCCGGGGTTAGCTTGGAAACAAGAGCATCCTCCCACCATCACCGGCACCACTTCCGGTTGTGAATCCGGCATGAAATAACCGTTCCCCCCCCCCCCACAACCCCAGTCACCGCATTCCCGCAAGATCCTCCGGTATCAATCCAGGGTGGGGGATACGCCGCCACTCCAAACATCCCTTTTCCTCGGACAAGCCCCCCACCTCTCTCTCTCTCTCTCTCTCCTTCCGAGATTTGCAGGGAGCTTCTCTTCTCTCTCTCTCTCTTTTTCAAAGCGAAAGAGAAAGTGGGGAGGGGTGTGGGAAAAGCTCAGTTCCAGGAAAAAGAAAGGGAAAGGCAAGGCAGGAGCCGGGGAGAAAGTCAACCAGCCTTCTGGCCCAGCGGGGAGGGGGGGGGTGTCGCCTTCCTTCTCCCATGCCGGAGAGATAGAAGCCGAAGTTTCCCATCCCGCTGGAAAGGGACCTTTGGAGGTCTTCTAGTCCAGCCCCCCTGCTCAAGCCCCAACCTTGCACCCCAGGCAACCTTGCACAGCCGGCTTTCTTGGCTGGGAAGTAGGTGGCTGGCTCCCACGAAGGGGGGCCCTTTCCTTCCTTCCCTCGATCTTCCTTCTCCTCCTTTCAGTCTTTTTTCCTTCCTTCTCCTTCCTCCTTCGGTCTTTTTTCCCCTTCCTTCCTTCCTTCCCCTTGATCTTCCTTCTCCTTTCAGTCTTTTTTCCTTTCCTTCCTTCTTTCCTTCTCCTTCCCCTCGATTTCACTTCTCCTCAGTCTTTTTCCCCTTCCTTCCTTCTCCTTCCCCTCGATCTCTTCTCCTTTCAGTCTTTTTTCCTTCCTTCCTTCCCCACAATCTGCCTTCTCCTTTCAGTCTCTTTCCTTCCTTCTGCTTCCCCTTGATTTCCCTTCTCCTTTCAGTCTTTTTTCCCTTCCTTCCTTCTTGCTCCTTCCCTTTGATCTCCCTTCTCCTTTCAGTCTTTTTTCTTCTCCTTCCCCTCAATCTCCCTTCTCCTCCTTTCAGTCTTTTTCCCCTTCCTTCCCCTCCTTTCAGTCTTTTTTCCTTCCTTCTTTCCTTCTCCTCCTTTCAGTCTTTTATCCTTCCTTCCTTCTCTCAATCTTCCTTCTCTTCTACTTTTCAGTCTTTCCCATCCTTCTTCCCTTCTCCTACTTTGTCTTTTCCCCATCCTCCCTTCCCTCCCTTCTTTCATTCGTTTCCCCATCCTTCCTTCTTTCCTTCCCTTCTACTTTCAGTCTTTTATCCTTCCTTCCTTCTCTCTTCTACTTTTCAGTCTTTCCCACCCTTCTTCCCTTCTCCTACTTTGTCTTTTCCCCATCCTCCCTTCCCTCCCTTCTTTCATTCGTTTCCCCATCCTTCCTTCCTTCCCTTCTACTTTCAGTCTTTTCCCCTTCCTTCCTTCCCTTCTACTTTCAGTCTTTTCCCCATCCTTCCTTCCCTTCTACTTTCAGTCTTTTCCCCATCCTTCCTTCTTTCCTTCCCTTCTTTCAGTCTTTTCCCCATCCTTCCTTCCTTCCCTTCTACTTTCAGTCGTTCCCCCCCACCAACCCTTCCTCCCCCCCAAAAAACCCTCCGGACCGGGTGGCCAAGGATACTGTTGGGGCGGCGGGGCCTGAAGAGCCCTCATACCGGCGGGGTGAGGCGGCGGCGGCACCGGCACCGCAGCAGCAGGAGGCGTCCCGGCCACTGCCACTGCCACTGCTGCCGGCGGCGGAGGAACGGGAGCGACGGCAGGAGGCGCCGCCGGGTGAGACGGGGAAGGGGCTGTTCCAGCCGCCGCCGCCGGAGGGACAGGCGGCGGGGGTGGCGGCGGGCCGCCCGGCCCGGCTCCCACGCCGCTCCCTGGGGAGGGCGCCGTTCCCGCCGCCGCTGTTGCCGCCGCCGCTCCCCCGCCCGCTGCTGCCGCCGCCGCCGCCGCCGCGCCGGGCTTGAGGGCCGCCTTCTGCGGTAAACTCATGGCCAAGCGGAGCCACCACCAGGCCGGGGGCGGCGGCGGCGGCGGGGCGGCGGCGGGGGGCGGGGAGCGGCGGCGGGGCGGCGGCGGGGGCAGCCCGGCGGGCCAGCACCCCCGGCCGGTCTCCGTGACAACGC